>QTSX02002841.1:1194081-1683995 GCA_014839935.2 Entomophthora muscae | reverse complement strand
ATGGATTTGAGCCACTAGATACTTGGACAGTCATGTGATGTTGCTTGGTTGCCATTTCCAGTATGTCAAACTGTATATTGGAAGGGCACCAAATTGGGCAATAACTGGATGTTAAGTAAGTTAGCAATAACCAGAATACCAGTACATCCAGCTCCTCAACAGTTAATTCAACTTTTATTTATTCAATTCAAAATTGTATCTCCAAGTAAAAAATATAAAATATAAATCTAATTAAGTGGAGTATTACTTTTAAGTTTAGCAGAGTTAAAATAATGATTTTAAAATTTTAAATTTTAGTTTTCTAACTTCCTTTAAATATAGAACTGATATATAGCTTTAAATAAGCTATTTAACATATATCAGTGGTGTGTTTACAGAGATACTATCATGAATGACAATTCACTTATCATTTTAAAGTGAAACCAAAGTCAAGAATCAAACCTGGGGCCAACACTCTGTGGCCCACCAGCCCAGAGGGCCAGGTGCCTGAAGGCCCATGTTTTTTGGATCAAGTTTGAGGTTTATTCAATTGAGAGCTCACAGATCAAAGAAGTTTTTCCAAGGCTTGAAAGAATCAAAGCCAATAGTGCACCACCTGGAATCTGCACCTATTTTCAAGAAGCCAGGTTTGAGGTGTGACAGTCACAGATGCAGGCAGTGAGACTGCTGAGCCGGTAGGGAGTGGCCACCACAATATGAGTGCTAACTTAAGTATACAGGAGAAGGGCTTTCCTAGAAAGGACCAGTTTAAGAAAGGGGGCTAAAATAACTAAGTTTGGCTCCCATCCTGGTGAGACAAACCACCAGGATGCCACCCAGTAGATTACTGGGACAGCTGCTCTGAGAGGGGACCAAAGAGAGGACACAGGTGACAATTGAAGAAAGTACACATTCAAACCTATCAGCACTAACCTGGTGAGCAACCAAGGCGTACAAGTGGGGGCAGGCACTGAAATTGCAGGCGTGTGGAGGTGCATTGAGTCATTCTCCTCCAGACTGAGGGGAGAAGATGTAGTTTCCTCCTCAACTATGGGAGCAAGAGCAGTGTGATTGGCAGTGTGCAAGTCCAAGTCATTGCAGGTCAGGCTTTTTACTAGAGCCTCCACAGAAATACAGAGATAAATAGGAAGATGCAGAAGACTAGAGGGATTGTCACCCACAAGGCAAGGCAAAGAGGAGATATGAGACCATAAATTGGGGAAAGTTTTCCAAAGAAGCAACAAAAAGGGAGACAGGGAAAATACCACAAATTTCAGTACAGGGAGGATCATTGTTGGGAATTTTGACCAAGCAATGATGCCAATTATGACAGAGCCCACAAATTGGGATTGCTACAACCAAATCAATAAATTAGTAGTATAAAATACAGGGATGCCAAATTTGATAGAGCTTGCTGATAGGAATTTTAGCTACCAAATAACATGAATTAGTAGTATAAATCATATGCATATTGAATCAATAGTAGCCTGTTGACCTGAACCTTAAATTAGCCAATGATAAGCGCCGCCGCGGCACTCAAGTGATACATGATTTGCTGCTGTGCCACTTACAAAAAGACACAGGCGCCACCTAGCAACTGGATTAGGCACCAAAGCGCCAAACTACTTTTACGTCAAGCGCCGCTGCACCAACTGAAAATTATTGCAAGCGCCAAGGCACCACTTTACTTTTACATTGAGTGCCAAGGCGCTGGGTTCAATTCCCCATAATCTTAAATTCCCATATTTATCACATTAATAAGCATTAAGCTTGAAGTATTCCAGAGAAGTAGGAAGTGATCCTAAAGTACTAAGATATTCCATGCCAGCAAGGATTAACTGTGCTGGGTGAAGATGTATATATTCTATTGGTTGACATGCAATAAGCGCCAAACCTAGATTAATAGTTACCCAAATTAGGGATGTGTTAGAATGTCCTAGAAGACATTGCTAGCAGCCCAGGAATTAATCTTTGCAGAAGGTATAAGAAGAATGAATCACTCACAATAAAAAATAAAGCTTTAATCTTGAACCATCTTTGACATATCTTTAATCTGGTTGACCTTTATCCTAATCCTTAAGTGCTTCTGTGCAATCAGACACCATTGGTGGACAATAATCCTGGCTCCATTTAATCCTGGCTCTTCTGATAAAATACTACCCATATCATCACATATGACTGTATTCAAGCAAATGTCATGTGCCCTATAATCTCAATAATTGTGGCGCTGTAATGCAAAAAGCGCAACAATCATAATTGTAATATCCAGGAAATTTGGAGTCCAGGGGTACAGTTTTTGAACATCAAAGTAGTAAAATCAATTATGAAACAGCCAGCCACAAAAAAAACTAGCAGAAACAGTTAGTAATCTCACAACAGCCTTGGAGACAATCTTGGGCATCTTGGGTGTTGTCAGGAGCAAAAGCAGGGTTGAATTCAAAGAAAAAACAAGAAAATTTAAAGTAATAATAAGAATTTATAATGATTTTAACTAGAATTTTAAGTTCAAACTTGGTTTTTGAAAGCAAGAGTTTAACTAGACAACAAATAAGTGTTAACACTGTCTCTAGGAGTTTTGAAAAGGCAGCTGGGCTCAGAAAAGACAAGGATAAGGTAAGTTTAAAAGTGGAAACAACTAACACTTTGTAGATTGATAAGAGAAACTCAAAGCAGAGTTTTAACAAATAAAATGTCAATTTTTTAGCAACAAATTTCAGGGCTTTTATCAAGGGTCTGGATGTAAAAGTATTCTGGCTATTGCCATCACACCTAAAATCCAGTCATTGCCCAATTTGGTGCCTTTCCAATATACCATTTGATATACCAGAAATGGCAACAAACCAATATCACATGACTGTCCAGGTATCCAGCAACTTGAACCCATCCAGCACATGGCCAGCCCCTGTTTTGATCCAACTAAAACCTCCACCATGGCTAAAGCTATATAAGTCTAAAGTATTATCCAATAAAATATACTTCTTCTCTTCCTGATTCTATATTCAAAGCTTCCCCAAAAGGCGCTCCTTATCACTGGTAGCACTACGGTTTTCAACCACGTCCATGAAAGAAAAAATGACTGAAAAGAACCCGCCCACCTTTGCCCACGTACTCAACCAGGCCACATCCCAGGATACCTGGAAGATGTACTTCCACACCCACAACATCAATGAAGATATTCCTAGTGGATGCACTGTATTCAAAGGTCTGGTCATGCCCAAAGCATGAACCAAGATAATTCAATACAGTTGCTCTCTACAACCACAAACAAACACACAATTGCCTATTGCAGGCAAAGTTACCAATACCAAATACATTGGTATTGACAAGTTCTTTGGCAAAAACAAAGAAAAAGTCATCAAATGTCTAGACCACTCAGCTGCAAAACTCTGCGCCAGCACATTCCCCACAAAAAATGGGTCCAAGAAGCCAGCAAGCGCCTATACAAGGCCACAGCTAACTGGTTTGCCACCTGGGTTGGATCACAAACCAAAAACCAGCTTGACAACTAGGAGAAGTTCAAATCCAACATCACCCACAATTTCTGAGTCACAGAATCACTCCAAGGCATTGTAATACAGGTCAGCAATCTTCCTCAGAAGACCACTATCACAGCTTTTGCCAATGAATTTGAGGAAATACGCCTTAAAATTCAAAACCTAGCACAAGCTGACAACGTACACACTAGAGCCTCATTCATCAATAGAATGAAATCCTCTGTTGCTGCCCTCATCTGCCCAGAGGCTAACACCTCCATGCCCGCGCTCATTGCAGAAGCCAAGCACGCTGAAAAACGCGCCAGCATGGAATATGCTGCACAAAACAACAACCGCTTCTCAAACAACAATGGCAGAGAAAACGCCAATGGCAATAAACGCCAAAATACCAATCATAGCAACGGCAACTCCAAATGTAACAATGGCTATCATAGCCAAAGCGCAAACTGCTCCTGTCCCAAAAAAAGAGGACACCGCCAAAGTTAACAACACTGAAGTAGCAGCCTGCTATGAATCTGACCCCACATTCTCTGACCTTGAAGGTCTTGAAACAGAGGAACAGGGAAAAGAGGAGGGGGAACAGGCTTAAGTGCCCCTGTCTCCCCCCAACTTGACAAGAAACTGTACCAAGGCACAAACTTTGCTGCTTGCATCCCACATGTCCCGCAATCCCCCATTTTTATGAGCATAAAAATTAAATATTGCTCACAAATTCTTGTCTATCCATGCACTTAAAAAGCTCATACACATAAAATTTTATCTGAATCTGGTGCACAAAACACTATGGTTAGCAAACCTTTTGTAACCAAGTACAAAATACCAGTTGTCAAATCCAACTTCAAATATGCCAGAATGGCAGACAAGTCAAAAGTTCTACTCAAAGGCAAAACAACACCCTTCATAATTGACCTCCAAGGCATAAAAACGTCCATCAAAAGACTTTTCATGAAAAACATAAACTAATACATTGTAGCAGGCATGGACTGGTTCACCTGAGTGAATCCCAGCGTATGTTGGAAAACAAAAACCATGTCAATAAAACACAATGGAGTCAATTTCAACATTCTCAAAGAACCCAACAACCTCATTCTAAGAGATACAGTATTTGTTCAAGTCATAAATCAAGATGACTCTGAACATCTAACCAAAGAAATTACTGTGGAGTTCCTGGTCACTAGTCCCCAAAGTGTGTCCTGGGTTGTAGCCAGGGACCGGCTTGGAGGAGCCGTCATTCTCCAACAGTGGTGAATGGTTGGTTAGGAGCTTATACTTGGCCTGCATAAGAGCAAACTCCTCTAGTATCTTCCCAATTACTAGGAAAGATCTTTACCACACACTTGTACTTCAGCAGGCGCCAGCCCTTCTGTAGGCTGATACCAATCCTGTAATAGTCTTGCAAACTCTCCCCCAATAAACTCTCTTCCTCTATTTGTCATTTCCAGATGCCTAGTCACCTTCTCCCACTCCTCCTGGGCAGACTTACTAGAGGCAAACTTTCTGCACCCTAGGCAATAGGATTCCTTGTCCCCTGGGCTAGGATAAAAAATGTGGGGTAATTGACTCATAGGACTTATATCCTTTCTTTACACGGGAAATTTGGATAGGGGCCGTAATAGGCGCTTTATTCACAGTCAGAAGGAAGATCCCCTTAGAAACCTTCTGATATATGGCCTTGGGATAGGGAATAATAAGGGGTTTATGCCAATACTTGGAGTCCTTCAACAATCTCTTGGACTCCTTGTACTTGGTCTTTGGCTCCTGCTCCTTGGTCTTGAGCTCCTGCGCTTTGGTCTTGGCTCCTGCACCTTAGTTGTGGGCTCCTGTGTTCTAATCTTGGGCTCCTGCGGTCTGTTCCAGCTCTTGCTTCCTATTCTTGGTCTTTGGCTTCTTCTGTAGCTTCTGTGACCTTTGCAATCCACTTGATCCAGTCCCTGAAGAGTCTCAGATAGCTCCCCCTTTTTATAGCCCCTTGTTTCAGACCAAAAACCTCTCTTGGAACTCTGGTTCTTCAAAGCTTAAACTATCCTGTTTTTCTTCTTATATAATATATTAAACCTTTAAAATTACTTCAGCCAATGAAAGCCCTGAATTTTCTGCTTCTGGTCCTCAATTTTTAGACTTTAACTCTTAAGTTAAAGCCCTTAAAACACTGATCAAATAGACTATGACTTGCAGCCAATCACACGCCTTGATTCAACAGTTTTGCCAAAAAGGTTTCCCCAATGTCCTGTCCTTGAGCCTTGTTTGAACTCAATGCTGTCTTGCTCCAGGTGAACAACTTCTCCGCGTTTCAAATGGTTTTGCCGTAATTCCTGTCACGTTTCCCCAGCAAATCTTGAGCGCTTCCACATATGTTTTACTTAGGAAAATTTCAACCCTTTGATTTTTCAACGTTTCTTTGTGTTTCTCTGTGTTTCTTTCAATATTTTGCAACTTGGAACCTACTTGCTGCTTGTCCTTTTGCCTCTCCTAGTTGTTCTTGGCAAAATTTGCTCTTTTTCCCTCATAGTTTCTCTGTTCCATTTCCAGCTTCTTTCCAGCTCCCTTCTTCTTCAACCCTTCTTTTTAAAAAAATTATAGTTCTAATAAACTATATATTAATTTTCCTTCTCTTTCTTTTTTTATGTAATTTTTAATCCTTTTTTAATCATAATCAGGAAGTATTTAATTATTCATTAACTTCTTCTTTTTATCTATATCTCCTCTCAAAAGTCACTAAAATCAGCTCTTCCAGCCTCTGCATCTAGTCTGGCTAGTTCATCCTCTCAGCTCTTCAGTCTTCAGCACCAACTTCTAGTCCTTTGTTCATCCTGCTTTATGATCAGCTAGTTATGCATCATAATCTTCTTGTCCTTTAACTTATCCTCAACCAGTTCCTCCACCAATCCTCACTAGGAACCTCCTTTGTTCCTTCTACATACTGAACCATATTGGTTCCCATAATTCAATATGAATTAACAGTCCATCAACTAGCCTTCACTGTGACCAAACAGTCACTCCTGCTAGTTTTCTCTTTTAATTCTGTGAACCATCTTGGTTCTTTATCTCAGTCTCAATTACCAGAGCTTGTAGACCCAGGCATGAGTCTACATTGAACTGGCGTTTGAATGGGCCCTTGAAAGTGGCAATCCACTTTGGCCATTCAACCATAGATCAATGTCTATGTGTTGTCTTTACTCACCCAGGTGATTAAATCTGGGCTTTCAGTTGCAGAGTAATCAGCTCCACTTCCCAGAGGCCTGATCACACCAAGTTCTGCAGCTTGCTTCCCCAAGCAAGCCGCCTCAGTGACACCTCTGAGCAAGTCTATACCCTCCAATGCTCACCTTGGGTTTCCCCAAAGCTCCCATAGGGGCATAAACAAGGACACCCTACCAGTCTGTTAGATAGGGTGCTTGCTCACAGACCTCCTGTAAGTGTATTAGGGTACATAGAGCCCTCAGAGCTCTTCTCCTCCCTGGCAGCCCGCATTACCAGCCAGGGGTCCAAAACCTACTCCCCCCAGACAGACAAAGTTCCCTGCTTGCTATATCAGTCTTCACCCTTCCGCAGCCACAGTTTCCTGCGGGGTGAAGCACTATAGCCCCAAGCAGCCAATTCCCTCTGCTGGGTGGAGGCAACATCTGCCCCTGGTAGTCCTATGTTACCTACCAGCCAGGCCTCACTTACCCTAGTAGACCATGTTACCTACTAGATTCACCCTAATTACCCCTAGCAGCCCTATGTTACCTACTAGTTTACAGCTTCACCAGCCAACCACATATTGTCACTCTTCAGCATATTGTCTTTATTTGAAGCCAAATCAACCCTCACCTGCAAAACAGCACACATGTAGATCACCACAAGTACCCTCCACATAATGAGGTACTCCAAAATTAATAATATAAAAACACAAAAGATCATATGCCCAGAGCTTATGGCACTCCTAAATGAATACACTCATGTATTCAAAAAGAACTCACAGAGTTACCCCCCAAACAAGAGGTCAAACATGTCATCAACTTATGCAAAGCCATGCCCAAACCTGCAACCCTCTACAGACTCTGCTTCCATGGAGACCTAAACACTTAAAGCTCACATTGAGGGCAATCTAGCCAAAGTATTCATTCATCTGTCTGAATGCCTGTGGGGGGTAGCGGTTTTCTTTGTAAAGAAAAAAGAAGGATCTCTTTGCTTAGTTACTGATACAGAGAACTAATTGTAAGTACAGTAAAAAATAAATACCCACTTCCCCTCATAGAAGACCTATTTGCAAGGCTCTCTGGAGCAAAAATTTCTCAAAAATTGACCTCACATCTGGTTATAACTAAGTTGAAGACATAAAGAGAAAGACATACCAAAGACCGCATTCTGCACACAATTTGGGTTGTTTGAATGTAAAGTAATGAATTTTGGGATGACAAACGCCCCAGCAACATTCTTCACCATGATGAATCAGGCGCTAAACAGACTCTTAAACACATTATGTTACCTTGACAACATCATCATATTTTCAAAAACAAAAGGGGAACACCTCACGCATGTCTCCAAGACACTTGATTAACTCGCAAAGCACAAACTTACGCTAAGCCTAGTAAGTGATACTTTATGGAAAAAGAACTCCTGTTCTTGGGCCACATTGTCTCTGACAGTGGCATCAAAGCAGATCCAGACAAAATTAAAGCCATAAATCTCATGCAATGTCCCACCTCCGTGAAACAAGTAATATGCTTTCTCATAATGGTAGAGTACCTAAGAAAATATATCAAAGACTGCAGAAAACTCACTGCACCAATTAATGACCTAGCCAAGGGTAATGCCAAAAAGAAATTCATCTGGACACCAGAATGCAATAAGAATTTCCAACTAATAAAACAAGTCCTGATTAAAGCACCAATCTTGCAATACCCTAATAATAACAGGTGCTACAAGCTTGAGTCAGACGCTAGTGACACTGCCATTGGCACAGTCCTACACATCTGCAAGCCAGGGCAGCAAGATTTCCTGCCAGTATGTTACAAAAGCAGAAAACTAACAAACACTGAGCAATGGTACCCAATACACACCAAAGAATTACTAGCAATATATCACACATGCAAGAAATGGAGATATTATCTTGAAGGACACTTAAACGTCCAAGTACTAACTGATCACAAATCCCTAATCTATTTCAAAACTCAGAACGCACTTGCACTGCTCCAAGCCAAATGGATGTCCTTGCTGGAACAGCTTAACCTGGACATCTAATACAAAAAGGGGGCAGATCTGGTCACAGCCAATGCTCTCTCTAGGCTATGCCAGCCAAGAGAGGATCACCCTGACCACCTGGACCTTGACTGGCCCAACCTATACAAAACTGAGTACAAGACAAAAGGAAAGTATCCCTCCACACACCAACTAACCCATGATACACTAGTAAGGAATAAAAAACATTTCCACATATCAAATGGCACGGTATACCAAATCATCAAGGATAAACACATTCCATACATCCCACTTGCACAAAGAGTCAACACAATACTAAGACACTACTGTCTGCTAGGACACACAAAGGCTAACAACCTATATCTCACATTAAAAGAGATAGTATGGTGGCCCAACCTGAAGCAAGACATAATTGATGTTCTAAAGAAGTGCACAGTGTGTGAAAAATACGCCAGCACCAAGGTGTCACAGCCAACAGTCAATCCAGTACCTGACCCTGAACCATTTAAGGTTTGGGGACTGGACGTAGTGGGACCCTTCCCGGAAACCAAAACAAATCAATGTTTCCTAATTGTAGCCATCAACTTTGCACATGTTTGCCCATATTCTGGTCAATAAAAGATCACAAGGCGGAAACAATAAATCAATTCATCAATAAAGCAATCATAGCGGACTACAGCACTCCAGACTACATCATAACAGATGGAGCAAAAGAGCTAACAGGCCACTTAGTAAGCAACAATCTAAAAACAAAGAACATCAAACACTCCACAACCTTGCCCTACAGGCCAACAGCAGAGTTAAACGCCTGAGCGGCAGCCTTATCAAAACCCTAGAGAAAATAATGGATGGCAAATCCAAAGACACATGGCCATTCTATGTGAAACATGCATTACTAGTATCCCGGGCTCGTACCAATCAAGGGACAGGCTACTCACCGTTTGAACTAACATACAGGTACAAGTGTCAGGAAACCAGGCATAAGTAGAGGCATTGGACGGCTCAGGACAGGGTTGGGCCAAGCTGGCGGGTAAAGCCCACCATAGAATGGTGCTAACTTGATAATGTAAGACATATATTGCCCGAGTAAGGACCAGGGTCCAGAGGTAGGGATCATGGAATCCACCATTCCTGTCAAGGTGATATAGAGTACTCCAAACAGTTTAGTGGACGTGGTCTCTGCAGCAGTGGGGGTCTCCATTGGGTGGTTGGGTTGTGGGGTTGAGGGCAGAGTCAAGGGAACAAACTAGGCAGGCAGATAATTGTACTTGTCTTTGAACAATCTTGACAGCCTTTTGTACCACTTTCCTTCACGTCATATGTATTCAGTCTCTATAGTCCTGGCCAAGGGGTCATCAATACAGATGGTCTTCAAGTTGTACTCTGTGTAGGCCTGATTGGGCGGGTATTCAGTAAAATGCACAGGTCCAAAGGGGGTTCCTGGGGGACAGTATAGTGCCTGGGTGGGATCATCAGGATGGTCTCCAGGGGGGAGGGTGCCTGATGGTCTACTGGAACAGAGTTAAGATGGAAGATCACTAAGACTAGGTAAGGTAAGGTAAGATTTGTTCAAACCAAAGGTTCATAAAACTTTATTATCAAAAATGACAATGTGGTAATCACCATACTGCCAGGGTTTTTATACCATGGGACTTTGCTTCTTTGATTTTTGCAGGGTTCAGGTTTGCAGACAAGGCAATGGCGGGGCATGGATCTTGGCTTGGAGTCTTGAGGGCAGCAGATCCAGGTTGTGGCTGCTCTGGCAAATAGAAGTGACAATGCTTTGTTCTGCGCCACTCTTCACTATGTCACCTGAGTAGTTCAATTGTACTACCCCTTCTGGACGGAAGGCTGGCAGTTGCTGGTGATCATAGGCAGAGTTAAAAATAGGTTTTTTTAACCTCCTTAAGGCAAGCTGCAACCTCTGCATAGGTTTGGCTCTTTGGTGGCTCAAGGTTGGCATCAATCTGATGACCATTTGGGGAATTGTCTTTGGGAGACTGGTGGGTCTTGGAGTAACTCTTTAACTTGGGTTTGTAATTTAACAAAAGGGTGGTCTCCTGTCCACTTTGTGTGACTCAAGTAGTCTTAGGAGGGTCAGGGTTTGATTTCAGGGTTTCCAATGTTGGTTTCAAAACTCCAGTATTGGCGTTGAGCAGGTTGACAGTAGTTTCTTCCCCAACCTCTGTTAGCCAGGTTACATATCCTTTGAAGGTATGGGTCTTCATTGGCACTAGTTTGGCAGCAGACTGACAACTATTCAGGGAATTCCCCATAGCAGGCTGGCAGGTTGTGGGGTAATTTAACAATTTGAACCTGTGATTTAACGGATTGACAGGTCTTGGTCTGTCCTGGAGGATTTGATCTGCCTTCAGGGAACTGGGGTTTGACTCTTGGGTTTTCAATACAAGTATTAAAATGTCATTCATGACATCATCCCCTTCCTTTCCAGGGGTCCCTTCCTTCCTGGCCTTCTTCTCAAGATATTATTGGATTGCTAGTTGGGTGTTGGGTAGGTTGCTTAATGGTTCCCAGGTGCTTTCCTCAGGTGGGTATCCCTTCCACTTGACAAAGTACTGGAGGGTTTTATAGTGGGTACGGTCCCCATGAACATATTTAACTTTGTATTCTTCAGAGCGTTCTACTTGGATGGGAGGGGGGTCAGTCTTGAGTTTCTGGTGGGGGAGGGAGCTTCCTTCTTTCTTGAATAGAAGCGCGCAGTGGAAGATGTTATGTATCTTCCATGAGGGGGGTAATTCTAGTTCAAATGCTACTTTGCCTACTAGCTTGGTGATCCTGTAGGGACCACTTCTTCTGTGGGCTAACTTCTGACAGGGAACAGTCAGAGGCACGTTTTGAGAGTCCAGATAGACTTTGTCTCCTACTTTCAACGGTTTTCCAGGGGTCCTCTTCTTGTCTGCAAATGCCTTATAAGTATGGACAGCATGGGTCAGATTCTTAAGACAGGTTTGTTGGGTGTTGTGTATCTGTTCAATCCAGGTTTGTCCTGACGGGTTTATTTCCTTACTACCAATAATGGGGTCCCAGGACAGGTCAAAGCCATAATTGGCTTTGAAGGGGAACATTCCAGTAGATGCGTGGTCTTTGCTGTTGTAAGCATACTGTGCCATGGGTAGCATCTCTGCCTAGTTATCTTGGTTGGCATTGGCGTAGCATTGTAGGTATTGTTCAAGTTTTTGGTTCACTTGTTCAGTCTGTCTGTTGGTCTGTGGGTGCTAGGAGGTTGATACACAGCACTTTATCCCCAAGTCCACATCACCTGAGTCCAGTATTTGGAGGTGAATTGGGGTCCTCTATCAGTGATGATTTCCACCAAAGTACCGTGTTGAGTTAGGATGCAGTTGTGGAAGTGTCTAGCTGTCTCTGCAGCAGTGCATTGGGTGGTGGTAAGGATGAAATAGGACATCTTAGTAAACCTATCTACCATGACAAGAATGACATTGAACAAATTAGAGAGGAGCAGTTTTACAATATAATTCATTGAAACGGACTGCCAGGGTTCCACTGGTATGTCTAGTGGTCTTAGCAGGCCTTCAGGTTTAGATCTACGGGGTTTGGTTCTTCCACATGTCTCACAGCCTGCATAGTAGGCGGCCACGTCTTTATCCATTTGGGGCCAAGCGTAATTCTTCTGGATTCCTTGGAGTGTCTTGAGTCTGCCAGGGTGGCCAGCCATCTCTGAGTCATGGTAATTAATGAGTACTTTGGTCCTTGTTTTACCTTCTGGTACATAGATCTAGTTGTGAATAGCAGGGTGGATTCTTTCAGCAAAAATTCTTTCTTGTGGTGGCGGCTCTCTGGGTCTGAGGTCAAGTTGGCAATGAGTTCTGCTGAATACTTGTCTAATTTCTGTGCTTCAATTATGTCAGTTCTGTGGGCCATGATCTTCAGGTACATCAATTGGATACCTAGGCTGGCAGGGTCAAGGAGTACATGTGTGTTGTGGTCCTTGGTTTCTGCAGAGGAAGGGGTCAGATCAGCTCTTCTACTCAGGGCTTCAGGTACCACATTCACCTTTACAGGCTTTTAGTTGATGGTCAAGGTGTAGTTGGCCAGTTTCAAGGCCCATCTGGCCTGTCTTTGGTTCAGCTGTCTGGGTTTAAAGAAATAAACCAGGTTCTTGTGGTTGGTTAGGACCTTTACTGGAAACTTGGCGCCACATAGGTATTGGCGCCAATGTTTCAAGGTCTTCATTATAGCAAGCATCTCCTTGTTGTAGATTGGGTAGTTTCCTTTGGCAGGCAGCATCTTCTTGGAGTAATATGCTACAGGATGTAGCATACTATCTCCTCCTTCCTGAAAAAGGACCCCGCTCACCGCAAAGTTGGATGTGTTGGTTTCCAGTATGAATGGCTTGGACAGGTTGAGCATGGCCAGAACAGGGGAAGAGGTGAAGGCAAGTTTCAGGGTCTCAAAGGCAGTAGTGCAATCCAGAGTCCAGAAAAAAGTGACCTTGTCAGAGCACAGGCGGGTCAGGAGCAGGATGATATGAAATTCTTTTGGATGAAATCCCTGCAATAATTTGCCAGGCCCAAAAAACTTCTCACATCTTTCCTACATTTGGGCATTAGCCAAGATGTTATTGCTTCTACTTTGTCCTGCGCCATAGCAAACCCACCAGTCTTCACCACATATCCCAGGAATTCAACCTCAGACTGGAAGAATTTGCGTTTCTTAAGCTTGGCATGTAAGTTTGCTTGGGAGAGTTTCTCTAGTATAAGGTCCAGGTGGTGCAGGTGTTCCTCATGAGTCTTGCTGTAGATGAGGATGTTGTCTAAGTACGCAACACAAAAGTGGTCAAGATATTCCCCTAGGACAGTGTTGATCATCCTTTGGAAAGTGCTGGGGGCATTGCAAGACCAAATGGCATTACTAGGTACTTGTACAACCCATATCTGGTTTTGAAAGCTGTCTTGTATTTGTCTCCATCTTTGATTTGGATCTGATTGAAGATATCACAAAGGTCAATTTTTGAGTACACCTGGGCTCCGGTCAGTACATCACAAAGGTCATCAGTGTTAGGGATGGGGTAGCGGTTCTTCACTATAATGTTGTTTAGTTTCTGGTAGTTTACACATGGACGCATTCCACCATCATTTTCCCCTACAAACAGCATGGGCAACAAGCAGGGTGCTTTTGACACTTGGATGAAACCCTTTTTTGTCATATCCTCCAGGTAAGCTTTCAAGGCCACTTGCTCACGGTGGTTGCAACTATAGATGGGGCCGTGATGTGGTTGGATACCTGGTAGCAGGTCTATAGCGTGGTCATAGATTGAGTGACTGGGTAGTTTTGTGGCCTCTTCTTTGCTAAATACATGGCCCCACTCCTGCAAGGCGGTGGGTAGTGTCTCAACGCTGGGTTCCATCTTTATAGTTAAGATTCTGTTGTTTGGTGCTCTGCCATGGCTTATACAGAATGGAACAATATCACAAGACTCAGGTTGTCCCAAGGTGGCGGTCTGCTCACAATAGTTTAGAATCAGGCCATGTCTGTCCAACCATGAGTCTCCCAGTACTAGAGGATGTGGCAGTCCCGGCAAGAGGATCAAGGGTGTTGGATACACATTCTGTCCAATTGTCAAAGGAAGTTCCTGTTCACACTTGTAACCAGTGTCCAGGGAACTGTTTCCCATGGTTACTTGTAGGCTGCGCTCTGAAGCTGTTAATCCTAATTCTTTTGCCAGGTTAGCATCAATGAAGCTTTCATCAGCTCCTGTGTCAATAAAGGCCTCAATCTGGCGCTTGATTCCCACAAAGTCTATGGTCACTTAGATGAATTTGTAAGATTGTGCAGAGATTTTTATTTGTGCCAAGGATACAGGAGGTGTATTCTTTTTAGGGCATGCTCTGGTTAGGTGTCCAGCTGCATGGCAGTAGAAACACAACCCATCTCAATAGTGGTGTTGTAACTTGTCAGGGGACATTCCTAGTTGATTGGGAGTCATGGCCCTGCCGGATCAGGCAGGGTACAAGTTCTGTCCTTCTTGGTTTAGACTCAGGCCTTTGCATAGGGGTAGTAGTTCCTACAGGCTCAATGTAGGTGGGTGGTGCTTCAATAGGTCTCTCATGGCCGAGTTAACTCCCTTTCTGAAGATAATGGCAGATAGTTCATCTTCAAGTTGGGTGCGCGTCTTAAGTTTAAGAAACTCATCAAAATAGGCTTGGATAGGGCGGTTTGCTTGTCAGATCTCTAACATTGAGTTCAGAGCATAGTATCTGGTGTCTTGGTCATCACCAGTGCTCATGAGTTTGGCCTCAAATTCCAAATAGTCCAGGCAAAATTCAACATCTTTGGCAGTGGCTTTCCTGAACCAATCTAGTACATCTTCTGATAAAATGGCGGCCACCCCTAAGACTTTCTCAGTGTCACTGGGGTAGGCGTTGGCGTAGGTTTAGAAGTAGAGGCAGAGGACTGGCATGGCTCGGCGAGCTTCTTCTAAGGTGAGTTTGCCCATTTGGGGCATATCCACCTTGGTCGTAGTCTGGTTCACTATCATATTCTGCACTTGTGACATGGCTGGGTTCTGGGGCTCTGCACCAGGTGCAGGCTCTTTCAATTCTTTGGTGGGTTGGTTCTTCATCCATGAGAGTATCATGGAGGTAATTGCCTTATGGGTGTAATAAGTGATTATCACAAAAAAAGCATACAAGTTTCCCCAAGTGTTAACAACATCTTGGGGCCCAGGTTACTGTGTTTGTAAACAATTATCATAATGTCAGGAAACCAGGCATAGGTAGAGGCATTGGACAGCTTGGGACAGGGTTGGTCCAAGCTGGCGGGTAAAGCCCACCATAGAATGGTGCTAACTTGATAACGTAAGACATATATTGCCCAAGTAAGGACCAGGGTCCAGAGGTAGGGATCATGGAATCCACCATTCCTGTCAAGGTGATATAGAGTACTCCAAACAGTTGAGTGGGCGTGGTCTCTGCAGCAGTGGGGGTCTCCATTGGGTGGTTGGGTTGTGGGGTTAAGGGAAGAGTCATGGGAACAAACTAGGCAGGCAGATAATTGTACTTGTCTTTAAACAATCTTGGCAGCCTTTTTTACCACTTTCCTTCACGTCATATGCATTCATTCTCTCTAGTCCTAGCCAAGGGGTCAGCATGAGGATGGTCTCCAAGTTGTACTCTGCGTAGGCTGGGTTGGGTGGCTATTCAGTAAAATGCACAGGTCCAAAGGGGGCTCATGGGGGACAGTATAGTGTCTGGGTGGGATCAGCAGGATGGTCTCCAGGGGGGCAGGTGCCTGATGGTCTACTGGAACAGAGTTAAGATGGAAGATCACCAAGACTAGGTAAGGTAAGATTTGTTCAAACCAAAGGTTCATAAAACTTTATTATCAAAAATGACAATGTGGTCATCACCATACTTCTAGGTTTTGTATACCATGGGACTTTGCTTCTTTGATTTTTGCAGGGTTCAGGTTTGCAGACAAGGCACTGGCAGGTCATGCATCTTGGCTTGGAGTCTTGAGGGCGGCAGATCCAGGTTGTGCATGCTCTGATAAATAGAAAAGCAATGCTTTGTTCCACCTCCGCTGTTCACTATGTCACCTGAGTAGCTCAATTGTACTACCCCTTCTGGATAGATGGCTGGCAGTTGCTGGTGGTCATAGGCAGAGTTAAAAATAGGTTTTGTTTTAACATTCATAAGGCAAGCTGCAACCTCTGCATAGGTTTGGCTCTTTGGTGGCTCAAGGTTGGCATCAATCTGGTGACCATTTGGGGAATTGTCCTTGGGAGACTGGCGGGTCTCAGAGTGGCTTGTTAACTCGGGTTTGACATTTAACAATTGGGTGGTCTCCTGTCCACTTTGTGTGACTCAAGTAGTCTTAGTAGGGCCAGGGTTTGATTCCAGGGTTCCCAATGTTGGTTTCAAAACTCCAGTATCAGCATTGAGCAGGTTGGCAGTAGTTCCTTCCTCAACCTCTGTTAGCCAGGTTACATCTCCTTTGCAGGCATGGGTCTTCATTGGCACCAGTTTGGCAACAGATTGGCAACTATTCAGGGAATTCTCTGTAGCAGGCCGGCAGGTTGCAAGGTAATTTAACAATTTGAGCCTGTGATTTAACAGATTGGCAGGTCTTGGTCTGTCCTGGAGAATTTTTATTTGCCATCAGGGAACTGGGGTTTGACTCTTGTGTTTTCAATCAAGTATTGAAATGTCATTCATGACAACAAACCAGAGATAGTCACCCGCAATAACCAACCAAATGTGAAAATTCCCTCAAGAAACCTCCTTTATAGTAGAACAGAAACCAGCTCTACAACACATATGCCTCAAAGTCAAACTGGCAGAAACAAAGAGACTCGAAACTCAAAAGGTAACCTCAACAGAGGACCCACTCCCCATCAACTCCCCTGTCTGGGTCCTAGCTGGGAACAGAAAGAAGCTAGACTCAGTACACAGAGGACCAGGAAGTATCATCAGATACCAACCAGACAGGAACACCTACCTAGTTAAGTTCCAGGGTGCCAAAGAGCCCATCACCAAAAAGTATCACAGATCTTGCCTCTGCCCTAGCAAAGGAGGACACTTGACCTAGTTGGTGCCCACTAGTAAACAACTCCAGGAACATCAGGCAGCAGCTGTCAAGACAAAGCCCCCTCCTGATGTACCTTAGTAACCCCTTAAGGGAGGAGTGTGTTGAGGGTCTGGATGTACAAGTATTCCAGCTATTGCCATCACACCTAACTTCCTATACATTGCCTGATTTGGTGCCTTTTCAATATACCATTTGATATACTAGAAATGGCAACAAATCAATATCACATGACTATCCAGGTATCCAGCAGCTCAAACCCATCCAGCACATGACCAGCCTCTGGGTTTGATCCAACTAAAATCCCTGTCACAGCTAAAGCTATATAAGTCTAAAGTATTATCCAATAAAATATACTCCTTCTCTTCCTAATTCTATATTCAAAGCTTCCCCAAAAGGCGCTACTTATCACTTTAATGAGAATAAGAAATTGACAAGCAGGGGACTTGTCAGAAAATTGCAGACCATGGTGTTTTATCATCTGCCAGATGATATCCTAAGTCTTCTAACATTAGTAAAGTACAGAGAACCTGTGACTTTGGTGTAACCTTTGGCCCGGAATATTTTGTTGCCATCAGAAGTAGCAAGTCTGACAGGGCCCAAGGCCCAAAGTATTTGGATGGTTCTTCCTACTTCTGGATATAGGTTCATAAGTTGTTGTCCCTACATTTTACTATAGGGTTTAATACTGTATGGCAACATTAGGATCTTTTGTTCTCCATTAATAAAGCCTTAAGCAAGAATCACATTGAGGAATTAAGACTTGGATCAATCATCAAGTTGTTAAGAAATCATCAGTCTTTTATTCTAATTGACTGGATTTAAGGCGGCCTGCCTGCCTGTGTTTTATCCGAGTTAGCTCACAACACTAAAGGAGACAGAAGTAGCATTAGGGCAACACGGCAGGAGGCCCAGCCTTTTTGGGGTGGTTTTAACGGAAAGCTAAATTGACATCTTCCACAGATTGTTATTCTTTCTGTCTACCTGGGCCACTTCCAGGGCTAGCTAGCCAGTGGTTGGCTACTAGTGAACGGAGATGATTGTTTCACTTAATCAGAGCTACTCTAATACAATAGGCTCAAAGCCTTTTATCTTAGAGTGGTTGGCCTGATAGCCCAGTCCATGTTGGACTCTGCTAGACATAATGCAGATGACAGTTCTTATGACGGCCCTCTTATTCTAGGATACAATTTAAGTTTATAATAGTAATTATTGTGAAGTGCATATTGAGGTGCTTGATGAAGGGAACTAATTAATGAGCAGTATTGCATGTTCCATTAATTAATTGCAATGCATGAGTATGTTGATGCCAGGATATGATTTGATCACTGATCCCACAACCTGCGGCCCACATTATTTTGTTGAAACCCTTCCTAAGAGCAATTAACTGCTGGCCTGTGTTAATTTGTTGAAACTGTTAATTAGTCAATATCCAGAAATCTTGACAGGACTCAAAGTCCCCTTGCTTTATTAAAAGGGGTGATTTGCTAGGGATTTGATCACATGACCACTTGAACTGCATCCAGTTGGTTGGAGGAGAAGTTTTGCTAGCCAAGGCCAGGAGTGCTGAAAAATTCCAAGCTATTTTCCGCAGCTTCACCTGATTTGCTGGAGGGAATCCCAGAAATTTGAGATTTTTTTGACTTTCTGTGCATTGATGTGGCGTCTTTTGATTGGTTGTTTCTGATTATTTTTAAAAGTGGGTGACACCATGCCAACAAGCAATCCAAATTAATCAGTGTTTCTTCCCAGGGTAGGGTAACCAGAGCCAGAGGATCTGCGGGGTAAGCCAGAACAAATCTCTCATCTACAGTGTGTGCCAAATCCCCTAAGGAGTCAAGCAGCTTGGCTGTTGTTTTGGGACTTTTCTTGGTGCAACAGGGGGAAACGGTTCAATCCAAAGCCAAAGAGGGCAGTGAATTTACAACCAGGGACTTCTGGATGGGACCATAGATTCAACCAACCCTGTCAATGTAATATACATCACACCAGAGTTGAGCAGACATAGTCTCATTTATAATCCCCAAATCTTGCAAAAAGTTGGGCTGCAGGGTGACAGGAGGTCATAAGGACTAAATATGTGGGCAGGTAATTATATTTGTCCTTAAAGAGGCATGTTTGGATTGTGTATTAATATTTCTCTTGAATGAAGGTATCTGGCTTGTGTTTTCAGGAATGACAATTTTGCTGTAACTAAACCCTAAAGTATGGAGCCAGGGATGAAGCCTGAACAAAACCCTTTGCAAACTGCCAGTTCTAAAGACTGGGAACTTGGCAGCCCACAACTAATTGATAAGTCACCTTTCAAGAAATTCAATGCCAACCCACCAGGACCTGAATCCTTAACTACACCACAGGGGTTTGCAAGCAAACTGCCAGTGCAAGAAGCCAGTAGTTTCCCCAAGGTACCAATACTTGATATCAGAGGTTTTCTCATTAAAATGTACAAGTCTCCTGTCAGGGCCCAGATTGCCCTGGACAGTCAGCTGGCCTCTTTAGAGCTGAGTAAACATGCAGCATGAAAACTCCCATAAAGAACTTTCCAGGGCAAAATACCCCCTTTTGACTAGTGAATGGCCCAGGATTTGAGAGGCACACAAGCCTCAAATCTCTGGCATCAAGTCTGTTATCAAATTTGGGCCACCTACCTATCAGTAAATGGCACATTGGTAGCGCAATCATTTGATTGTGCAATCAGAAAATTGATTCATTGTGGGAGCTAAAAATAACTGTAGCACTTGCCATGCTGCAAAATTCAAAAGGTTCATGTTATAGCAACCAATGAGATCTCACCCTCTTGGCCAAGCATGCAAATTCTGGGTAAAATTGAAAATCTAACACCAAATTATGCCATCAGTTCTCTGGTGGCGCAAAAGGCCATATAACCTTCATTAAGTATAAGTAGTGAGGGGGAGAAGCCCTCCTCACTGTTGACATCTTAATAAAGCAAGTTTATGCCTAGAAATTATTATTTTATTGCAGAAATTGTCTATTTTTGCTCAAATTTAAGTATTCTCTTTGCATCCATTTGTGAATCTACTACTCAATACAAATTTGCATACCCATATTCTCCCGGCCATACTCCTGCTGCTCTTGTCAAACCACCCTGTGCCCTTGACTTGGAGTATCTCCATCCCTGACATCTGGATCTGCCACCAGCAATGAAGAATATTCCAACTGCCCCTCCTCTCCCTGACGCTCCTCCCACCCAGGACTTTAGCAAGCTGGGGTTTGTCTATATCACAGTATTGGGGCTGGACAACCAAGTTGTTCCCCATACTGGGAGTTGGAGCCCCCTAGCCACTGCTCTAAACTACCTTGTTTTCATAGCGCCTATTGTGTACATGGCTTTTCAGGCCCAGCCTGCCTCCCCTGTGGGAGTCCAGCCGGACTCTGGTATAGGCCGTGACATCTCCCAATGAGAGTTGTTCCAAACTCCCCTGAAGCTCAGGAAGTGGCACTGAACCCAAATGTCCACCCAATACCCAATTTGTCAATCAGAAGGATTCAAAGTCTTCTTATCCCAAAGCAACCAGTGGCAACCTGCCAGTGCCAAACACCACCCTGCCATCTAAGACCTCTGATGCCAACCCTCCCAAGCTTAAGAGACTCAATCAGAAAATGAAGCCTGGCAGCGTGGTATAAGTACCTTCCAGACCAAGATCAATCCCCATTATCATTCTAAAATAATGGTTATAAGATATTGGTTTCCCCAATTTTTTCTATATTTTATTTTTTCATCTGCCAGCTAACTCAAAGATCATCTGACCCTCCTTCCAACCTTCCAGCAACATATTGTCTGTTGGGTGCTCCATTTGGTCCTGTCTATTTCACAGAATACCCCTTGAAGTCTTAGTACAAGGATTTCACCTCAGACAAGATATTAGCACAGAATCTCTTGGCCAAAAACTAAAGCATTAACCAGATACAACAGGAAGGGCCCTTGGCACATTACTGAGTCCCACTTGTTCAGAGATAAATACAACTTCCTCCCTGCCTACCAATTAGACATGGAACTGCCTGTCATCCCCAAGCCTATGCCTGCATCCACTACTGAACTTTCCCTAGATCATACCAACAAACTATTTGAGATAGTGTGGGGGGCAACAGCACCTATGTTGACACTTTGTTGACATGGTCACTGAAGACTCAAAACTATAAATCTCCTAGGTTTTTGCTGGTTGCACTAGCTTAATTCTTTTTTTAAAGTGTTCAGGGGTGCAAACCCAGAAAACACAACAAAAATGTGGCCATTTTGACACAATTTAATATTAAGCTTGATCAAAAACTTGATTTAACCAGATTTTTCCTTTACGTTTACTAATAAAAATTAGCTTATTTTTTATTTGTTTTCACAACGTAAAAGTGTCAATGTTGACTCTTTTTAAGCATAACTTATTTTTAATAACAAATCTAAAACATCTACAACAAAGAAATTAAGTGAGAATTTAAAAATATCTTTTTATTTCTTTAATATATAGAAAAAGACATTCCACATATAGTAGATTGTTAAAATGTTCATTTTATAAATATATATGTGACACTTATTCTGGCTTTAATATAATAAATGTATTGGTGGCTAACAGGGATCCAATAATTTAAGCGTGAGTTACTATGTAAGTTACTATATAATCTATTATTAAAAATAATGTTGACACTCAGAAATGCCATTTATTTGCTTGTGATTATCCACCAGGGTGTAGTTAAGCAAATTAGAGTGGCACAATTAAGCTTAAATTAATATTTCACCTCATATAAAGAATGTCATAAGTGATGTTGTCAACATTTTACCTTTTTCATTATCTTAACCAATGTGTTAACAACTTTTAGTATACCAAATGGTAAAATATCATATTCCCACCCCCAAAATATTATATTTAATAAAGAAATACTTAACTTTGACCATTTTTTAAATTATTTTTATATGTTTTTTTTTAATTTTATTATGTGAACAAAAATACACAGAAAACAGTTAATATTTGCTAGCTTGCGTAAATTTAATTAAGCGTACTATGTTTTTTCATAGTAAATTTTCAAAAAAAATGTTGACATTAAGAATGTCATTAAAAATAATGTCTACAATTTTTCTAATTGTCAGTGAGAATTCAGCCTTTTTTGACTATTTGTCATTCATAATGTTGACGCTTTTCAGTTCTCACATATAAAACTTTATGTTTTACATAATAAAATCATCTGCTTTTTTTGATATGATTTTATTTTTAACTTTTCTCTTTCATATTTTCTAACTTTTAAAATAAAATCTATATCTAAATATAATACTTTTAAAAATTTCTCTTAACTTTTAACTTGTTATTTATAACTTTGATAAAATAAAAACTATACAAGTATTTTTTACCCTTTAAATGCCAATAAAAGCCATATAAAGTTTAATTTTTATAAATTATATTTTTTAAGTTGTTTTGTTTGCTTTATAATACATTTCTTTATTTTAAACTCTTTTACTTATTATTTTAGGACAAGAACACCTCTAAGCAGTCCAAAGGAACCAAGCGTCCCTCTAAGCCCACAAAAGCCACCAAGAAGAAGCCTGTCTCATCAAAGAAGGCCACTCCCAAGCCCTCCCCAAAGCCCTCCCCTGAGCTCTCTCCTTATAAGATCCCCGTTCACTCCACTGGGGGAGAGGAAACTGATGGTTCCCTTACAGATCACAGTTTCTACAACTTGGTTTCAGACAATGAGCCAACCAAGAAGCAGCACCAGGCCAAAAAGACCCCACCCAAGGATAAGTCCCCTGCACACAAGGAGCACCAAGATAAGCCCCCTTCTGATTCCCCCCACCACTAAACTCCCCCTTCAAGCTCATTTGGGGATGATACAAAGCCCCACCCTGATTACTTCCCTGGCTTCTGCCATGCTCCTGCTGGCCCATGGGATCCTCTGTTGGCCCACAATAGCTGCAATGTCAACAGGAGGTTTAAGGCTCCTTATTCCCTACCAAAGTTTTTCCCCATCATTAGTTTCAAAGGTGGGCCAGCCATGATGGCCAACAGTTGCATCTTCTCATGCAATAACGCCAACTGGGGCTTCAAGAGCTGGTACTATACCTGTAAAGACTGCTCCTGCCCAGTGCAACTCAATAATGAGTGCTGGGACTTGGTACAGACCATTAAGGGTGAGCATACCTGCATCATGCCCAACACAAACATTGCCTGCCTTCTCAAATGGTATCTGGTGCAGGTCATGTCCACCTCAAAGGACTTTTCCCCGGCCCAGCTGGCCATGCTTGCGTGCAAGTACCTCTCCCCCACCAACCTCAAGAGGATGCCAACCCACACCCAGTTGGTCAAGTTTGTGAGTGATAGGCGCCAAGCCTCAAACCCCCTGGCCAAGAGTGCCACAATCATTGAAGACCTGGTCTTTTCTAATGTCCTCTAGAAAACTGAGGACAGAGAGATGTTCCTGCTGCATGACAATGAGCAGGAAGTGGAGGATAGGATTATAGCCTACGCCACAACCCAAAGCCTGGAGCAGCTGAACACTGCTACCACCTGGATGTGCAACAGCACCTTTGCAACCTGCCCAACCATCTTCAAGCAGCTTTGGGTCCTGCATGGGCAGTTCAATGACCAGGTTATCCACCTTATCTTCTTTCTCCTTCCTGGTGCCAAGACTGAAGTCTACACCAGAGCCTTCAAGATCATCAGGGATTCTTTGAGCTCCCTTCCCACCAACCAGCTCCCCCCTCCCACTCACGCCACAAGGGCAAATCCCTCCTCCGCTGAGAAGGATGAGTCCACCATAGCCGCTGAGCAGCTAGCCCATGCGTGCTCACTTGGGCCAAAGGTTATCATAATGGACTTTGAGCAAGCTCAGTTCAAAGCATTTGAAGCCATCTTTAATGGAGAAGTCCAGGGCTACTTCTTCCATTTCAGGCAAAACCTCATCAAGAATCTCAAGAGCA
Organism: Entomophthora muscae; assembly: GCA_014839935.2. Taxonomy (NCBI): domain Eukaryota; kingdom Fungi; phylum Entomophthoromycota; class Entomophthoromycetes; order Entomophthorales; family Entomophthoraceae; genus Entomophthora; species Entomophthora muscae. The sequence goes on along the minus strand of QTSX02002841.1, from coordinate 1,659,848 downwards.
AGAAGGAGCTTTTTCAGAAGTATCTTAATGATGGTAAGGGGAAGTGTGGCTTTGCCATTACCCTGTTTGCTGCCTTGGCTTTTGTGCGCCCAGAGCATACTGGGATTGGCTTTGAGGCCCTACTGGAGGATGCTTATATCAAGAAGCACTCCACCATCTTCAAAGGCTACCTTGATTACTTTGAGCGCCAATGGGTGGGCAAGAAGGTGACTGCCCAGAGAGATAAGAGCAGGGCCACTGCCCCTTGGAACTGTCAAGGCGCCTGCCTCAAGGAGGAGATGAAGACCACCTCTAGCCTACAGGTTTGGCACAAGCACCTGAAGGCAAGGTTTGGGTCAAACCCAAAATACAAAAAGTTCTTCCAGAAGCTATAGGAGGAGAAGGCCTGGACTGTTTCCAAGTTTTGCAACCTGGTCAACCAGGTGGCCCCCAAGAAGAGGAAGTCCAAGGAGCAGGACTACCAGGAGGGCGTCCAGAAGGTAGTCAAGAAGAAGTACAAGGTGGCAGAGATCAAGAAGTACCTAGAAGATGTTGCCACTGCTCTTTCTGATGGCTTTAATTAGCCCATTAAACCTTGCTTTGCTTTGCCTGTATATTTTTTACTTTTAAATTTTAATGTTAACTTTATTTTATGGATAGCACTAATCTTTTTAGGTATAAATGGTAAGTTTCAGATACAGTTTAAATGTGGTTTTGTAAGAAATATCTTATATTTTGTTAATTTATCTTTAAGGCATGAGATTTTTTCAGTTATGCTTATGTAAAGTATAATAAATTAAATATTGAATTTTCTTATATTTTGTAGTTATTATGATATATAAAATATCTATATTTCTGGTTCATTGGAATTTTAATTTTTATGGGAATAAAAATAATTTTAATAAAGAGTATAATTTAAAAGTAAATTGAAAAATAGTTGCTTATATCTCCTTATTCTTATTACTTATAGTAATTTTTTGTTGTATTTTTGAACTCTATGGGGTCATTTTTAGTATAATAAAGCATTTAAAAATATATTTTTATATTAAAAATGTTCAGAGTAAAGTGTGCTGTTACTTAAAACAGTGTTGACATCCAGGAGACAATATTATGTAAAACCAGGTTGTCATTTTACTATAGTGTCAACATGGGCGCTGTTGCTGTGTGGGGTTCCTGTTCTCCAGTTCCCAATGTGTGTCCTGGGTCATAGACAGGGAGCAACTGGAAGGAGTTATCATTCCTTAGTAGCAATAGGTGACTTGCTTGAAGTTTCTCATATTTGGCCTGCATTACTACAAACTCCTCTAACACTTTTCTGATCACTAGGTGGGCTTCCCCACCATACACTTGTACCTCAGCTGTTGCTAGTCCCTCTGTGGGCCTGTATCAATCTTTTAATAGTCTTGTGAATTCATTCTCAATAAATTTCCTTCCCCTATCTGTCATCTCAAGGTGTCTAGTTAACCTCTCTCACTCCTCCTTGGAGGTATAACTAGTGGCAAACCTTCAACAGCTTTGGCAGTAGTTATCCTCCTCCCCTTAGCCAGGGTAGAAGATATTGGGTAACTCACTCATAAGGTCTATCTTTACTGCTGGGGAATTTTAGGCAGGGGTCAAAATGGGCTTTTATTTGCTTTCAGAAGGAAGATCCCCTTATAAACCTTCTGGTATATGGCCTGGGGGTCTGGGAAACAATAGATATATGCCAAAACTTGAAGTCCTCCAACAATCTCTTAGACTCCTTTTACTTGGTCTTAAACTCCTGCACTTTAGTCTTGGACTCCTGCTCTTCAGTCCTGGAATCCTTCTCCTTTCTTGGCTTCAGCTCTTTTATCTTAAGCTCCAGCTCCTTTATCTTGGGCTCCTGCACCTTTATCTTTGTTTTCAGCTCTCTGTATTGCTCTAGTGTCCTTGTTATTCCACTTAATCCAGTCCATAAAAAGTCTCAGATTGAACCCCTGTTTATAGCTCCTTGTCTCAGTCCTTTTTTCTCTCAGAACTCTGGTTTTTCAAGGCTTAAACTATCCAGTTTCTTCGGCTCTGCAATATATTAAACCTTTTAACTTACTTCAGCCAATTAAAAACCAGCTTTTTCTGCTCCATTCCCTTATTTTTTAGGCTTGAACCCTTCATTTAAAACCCTTAAAACAGTGATCAAACAATATTTGGCCTTCAGTCAATCAAACGCCCAGATTAAACTTTTTTTCAGAAACTTTTACCCTGATGACTTGCTCTTGACCCTGGTTTGAACCTGGCGCTATCTCACTCTGGATAAACACTTGCTCTGTGTTTCAAACAATTTTGCTGTGGTTCCCATCATGTTTCTCTGGGCAAACTTGAGCGCTTCCACATATGTTTAACTTAGGGGATTTTAAAACCCTAATTTTTTCAATGTTTCTTTGAGTTTCCCTGCGTTTCCTCAACATTTTGGCCCTTTGAACTTGCCTGTTGCTTTCTTCTTATCTCTCTTAATCATTTTGGCAAAACTCCAGCTTTTTTCTTTAAAGTTTCTCTATACTGTTTCTGGCCTCTCTGACTCCCCCTAAATTAATCAATTCCTTATAAAATTACACTCTATTTTCTGTAAATTATTTCCTTTTTCCTAATTATTTCTTACTATATGATATTTATCCTAATCTTTTTATCATATCTTTTGGCAGTTTAATTAATTATTTTACTTCTTCTTTCCTATTATTAATCCTACTTCCAATAGTCCAAATCCAGCATTCTTGCTCCTTCATCTGCTTCTTCTGGTCCTTCTCAATCAAACTCCAGTTTCCCAGCTAGTCCTGCTCCACAATCTTATAATTCTTCAGCTAGTCCTTCTCCATGATCTTCTAGTCTCTAAACTAGTCCTTTCTAGTCCATCAGCTAGACCTTACTATGATCCTCCAGTCCTTCAACTAGTCTTCACTGTGATCACCTAGTCCTTCTTACTAGTCTTCACTGTGATCTTTTCCTATGGACCACTTTGGTTCCATTTTTCAGTCCCTGTTACTAACGCCTCAGACTCAGGCAATAAGTCTTCCTCAAGTGAGCTAGTGTTTGACTGGGCCCCCATAAATGACCACCACTATAGTCCATCAATCATATACAATCCTTGTGTCTTTGCAGTTGTTTTTACTTACTCAAGTGGTTAGTCCTGAGATTTCAAGCGCAAAGTGGCCAACTTTACTTCCCAGAGGCCTGGTCATACCAAGTTCTGCAGCTTCTTCCCCAAGCAGCTACCCTGATACTGCCTCTGAGCATATTCATGCCCCCAGTGGTAGCTTTAGGACCTCCCCAAAGCCTCTAGGGAAACACAGACAAAGAAACTTTACCAGTCTGCCGGTAGGTAAGATGCTTATCCACAGACTTCCTGTGAGCGCACAAGGGCACATAGAGCTATCTTAGCTCCTCCCTTCCCTAGCTGTCAGGGAATTCTCCTCTGACTACAATAATTTGTGCTCCATTTACAATGATTAAAATCCACAAAATGAGATATTGACACTCAATAAAGAACAAAAATGGGAACAATTAAGGTCAAAAAAGGACCAGGACAAGATTCAAACTCTGAACCTCTTCAGAAATATAAGTGTTAATGTTAGTGGAGAGTTTGGGTATAGATTACCTATTTATGTTGAAGTTATACATTCAATTTTTGTTTCTGCTCTTGATCCTAACTCTAGAAAGGTAACATATTCAATAACATTGTTACTAACCGCTTGTCCTTTGATTAGCTGCTTGCCCAGCAGTTTTTGCTTCCATTGCTTATAACTAGCCCAGCTGCACTTGATGTACTTTCCTGCATATACTATATTCAAACCTGTTTATTTTCATATTTACTGACTAGTGTATGGATCTTTTACCTCTGCAACCACTGTTTCTCTTGGTTTCTAGGTGAGATATCCAATCAGGTAAGCAAAATCCTGGTTAAAATCCTCTTAGCAGGTTTCTTCCCTAAGAAACCTGTGGTTTAACCCTCTTTTTACCTTATTTTTTACCCTTTACCCTATTTTTTATTTACCAAAGCAGTATTTAAGGGCAGTGTTGTAACTGTGCTGTTTTAGCAGAGTTACAAGGGGGAAAATATTTGGAAACTAGATATTATTCTTTATTGAAAGATAGTTATTATATAGTCATTGTGAATCATGGATAACAAGAACATGATTGTGGTGATCACTTGTTTGGATGAAGAAGGGGGTGGCTTGATCCTGATAATGAGTCAAGCGCCAAATTGAGGTATCTACTGTAAGGGATCATCATTTGTTCATGTTGATGGATTTGGAAATTTGAGTTGACTTCCTAGTTTGGCTTCAAGTCACTGAATAGTTGGGTTGTGGGTCACAAACACACTTAATCAGAACCTTGCTGGCAGGTCAAGTCTTCTATTCTAATACCCCCTGGCTGAAGGTTGACCTCCTCTGGTGGTAGGCTGTTGGGGAGGTTTTCAGGGGCCTGGGCACCATATTAGACTGGTTGTTGTTTTTGTGGCAGGTAGGACAGTTTCTAGTTTTTTGTCTTGCTTTACAGGGTCTTAGTCAGTCAAGATGTAGGACTTTATCTTGCTTGCGTTTGCTGAGTCCTTGCACAAGTTAAGTGTTGTTTTTGTTTACCTTTAAGGTTATAGCGCATGTTAGAGTAAATTGGTAAGCTGCATTATTCAAAGAGAGGCAATGAGGATAGAGTAAACACATTGACAATTGTTTGAGAAGTAGGAAACCAAATTGGGAGGACGGCTTGATTATCTTGGTGCCTCTGGCAGTATAACAGAGGATGGAGATAAAAATTGTCAAAATGAAAATGACTTGCAGGGGTAAATTAGAGATAGAGCCCAAATACAGCACCATGCAAAGAGCAGGTGGGGTTGCGCCCACGGAATCTATGGCAAGCTTGATCATGACAACGGCTAATTGGTCAAGAATGGGGCAAACAGCCCCAGATGAGCCATCATTTTTGGGAAGACTTTCTTTTATTTTTTAGTGAAAATAAGCTATCTAGAAACAAGTTTCTAGAGGGGAAATGGGGAGGTCTTAAGAGAATTCAGGATGGAGCAGGAGAGGATTCCAAGGCTTCTGATTGGCTGGCCAGAATATTTTCAACAGTTGGTGGTCCTGCATTTGAATTTGAGTCAATGTCATCATAATTTGAAAAAATTTGGCAACCAGCGGGTTGAGCGCTGCCATCCCCAAATAGTGTATAACACATAATTTTCTTGTCATAATTATTTGAGGAAAAATAAGGCAAGTCCAGATTTTTGAGGGCTATTTGGGCGACCCCAGCTTTGACCCATTTTTATCTATGACAGCATTTAAGTCATCAATTTCTTTCAGGGGGTTGGCTGTGGTTCTTTGCTAATTTCAGGTTTTACAAGGGCGCACTATCTCTTCCATTTGATTTTCTACCATAACAGCACACCCCACTTTTTTGGGCTGTAACTTGCTCTTAACTGTGTTCATTACCCAGAACTTGTCACCAACTTTGTGTCTGTTTGGATGAGGAAAAACATATTTTGCAAATTTTTCTCTTCTTTTTTCAACTGATCACTCTTGGCTTGAAGGATTTGAGGTGCTGAATGAGGGTGAACCTTGTTGGGCATTTCTGGCTTGGGTCCTCTGAGAGCTTGAATTATATTGGGTTGTGTGCTATAAACAAGCTTGAAGGGGCTTTTCCTGGTGGATCTGATCACACGGGTCTGGCATACAAGCAATGCAGTCAGTAGCTGCTTATATCAGTCCTCAGGTCTCCTGGCAGTGATCTTGGCCAGGGCCTGCACCTGGCTGCAATTCAGCTTCTCTACTCATCTATTGGCCTGAGGATGGTAAGGTGTTGTCACTGTGTGCTGGACCCCATTCTTAGTGAGGTATACATTGGTGTTCTTTGAGGTCAATTCCTTGCCCTTATCTTTTATCAGAAGTTCTGGCTTTCCAAGCTTACTAATGATTTCTTTGCCTATGAATTTTCAAACACCATTGTTGTAAATTTTGCCATTAATGCTATTTCAATATGACCTTCAAATAATGATATGTGCAAAGATTTGGTCAGTTTTGCTTTTGATTTAGGAAATTCCTCCCCTTCTGCAAATGGGTCTGGTTCAATATCCACTCATTCCAGATTATTGTACCTGTCCAGGACTGATCCTGGTATGGCCTCATCCCAATGTGACCCCTTCTGCCACTCTTTCTACCTAATGAGTGATCATTGACCCTTGTCTACTATTTAAGTAGAATCATTTCTCCTAATAAAGAGAATTTTATCCACATTTGCATTGGCTTTAATATTCTTGAATCTTTTTCCTTTCCTTTTTGACAAAAGGAATTTCACATCTTGTATTCCAGGAAATTAAGGTATATATCCTTAATTTTGCCCTGAAGGCTAACCCAAGGCTAGCTTCAAACCTCAAATCTTTTGTTATAAAGATTTCCTGCTGTGTCCTCCTGGATCTGTCCCCAGCAGCCAAACACAACAAAATGGTGCTCACTACAGGAGCTGCAAGCCCCTTGGTTACCCTGCTCTTATGTGCATTCTCTGGTTCTTCTCCTTTGTTTCTGACGTACCCAAATAACCTAAAGTTTCTAGTTCTCCTCTAGAAGAAGACATCACCAATGCCCCCTCAACTCCCATGGTACTGATGCTGTTTCCTGGGCCCACGTGGGCCCCCTTCTAGCTTTCACTCTCAACTACAAGCAAGCTTGTGCTGTTGTCTGCTTTCTCCTCCACTCAGGTACTGTGGTAATGCACACTATCCCTGGTCTCTGTCCTGGGTACGCTTCCAAAGATCTGTACTCCTTCCTTTTGGATTTTGGTCTCCCCCGCGCTGATGGAGTCTAGGGATACTATTGGTGTGTTAGTCAACCAGTTTATCCAATCCATCCTGGTTCACCATCATCTTGTATTAGGATCCCAGAACCAGCTTTTAAATGCTGTAGCCACCACTGTCTCAAACAACCATGCTCAAAATATGGCATATCAAGAATGGTCCCACAGCCTCTTTGTGTGTATTTTGGATAACCAGCATGACTTGCTGGCCTCCCAGAAGTACCTAACCTTGTCACTGAATTCCCTTCTCTCCTTGCTCCCTGGGTATATCAAGGATCAACTGTGCAAATTGAATAAGCATCAAGCAACATGGTGTGGTCAAATCAAGGCCTCTCTTCTAAAGCATTGTCAGGATTTTGAGACTCTGGTTACCAAACTCAACCAATTTTGGGAGCATATTAATTCCCAACTTGAACTGGTTGGGACTCATGTCAATACCTGGGGCCGCCACCTACAACACTAATATGATCTGGATAAAGTTGCACTAGGCAACACTCTGTATCAAGTACAAATTTACGTGGATGATAGAGTATCATCCATTGAGGTGACTCCTCCCGCTCCTCCTGTTGAGGTCCTGTCTAACTTTGAATCCAAGGTATGAGAAGCAATAGCTGAGCTCAAAGCTACTAATTGATGTCAATATTCTGTTCAGAACCCTCCTCCAGTAGAATCTATGCCTGACCCTTGCATTTCCTTGCTCACCAACCAAATAGCTACATTGCAAGGAGAAATCAAGTATTTGAGACAATGCCTCTCTAATCCTGATGATTCATCCTCTGAGTCTGAAGGTGAAGAAGAAGCTGAGGCCACTAGTACTCCCGCTCATAGCAATCATGGTTATTGCCTTGGCTTTGAAGGCCAATCCCAGGCCAACTGCACTCTTGCCTTGGATCAGGTAGCAGAAGTAACAAATGATGTTGCTGATAGACAGGACGCATTGAAATGGGAGGTACAAAACCTCTCTTGCTTGACCAAGACAATGAATGGACAGGTTATTCCTTTGTTTGCTCAAACCACTTCCCTGAACACTTGCCTCAATGAGATTGCTGGCACCCTATTGGTGCAACAGATTAAGATTGATGAATTTGGAGCTGCTACTGCTACTGCTAGAGATATTAGTGGACAAAACAGCTTTACCTTGGATACCCTAGAGAAGAGCCTTAGACTCCTCTGGGATAGACAACCTGATGCTGAATCTGAGTTTGAGGGCAATCCCCATATTAAAGTCTTCAACCCAGGTGACAACAGCAAATCTACCTCATTGTCCATTGACCCTAATTATAAGCCTTTGTTCAAAATGATAGTCAACCCTAAAACCTCTACCATTGCTGCCTTTCTGACAATTTACAAGACTGTAATGTGTAGGGCCACTGATGAACTTAAGAAGGAGCATATTCTTACCTGTCTGCATCCCACGTGTCAAGAAGATGTGGTCCCCAAACTCCCTTTTATTGTCACTTGGGAGGACATGAAGCGCCTCTTTATTGAGCAATTTGGAGGAGATCTCAGCTTGGAAGTCAAGAAGGATGCGTTTATGCATATTGCCTATAAGTCCAAAGAGACCCTGGCTGAATTTGCTGATTTTTTCTACATTGAAGGACAACAGTTGATCACCAGTTGTCAGTTAACTCCCCAGGAAGCATAGACTGCATGTTCAAACGCTTTGAAGGTGAACCAACTCCTATGTCTACACTTCAAGGCCCATAAGTATTCCCTTACTTCAATTAAGAGTATCAAGACCCTCTTGCAGGACATGCACTTGACCCATGGGGGTACCTTTGTATGTGAAATAAGGCCAACAATGCTGGAATCACCTCCTGCACTCCGCGCATTATGACCCTAGGCTCAAGTGGGCAGTCTAAGAGACAAGGATGTCCTAACTGTGGTTAAAAGGACACCACTTATGTACCTGCACCAACCCTTGGGTAGAGGGTTGTGATCCAAAAGAGCAGGCGGGAAAAGAGAGGTCAGCTTAGAGGCAGAGACACTCTCTGCTGACCAATCTCCCCCATCTCCTCCTGATCCCTCTTCTGACAAGGAATCTTACCCCTCGGCTGGCCCAACTATCCTTCACTTGTTACATAACCTCTCCAGTGATCCTGAACCCAAAGATTTGGACTCCAATGAGTCTGATGGTTATGGCTACTCTGTGCTGGAAGTTCCAGAGACAGTTTCTGTACCTTACAAGCTGCTTTCAGGAAGAACCATGACTACAATTTGCCCATCTTTGAGTGAAGCTAAGGCCATAGTGGCTCATCCTTACTTAGCACAGGCCCATTGTCCCCCTGTCTTGGTAGATTTCTTTGAAGAGGCTGCTGAGCTAGCAGAAGCTCTCTTTCAGAATGTGACCATATCTCTCCCCTTACAGACTGTTATAAAGAAATTCCTGCCTTACAATGCATGTTGACAAAATGGGAGAAGGAATTGGAAGCTGCTCAGGACGCTCTGGCTGTCTTGCCCCCCTTTGGGAAAGATACTACTAGTGTGAAAGTATTGGTCCAAAAGGTAAAAATCAAGGCTATCTTAGACATGGGCTCTCCAGTCAATGTGGTATCATCCAAGCTAATAAAGAATCTTAAAATGGCCCCCAACCTCAACTACACTCATTCATATGGTATAGCTGGCATGGCCCAAACCTGAGTCATTGGTGCCTATTCTGCCCTGCCAATGAGGTTTGGGAAGCTTCTTATTGCATCCCCTGATGTTATTCTAGAAAACAAAAGCTACAATCTCCTGGTTGGTACGCAATTCCTCCAATAAAATAACGGCATTGTAAACTTACAAGATGGATACCTTTTGCTCTTAGGATATGAGGTTTCTTTGATCTTTGAGGAACCTCTGCGCCTCCCAGGAAAACGTCTTAAGACTTGTGTGCTTGAGTACCCCACAGGTATCTTCTCAACTCAAGTACAGGACTCATTCTTCCAATATGTGTTTCCCTCCTCCTTCTTGTCCTGCAGAGGAAGGTGTGCCTCTTCTTGCCCCTGCAGCAGTCACCATCTTTCCTGGCTCCCAAGTGATTATAGGCTCCCAGATATCCTGAAAACTACCTGAAAAATCATTTCTTGAGCTATATTCACCTGATTTCTTAAGCCGTAGAGAGCCTCAGTTATTCCCTGGAATTTTGGACCGGACTCATAAAGAGCCTGTGCAGCTGTTGTTGGCTAACCTGACTGCCCTGCCTATTCAGGTGACCAAGGTCCAGGTTGTTGGACATGGTTGCATAGTTAGTTCAGAGCAAGTGGCGTCCTCTACCCCTTTGGAACAATTAGTGATTTCAACTTGCCTGAAGGAGACCCTCAGGTTTTCTCCCTGTTCACTGCCGCAGACTTCCCACAACTGTCACCCATTCAACAAAAAGATGTTCTGGAACTGCTAGACCATTTTAAGGATATCTTTGCCTCTGGACCACTAACTATGATCTAGAAAAGGGGATTATCTACCAAATAGATACAGGTGATGCCCCACCCTTTTTTACCAAACCTTATTGCCGCAGCAGGGTAGAGGATGCTCAGGTATCTAAAGAGCTCAAGCAACTCCTAGATGCAGTACTCTTGGCTCCTTCCCAAAGTCCTTGGGCCTCTCCTTTACTGATTCTCAAGAATAAAGATGGTAGACATTGCATTGTAATGGACTATTGCCGCCTGAACTCTCTCACTAAGAAAAACTTGTACCCCTTGCCCAGGATTGACAATGCTCTTTGACGGCTGGGTGGTTCCAAGTTTTTCTCAGCCATGGATCTAGCCTCTGGATACTGGCAAGTTGACTTATCTCCCTAAGATCAAGAAAAGGCTGCGCTTATCACCTCAGAAGGCATTTTTAAACCCACTTGTATGCCCCTGCTACATTTTAACAGGCTATGGACTCCATCCTACAAGACCTAAAGCTCTCTTGCGTCCTTGTATACCTTGATGATATCACTGTATTCAGCGCTACCTTTACTGACCACTTGGAACACCTCAAAGCTTTCTTCATCAAAATTTGGGAGGCAGGCTTAAAACTCTGACCCTCTAAATGCTCCTTCTTCAAGGAACAGCTTGAATTCTTGGGCCACAAGGTCACCCAAACTGGAATACACCCTATGAATAATAAGGTGAAAGCTATTGACAAGAAGCAGCCCTCCACAAACCTACAAGAGGTCTAAGTCTTTCTTGGTATGATGGGGTACTATTGCCAATTCATCCCTGATTTTGCTGAACTATGAAAACCCCTTGTACAGCTACTTTGCAACGTACCCTTTGAGTGGACTGACAGCCAACAACAGTCTTTTGAAGCACTGAAAGCCAAACTCAAGGAGGCTCACATCCTAGTCTACCCTGATTACAATAAGGAGTTTATCTTGTACACCAACACTAGTGGAGTAGCTGTGGGCGACATCCTAGCCCAGCTTGACAATGAAGGCATTGACCAACCTGTGGTCTATTCTTCACAAGTCCTCAACAAACACAAGAAGAACTATAGTGTCACTGAAAAAATGCCTAGCTGGTCTGCATGCAGTAAAACAGTTCTGACACTATATTTAAAGATGCACTTCATGGTAGGTACAGACCACTCATCCCTTAAGTGGCTGCAGCAATTAAAAGAGCCCGAAAGTCAACTGGCCTGTTGGGCCTTACGCCTACAAGGATACAATTTCACTGTAGTCCATTGTCCTGGTGTGCAACACCAGAATGCTGATGGTTTGTTGAGGATGCCTATACTAGCTATCTATCCTGCAGATGCCAATCACTTATATGAATTGATAGGGTATCCTGACTCCTGGACCACTGAGCCAGAAGACATTTGTTTGGCACTGCAAGCACTATCTAAGGATACTGTGATTTGAGATAGACAACTCTTCAAGAGAGTCAACAACACTTATCTCCCCTACGTCTGTCCCAGCATGAGGGTGGCCATCATCCTCCAAGCCCATATTGACAATGGACATGGAGTCATAGTAAAGACTCATGACTGGTTGTACAAGAACTTCCATTGGGAGAATATGTGCCTCCTAATCCCTGATGTCCTCGCCTCCTGTCATTCTTGTCAGCTCCAATGCCCCTGACCTTCACAGCATCAGTTCAAGCTCATCCCCCCTAAGTATGCCTTCAACATTGTGAGTATTGACGCTGTTGGGCCTTTCCCTTGTTCTAGGTATGGGTGTCAATTAATCTTGGTAGCCTTAGATCATTTTAGAAAATGGTTTGAAGCCAGAGCAACCAAGGATATAACTGCCAAGACCACTGCTAATTTCTTGTTGCAAGATATCTTCTACTGTCATGGTTGCCCTCAAGTCCTGCTTTCTGAAAATGGGACCAACTTTAATGCCTGCCTCATAACGTCCATTGTAGAAGCTATGGTCACACATTAATCCTTCTCTGCACTGTATAACCTGTCAACCAACAGGACTGTGGAGCAAGCAAATTCTACCCTTTTGTCTATCATGAGGAAGCTTACCCTCTCTGATGCCGCTAACTGGGATATGTTCCTCCCTGTTGCTCTCTTTGTGTATAGACTCAGCAGACATTGAGTGACTGGCTAGTCTCCCTTTGCTATGATGTATGGACAGGAAGCTACTACCCCCTCAATCTTGGGACCCCCATTGATCAATGTTGATGCCTCTGCCAATCCTGAAGCTCATGGCAAATACTTGACTAATTGTATCATCAACATCCAAGCTACAGCCTATTCTACTGCTTACAAGATCAAAGCTTTAGAGCTCTTGCCCTCCAATGCTTCCAGAGCCCCCCTCCCTGAGTACCAAGTAGGTGACCTAGTCCTTTATTATCAAAATTGTACTATAGGCCATGCCCATAAGTTAGACTCCCTCTGGGTTGGGCCTTTTGAAGGCACCTACAAGAAGGGTGTCAAGTATACTGTGAAGCTGTTGTCCTCTGTCCGCCCCTTTGCTAGAGTTCACTCTAAATTCCTCTGAAAATATCAGCTCCCTGTGTCTGATCTTGAGGGGGAGATGTTGTAAATTGCGCCATTAATGCTATTTTCATATGGCCTTTGAATAATTATATGTGCAAAGATTTTTTCAGTTTTGCTTTTGATTTTGGGAATTCCTTCCCTTCTGCAAATGGGTCTGGTTCAATATCCACCCATTTTGGAATATCATACCTGCCCTTGACTGATCCTGGTGTGACCTCATCCCAACGTGACCCCTTCTGCCACTCTGTCTACCTAATGAGTGATCATTGACCCTTGTCTACTATTTAAGTAGAATCACTTCTCCTAATAAAAACAAGTTTATCCACATTTGTGTTGGCTTTAATATTCTTCAAGCTTTTTCCTTTCCTTTTTGTCAAAAGGAATTCTTCATCTTGTTTCCAGGAAATTAAGGTATGTGCCCTTAATTTTTCCCTGAAGGCTAACCCAAGGCTAGCTTCAAACCTCAAATCTTTTGTTATAAAGATTTCCTGCCATGTCCTCCTGGATGTTGTCCCCAGGAGCCAAACACAACAACCATTGCCTGTATGGGTCTTCACCGCCTGCGCTACTGGCCAGCAAGTAGCAAAGTCAATGGTGGTGATGCTGTATTTATTGGTGCTGTGTTTTCCAAGCATGGGTCCCACAATGTCAAGGGCCCATACCTTGAAAGGTAGCTGAGAGCAAATGAGCAACATAGACTTAGGCAGAGTGTTGCTTTTTGGAGACTTTCACATACTTCACATTGGTCAAGAACTTCTTGGAAGTCCCAATATAGAGTTGGCCACCATTCCTTGTGCTTGAGGAATTAATAAAGGTTGCAGCTCTTGGTATGTCCTAAATCTCTATGATAGTTTATAATGGTGTTGACTCTTTGATGTGTGAGCATATATGATATGGAGCTTCCATCAGTCATTTTCGATGTAGCGTCCCGCATATGTCCGTGAAGAGGTGTTCATTTTTGATGACCGTTTCTTTGGTGATGTCAGTAGTGCCTGGGGGAGCCTTTTTCTTTTTCAGAGTACCAGTAGGAGCCAGTCAGGGTCTAGGCCGTTTTCTTCTCTTGTGGCTCTGACATACAAGTAAGAAAAAATGTCTGCCATGGCAATTTTGGGTCCTGGTTTATATCAGTGATCATGTTAAACCTTTTGAGAAGCTCTTTCCAGAGCACCTGGTTCCTGTATAGGTTGGTTTGTTTTTGAAATATATGAGAGACTTGTAATCAGTTAGGGCGGTGAACTCCTCTTGACGCTCCAGGTAGCAGCGCCACTTGACAAGACAGTATACAATTGCCAGTAGCTCCTTATTGTGGATGGGGTAACAGTATTTGCTGTCTGTCAGTTTGTGCAACTTGTAGGATAAGGGTAGGAAGTTGCCATTGGTGTTTTTGATCTGCAGTACTCCCCCAATGGATGCATCAGAGGCATCTGTCTCCATTTGATACTCTCTGTCTTTCTTAGGGTACTGTAGAATGGGGGTGGTTGTAAGCTTTTCTTTTAGACACTGGAAACAGATGTCATATTGGGGGTCCATATAAACTTAGATTTGGCGCCAGTTATTGTGACAGAAATTGCAGGATATTAAGAAGCTGTCTTCAAGTGGTGAGAAATCACCGCCCAAATCCACATGGATTTAATGGTAACCACCAACGCAGCTTCAGATACCGTTTTGTAAAATTTCCAAATGAGATACTAGGGTTAAGTAAAATAATTAACCCCAACCAAAGTAGCCCAAGATAAAATAGCCTGTGAAATCATCAGAGTGTCTTCAGAATAAAATTCAGGACATTGAGATACAACCAGATTTTCAGTTTCAAAGATAGGTGGAACAACTCTAAGATTGGCAGGCATGGGATTAACATTGGGCAGAGTTGACAACAAAGTGCCAACGGCAGGGCCCCATCTTCCAGTGATGATCTGGCTGAGAATCAGATTGTAGGGGATGTAGCGTAATAACCCAACTACAGGATGCATTCTTAAAATAAAATTAGACCAAGGGATATGTGATTTTTATTGAGTAAATTTTGGGAGGACTCAACTCTTAAGAGTTGAAACAGTGAAAATTATTCAATATATATCAAAAATTGACTAAGCAATACCGCCTGGATCCTGGCCTCCTATTCCTTCCACATTGTCAACTGAGTATCTGGTCCAGGTTGCAAAGAACCCTTGAGTGACCAACTTCTGATGACCATGTTTATAAATAAGTTCATATTGGGTGACCCTTAAATTACATTGATTTATCAACATCAACTTACAGGGGGGAATTGGATTTGACTGGCAAACTGGAGCAGCTGTAACCCATTTTCAATCACCTGTTTAATTCAAGTCTGTTAAATCAGTCAATTTTTTTAAAGGTTTCCTGGCTTTTTTGAGCTTTCCTACTCAGCCAAATAATCTCTGGCATTATGGAATTTACTGTGACAGTTATGGCCAACAGGGGTGCTGTCAGGACACCACAGTTGGGGATAAATTGTCAGACATATGCAACCATTCCCAGGAATGTGCAAAGTTTGTGCTTGTATTTGAGCAGTGGAATCTTGAAGATTTTCTGAATCTTCTGGCTGTCAGGCTTGATGCCATCTTTCAAAACTAGGTGTCCCAGGAAGGATAACTGTTTGCAGAAGAACTGACATTTAGAGGGTTTAGCCAGAAGGTTATGTTGTGCCAGGGTGGCAAAGACTGCCTCCAAATCCTTATTATGTTGTTCAACTGAGGTACTGTAGAAAATGATGTTGTCTAGGGACACTAGTGTATACTTGCCATAGTGGGGGCAAAGACCTCATTCATAAAGGTAAAAAAGGTTGATGGTGTGTTTTTCATTCCAAAGTTGAGCACAACACACTTGTATTGACCCATACTTGGTGCAGAAGGCTGTCTTGGATATGTCTTCCTCCTTGATATAAATCTGGTTGTAGCCTGCAGTCAGGTTGATCTTGGATAAGACAGTTGCTCTACCCAAGGCGTCTGAGAGATCCTCAATGAGTGAAAGTGGGTAAAAATTCTTGATGGTAACCTTTTTAGGGCTCAATAATCCATAACAAGTCAGAGGGTCCCATCCTTCTTTGCCACAAAGAATACAGAGGCACCAAAGGGAGACTGTGAGGGGCAGATAAGTCCTTTTTCCAATGCCTCTTTGAGGTAAGCGTGTAGTATGTTGTCCTCATTTGTGGCAAGGCAGTAGATGGGTTGCGCCATGGGTACAGCTCCCTTGAGTTGGATGGAGTGCTGTATGTTTTTTCTGGTGGCAAACCTGGTACAGCCTCTTTGAATATTTCTGGATGCCGGGCCACATTTTCCCAATACTGAGGTGTGATGATGCCTTGGTGGTCCTTGCAGTATATAATCTTGTACTGTCAGGAGTCCCAGTCAATTGCCTTGAGGTTTCTTTTTTCAATGGTTTCTGTAATGCACACAAATATGTGGTTGGGTAGAAGTTGGTCCACTGAGTCAGCATAGGTCTGGTGGTTGACCTCTTCACGCTTGATGGTCAACACTGAGGCAACCCAGTCTATGTGGGAGTTATTTTTTGTAGCAGTCCAGTCCAAGTACAATGTCAAACTTGGTAAAGTCAATGACAGGTCCCTGAATGGTGGAGTGCAGGTTCTCTAGCGTAATGGAGAAGGGGGCAGTTTTCCTTGTCACAGTGATGTGATGTTCATCAGCTAAAACCATGTTCTTAATCTGCAAAGGATTAGTGGTTAACTTGAAGTTATCTAAAAAGCTGCTGTTGACTAGGGTTTGGTCTGCGCCTGAGTCCAGGAGTGCTGAGCCAGTGTAACTGCAAAAGCAGAAAGGATAGGTCATCAGTCTATTGGGATGTCTGGCAATGGTGTAAAGTACTGGGTCTTCCTAGGGTACCTGGATCACTGGACGCTGATCCACATCCTTGGGCTGGTACTTATTTTTGGGCAAGTCAGGAGTTGTGCAGGAAGAGGTTGGCTTTCTTAGTGCTCTCCCTGGTCTTTCTGTTGTCCTGATTGTCTTGGATGGTGATGACTTGGAAGTGGGTGGGATTTGGCTGCCCATTGTTCCTGTTGCTGTGGCCATTTGACCCTGAGGGTTTATGGCTTGAGTTACTGTCATTGTTATTGTTGCCATGAGGAGGGCAGTTTAGCGTCCTGCTGTGTGAGAGTCCTTGGGTCCCTCTCTTTTCCCTGTCTGTGCTTTATGGAGGGCATTGGATGTTTTTTCTGCTTTCTCTGCCCCAATATAAAGGCTCTGCAGGTTGGCCACCTGATCCAGGCCAACTTGCCTCATCATATGCAACTTGAGTGTGCCATAGTACATGAGATGAGTAGCTGGGGTTTCAAAGGCCATGTCTGAGGGGGCAAGTAGGCAGAGTTCCTCATATTCTTGGGTGAGCTCCTTAACTGTGCCTGTTTAAGTAAGATTCTTTACTTGGTGTATGATCTTGAGGGTGGTGTCCTTCAGCACAAACCTTGCCAAGAAATCCTGATTGAAGGTATCCCAGCCCTTCTGGACGTGATCCTTGTGCCACTTGTTGCACCAGGTTCCCAGGTTGTATTTAAGTCAAATAGATATCTTCACAATCCAGAAGCGTTGGGGGCATTCCATCGGTGCTAGCTTACCCTGAGTTTCAGGGAATCAACCCTAATCTGCCAACTTGCTAGCGTTTGGGAACTGGAAGGTTGAGGACTGAGTGGGCAGGGCCCACCAAAGGATTGGCACTAACTTAATGAGGTAGGACATTGACTTGCCCATCCACAACCACAGACCAGCAGCAGGGACAATAGCATCTATTACTCCTGTGAGAGTAATATATACAATTCCAAAAAGCTTATTGGTGTGGTACAGCAGGAGCTTGGCAGCAGAGGCAGGCATTGGTTTAGGGTGATAGGTGGTTCCATGTCTAATTGGTAGGCAGCAAGAAAAATGTATTTATTGCTGAACAGGCGGGGCTTGGTAACATACCAAGGGTTTTCTTGTTTGTTTCTGGTTAACTCTGTAGTTCTGGCTAAGAAATCCTGGGCTAGTATGTTGTTGGTGGTGTATTCCTTGTACTCAGGCTTTAAGGGGTACTCTGTAAAATGAACAGGACCAAAGGGAGTACCTGGCAAGCAATACGTAGCTTTTGGGCTGGCAGGAGGGTCAGATGATCTTTGAGTTAACTGGCAGATGACAAGAATAAAATAAAGCAATAGTTGGGAAACCCAATATCTCATAACCTTTATTTAATGATGATGGGGATAGATCTTGGCCTGGCAGTATTTATACCACACTGCCAGGCTTCACTTCCTGGTTGGGTTTTTCTGGGCTTGGGCAGTTTGGCATTGGGGGTCTTAGATGGCAGTGTGGCACTTGGCACTGGCAGTTTGCCACTGGCCGCTTTGGGATGAGAAGACTTCAAATACTTCTGTTTGTCAATTTGGGTATTGGGTGCCTCTTCAGGTTCAGTTCCTCTTCCTGGGCTTTTGGGGAGTTCAGAATAACTCTCACTGGGAAAATTTTGCATTTTGCCAAGCAAACCGCTGGTGTCAGGCATTGGCACCTCAGGGAAATTTCCGGCATCTTGCACTGGCTGTTTGCTTGCAGAATCCTGTGTGACAGCTAAAAGTTTGGGTCCTGGTGGGCTGGTAACAACTTTATCAATTGATAGTGGGTTATTGGGTCCCCAGTCTATGGGTCTGGCATTCTGTGTAGGGTTTTGTCCAGGGCTCAACTCTGGTTCTGTATTTTGGGATTCAGGAGCATCCAAATTGTCATTCCTGACATCATCCCCTTCTTCCCCCAACATTCCCCCTTTCAGGGCCTTCTTCTCAAGGTATTGCTGTATAGCTCTATGTGTGTTGGTTAGGTTGCTCAGGGGTTCACAGGTGCTTTCTTTGAGGGGGTAACCAAACCACTTAACGTAGTACTGAGAGGTCTTGTAGTGGACTTGGTTGGCGTGGATGTACTCAACTTTGTACTTGTTTGAGTGGTCCTTTTGGATTGGCGGGGGGCTAGACTTAATCTTCTGGTGGGAAGGGACTTCCTGTCTTTTTTGAACAGCAAGTCATGGTAGAACATGTTGTGGATCTTCCATGTGTGGGGTAGGTCTAACTTGAAGGCAACTTCTCCAATGAGCTTGGTGTTCCTGTGTGGCCCGCTTCTTCTGTGAGCTGATTTCCTGCAAGGTACATGCAGGGGCACGTTCCAGGAGTCCAATTAGACATTGTCTCTAATTTGGAGGGGTTCACCAGGGGTCTGCTTTTGATCAGCAAAGGCCTTGTATGTCTATACTTCTTGGTTCAGGTTTGCTAGGCATACAGTTTGGGTGCCTTGGATCTGTTTAATCCAGCGCGTCCAGGCAGGTTGATTTCCTTGTTTCTAATGCTAGGGTCCCATGTGGGGTCAAATCTGTAGTTGGCTTTAAAAGGGGATATTTCAGTAGACACATGGTCTTTGCTATTTTAGGCATAATGTGCCATGGGTAGCATCTCAGCCCAGTTATCTTGATTGGCGTTGGCGTAGGCATAGCATTGTAGGTATTGTTTAAGTATTTGGTTCACTTGTTCATTCTGGCTGTTGGTCTGTGGGTGATAGGAGGTTGATACACAGCACTTTACCCCTAAGTCTGTTATTACCTGAGTCAAGTAGTTGGAGGTGAATTGTGGTCCTCTATCAGTGATGATTTCTTCCAAGGTGCCATGTTGAGTTAGGATGTGGTTATGGAAATGTCTAGCTGTCTCTGTGGAAGTGCAGTGAGTGGTGGTAGGGACAAAGTAGGATATTTTAGTGAATATATCTACCATGACTAGGATTGCATTGAACAAATTTGAAGGGGGAAGTTTCACAATATAATCCATTGAAACAGACTGCCAGGGTCCCGCTGGTATGGCTAGTGATCTTAGCAAGCCTTCAGGTTTAAATCTACAGGGTTTGGTCCTTCTGCATGTCTCACAGCCTTTGATGTAGGCAACCACGTCTTTGTCCAGTTGGGACCAAGCATAATTCTTCTTGATTCCTCAGATTGTCTTGAGTCTTCCAGGATATCTGGCCATCTCTGAGTTGTGATAGTCTATGGTTTTTTTGGTCCTTGTTTTGCCTTCTGGTACATAGATCTGGTTGTGTAGTAGCAGGGTAGATCCTTTTAATGAGAAGCCTTTCTTGTGGTGGTGGCTCTCTGGATCTGAGGTCAAGTTGGCTGTTGGAAATTTTGACCTATCAATGATGCCAATTATGACAGAGCTCACATATTGGGACTGTTACAACAAAATCCATAAATTAGTAGTATAAAATACAGTGATGCCAATTATGAAAGAGCTTGCAGATATGAATTTCAGCTACCAAATTACATAAATTAGTAGCATACACTATGTGTATATTGGATCAGCAGTAGTCTTCTGACCTGAGCCTTAAACTAGCCAATAATAAGCGCCGCTGCAGCACTTTAAAAATACACAAGCACTGCCTAGCAATTGGATTAGGCGCCAAAGTGCCAAACTACTTTTACATCAAGCACTGCCGCACCAACTGAAAATTATTGCAAGCGCTGTGGCGCTGCCTTACTTTTACATTGAGTGCCAAGGCACTGGGTTTGATTCCCCATAATCTCAAATTCCCATATTTATCACATTAATAAGCATTAAGCTTGTAGTATGCCAAGGAAGTAGGGAGTGATCCTGAAGTAACTAAATTATTTCACGCCAGCAAGGATCACCTGTGCTGGGTGAAGATGAAGATATTCTATTGGTTGATGTACAATAAGCGCCAAACCTAGATTAATAATTACCCAAATTAGGGGTGTGTTAGAATGTCCTAGAAGACATTGCTAGCAGCCCAGAGATTAACCTTTCAGAAGGTATAAGAAGAATTAATCATTTACAATAAAATCATCTTTTAATCTGGTTGACTTTTATCTTAAAGTACTTCTGTGTGATCAGAAGCCATTGCTGGGCAATAATCATGGTTCTGTTTAATCCTGGCTTTTCTGATACAGTACTACTCATATCCTCACATATGACTGTATTCTGGCAAATGTCCTGTGTCCTATAATCTCAATAATTGTGGGGCTTTAATGCAAAAGGCGCAACATTGGCAGTGAGTTCCGCTGAGTACTTGTCTATTTTCTGTGTCTCAATTATTTTGGGCTTGTGGGCTATGATCTTCATGTAAATCAGTTGGATGCCTATGCTGGCGGGGTCAAGGAGTACATGGGTGTTGTGATCCTTGGTCTCAGCTGAGGTGGGAATCATATCTGCTCCTCTGCTCAGTGCATCAGGTACTATGTTGAATTTCCCAGGTTTATAGTCAATTGTCAGGGTGTAGTTGGCCAGTTCTAAGGCCAATCTTGCTTGTTGTTGGTTCATCTGGCGTGGTTTAAAGAAATAGAATAAGTTCTTATGGTCTGTTAAACCCTTTACTGGATGTTCAGCACTGCACAGGCGCCAATGGTTCAGGGTCTTTATTAATGCAAGCATCTCCTTGTTGTAGATTGGATAGTTTCCTTTAGCAGGCAGCATCCTCTTGGAGTAATATGCTACAGTATGTAGCATACTATCCCCTCCTTCCTGAAGAAGGACCCCGCCCACCGCAAAGTTGGACTTGTTGGTTTCCAGTATAAATGGCTTGGATGGGTCAGGCATAGCCAGGACGGGTGCGGAGGTGAACACAATTTTTAGGGCCTCAAATGCTGATGTGCACTTGTCATCCCAGGCAAAGATGACCTTGTCAGAGCAAAGGTAGGTTGGGGGCAGAGTAATATGAAATTTTTTGATGAAATCCCTATAATAGTTTGCCAGGACCAGAAAACTTCTCATATCCTTTCTGCATTTGGGCACTGGCCAAGCTGTTATTGCTTCTACTTTGTCATGTGACATAGCAAAACCGCCAGTCTTCACCACATATCCTAGGAATTTGACCTTGGACTGAAAAAATTCACATTTCTTCAGCTTGGTGTGTAAGTTGGCCTGGGGGAGTTTTTTCATTATAAGGTCAAGGTGTTGGAGGTGTTCTTTATGTGACTTGCTGTATATGAGGATGATTTCCAAATATGCAGCACAAAATTGGTCAAGGTACTTGCCTAGGACGGTGTTAATCATCCTTTGGAAAGTGCTTGAAGTGTTGTACAGGTCAAATGACATTACTGGTATTTGTACAACCCATATCTGGTTTTGAAAGCCATCTTGTATTTGTCTCTGTCTTTGATTCTGATCTGGCTGAAGGCGTCTCTAAGGTCAATTTTTGAGTAAACCTGGGCTCCAGTCAATACATCACAGAGGTCATCAGCATTAAGGATGGGGTAGCAGTTCTTCACTGTAATGTTGTTCAGTTTCTGGTATTTTACGCATGGATACATACCATCATCTTTCTTTCCTACAAACAGCATGTGTGACAAGCAGAGGGCTTTTGACACTTGGATGAACCCTTTTTTTTCATATCCTTGAGGTATGCTTTCAAGGCTATTTGCTTGTGGTGGTTAAAGCTTTATATGAGGCTGTAGTGCGGTTGGATCCCTGGTAGCAGGTCTATAGCGTGGTTGTAGATTGAATGGATGGGTAGTTTTGTGGCTTCTTCTTCACTAAACAAATGGTCCCATTTCTGTAGGGGATAGCTAGTATCCAAATGCTAGGCTCTATCTTTAATGTTAAGAGTTTGTTGGTAGGGATCTGGCCATGGCTTATGCAAAAAGGGAAAGTGTCACAAGATTCAGGTTAGCCCAACGTGTCAGTTTATTTGCAATGGTTCAGGATCAGGCCATGTCTGTTGGACCAGGAGTCACCCAGTATAAGGGGGTGGGGTAGTCCTGGCAAGAGGATCAGGGACAACAGGTATACATTGTGTCCAATGATCAATGGGAGTTCTTGTTCACACTCATAGCCAGTGTCCAGAGAGCTGTTTCCCATGACTACTTGTAGGCTACACTCTGAAAATGTCATGCCTAGTTCCTTTGCCAGGCCGGCGTCAATGAAGCTTTCATCAGCTACTGTATCAATAAAAGCTTCAATCTTGTGCTTGTTCCCCACTACTTCTATGGTCACTTGGATGAATTTTTAAGATTGGGAATAAGTGTTTATTTGCGTCAGTGAGATTTGGGCAGTGTTCTTCTTAGGATAGGCTCTGGTCAAGTGGCCTGCCTTGTGGCAGTGAAAACAGAGTCCTTTGCAATAGTATTGTTGGAGCTATTTGGGTGTCATTCCTGTTCTGTTGGGGGTTGGTGCTCAGGTTTGGCGGGTCTGGGAGGGGCCAGAATTCTCTTGGTTCATGCTAAGGCCCTTGCACAGGGGAACCAGATTGTCTAGGCTGAGGGTGGGCAGATGGTGCTTCAACAAGTCCTTCATTGCTAGGTTGACTCCCTTTTGGAAGATGATGGCTGCCAGTTTGTCTTCCAGTTGGGTGTGAGTCTTTATTTTGAGGAATTTGTCAATGTAAGCTTGGATGGGATGGGCGCCCTGCTGGATTTCCAACAAGGAGTTCAGGGTGTAGTATCTGGTGTTGTGGTCTTCCCCTGTGGCCATCAGTTTGGCTTCAAACTTGGCATAGTCTTGGCAAAATTCCATGTCTTCAGCGGTGGCTTTTCCGAACCAATCAAGGGCATCTCCTGATAGCATGGCGGCTACTCCAAGTACCTTTTTGGTGTCACTGGAATAGGATGGGGCATTGGCTTGAAAATGTAGTTAGAGCACTGGCATGGCGCGGCAGACCTCTTTGAGAGTGAGTTTTCCCATCTGGGGCATCTTCACTTTGGTGAGGGATTGGTTGACTATCACATTCTGAACCTAGGAGGAGGGTCCTTTGGTGGTTTTGGCGGCAGGGTCGGAGCTCTTGGGGTTGTCTGGGGTCACGTTTGTATTCTTTCACGTGGAAGAGATCAGGCTCTTGGTCCTCATAAATGTGTAATAAGTGATTATCATTACAAAAAACATACAAGATGCCCCAAGAATAATCAACATCTTGGGGCTCAGGGTATCAAGTTTAAAATAGATTGTCATAATGTCAGGGAACCAACCCTGACTGGCTGGCTTGCTAGTGTTTGGGAACTGGCGGGTTGCGGACTGAGTGGGAAGAGCCCACCAAAGGATTAGTGCTAACTTAATGAGGTAGGACATTGACTTACCCACCCTCAACCACGGACCGGCGGCTGGAACAATAGTATCTATTACTCCCGTGAGAGTAATATATACAATTCCAAAAAGCTTGTTGGTATGGTCCAGGGTGAGTTTGGCGGCAGAGGCAGGCATTGGTTTGGGGGTGAAGAGTGGTTCCATGTCAATTTGGTAGGCAGGAAGGAAGTTGTATTTATCTCTTAACAGGCAGGGTTTGTTAATGTACCAAGGGCCTTCTTGGTTGTATCTGGTTAACTCTGTAGTTCTGGCCAAGGGATCCTGGGCTAGTTTGTTGTCGGCAATGTAGTCCTTGTACTCAGGCTTTAAGGGGTACTCTGTGAAATGGACAGGACCAAAGGGGGCACCTGGCAGGCGGTACGTAGCTGGCGGGCTGGAAGGGGGGCAGACAATCTTGGAGTTAACTGGAAGATGGAAAGAATAAAATAAAGCAATAATTAGGGAAACCAATATTTCATAACCTTTATTTAAAAATGATGATGGGGATTGATCTTGGCCTGGCAGGTATTTATACCACACTGCCAGGCTTCACTTCCTGGTTGGGTTTTCTGGGCTTGGGCAGCTTGGCATTGGGGGTCTTAGATGGCAGTGTGGCACTTGGCACTGGCAGTTTGCCACTGGCCGCTTTGGGATGAGAAGACTTCAAATACTTCTGTTTGTCCATTTGGGTATTGGGTGCCTCTTTAGGTTCAGTTCCTCTTTCTGGGCTTTGGGGGAGTTCAGAATAACTCTCATTGGGAAACTTGTGCATTTTGCCAAGCAAACCGCCAGTGTCAGGCATTGGCACCTCAGGGAAATTCCCAGCATCTTGCACTGGCAGTTTTCTTGAAGAATCCTGTGTGACAGCTAAAAGTTTAGGTCCTGGCGGGCTGGCAACAACTTTATCAATTGGTATTGGGTTATTGGGTTCCCAGTCTATGCTCTGGAAGTCTGCAAAGGATTTTATCCAGGGGTTGACTCTGGTTTCATATTTTGGGATTCAGGAGCATCCAAATTGTCATTCCTGACACTGAGCAGACCAAATCCATGCCCTGGGGTTGTTGTTGGCTCCAGCAATGGCTCCAAGGTGGTGCTTCAAAGTCTTTGGACTAAGTGGGCTTACATGATGCTTTTTTCTGTCACTTGAGGGGCAGCAGCAGGTATTTGGAAGAAACCTTGTGCCAATAAGGTGATGAAGGCAGAGACCAGTATCACCATGTTCCTGTACAGCACAAACCCCTCAGGTATTTTGGTACCAGGCGTGTACAGCGTCTAGTCCATTGGGAGGTCAGACATGATTCTACTGTAGATTTGTTGACCGCGGCAGGTAAAGACAACAAGCAGAATTTTGGGGGATAAATTAGGATAGACAACCTACTTTTGCTACCAATATTGTAACTGTGTTGTTTTAGCAGAGTTACAAGGGGAATATATTTGAAAAATAGATAATATTCTTTAGTGAGAGATAGGTATTATATAGTCATTGTGAATCATGGATAACAGGAACATGATTGTGTTGATCACATGGTGGTATAGTGAAGGGGGTGGATTAATCCTGATAATGATTCAAGTGCCAAATTGAGATATCTACTGTAAGAGATTATCATCTGTTCATGTTTCTGGATTTGGAAATTTGAGTCAACCTTCTAGTTTGGCTGCAGGTCACTGGGAAGTCAGGTTGCGGGTCACAAACCCGCTTAATTGGAACCTTGCTGGTGGGACAAGTCTGCTGTTTTGACAAAGGGAAGAGTTATATAGGGGATTTCCTTATTGCTGATTAGCCATTAATCCTCAAGACCACACCATTAATATTAGGACTCCTGTTTAATTTCAGCCCACACTCCACTAATCCCCAGAGATGGGTCTAGATGAACTTTTTGTGAGAAATCAACCAGTTTATCTCCTGTAATCCTGTACCATCCAGGCAAGAGTGCTTGCCAACCGGTCATTAAAAGCCTACTTTATGAACACTTTGACTGTGATGGATAGTGTTGCAACCAAGTTTCCAGACTTGCCTGTTAATTTATCTTACAATACACAGGGGGCGCTTGAGGAGTTGCCCCTTGACGTGTCTAACAACATAGAGCAATATGATGGCAATGTCAAACTGCGGGCACTTTCTCCTATTTAGGAGTGCTACTATAAATTCACTGCCACCCTTAGCTTTGGATCAAACCATTTTCCTCCGTTGCACCAAGAAAGGCCTAAAAGTAACAGCCAAGCTGCTCAATTCCTTGGAGGACTTGGCGCACACTATGGATGAGATATTTGTTCTGGCTTACACTGTGGGTTTTCCAGCTTTGGATGCTCTGCCCTGGGAAAAAACGTTGATTAATTTGGATTATTTGTTGGCATGGTTTAGCCCACTTTTGAAAACAATCAGAAATGGCCAATAAGGAAAAGCCACATTGATGTCTAGGGAGTCAATTAAATCTGAAATGCTTGGATTGCTACCCAGCCAATCAGGTGGGGGCGCAGAAATTGAACTGGAATCCTCCAGTACCCCTCAAAATTTCTCTCCTAGCCAACCAGATGAGCCTCTTGAGGTCATGTGATTTTTCTTTGATATCTCATTCCTTTTAACAATGCCAGGGGACTTTGAGTCCCCTGCTTGTCAATTTTCACCTTAATAAAACTTTAATAGTTTTAAAACCAAAGAAAGAAAAACCTAGTCTTTATTTTCAGACTCTGTTTAAAGTCCTTCCCCTTGTCTTGCAAAAGTGTTAGTAATTATCTTCTCAAAAACTTACTATCAAACTGTCTCTTTTGAACCCAGCAGTTGCCTCCAAGACTTATATTACAGTGTTAACACTTAGTTGTTGTGTCTTTATCTTTCTCTTAATAAAAACACTGTTTGAACTCAAATTCCAATTTAAAAATTTATATAAACCCTACTAGAATCTTGAGGTTTTTATTAATTTTTTGATTTCAAACCCACTTTACCTCCTTTTACGCCAGTCAAGCTATCTGAAACCACCGTCAATGTCTCCAAGTGGTTTCTCCTGCTCTACTCCTGGGTTTTTCTTGCAGCTACCCCAGTTGCCTAAAATCTTATTGTTTAAAACCAATTTTTAGCCCCCTTAATTCCAAATTTTGTGGGCTTTGTTATTATGATCCACCCAGTTCTTAGATTTGGGGTATTTTCTCTGGTCTCTTTTGTGCTTCTCCTCTGGACAGCTTCCCCCAATTTATGGTGCCGCCTCTCTTCTTCTGTTTGTCTTGCAGGTGATAACCCCTCTAGTCTCCTGTATATACCTGGTGCACTCCTCCTTTTGGGGGAAAATATTGTCAAGAGTCTAACTTGTGACAACCTGGATTTCCATGCTATCAATCACACTGTGTCTACTCCCACATTGGAGGAGGTGCTGGCGCCTGCCCTTCTCAGCTTGGAGGGGAACAACTTGGCATCCCTTTGAGCACCAGCAAAGTTGCCTCATTCCCCCACCTACACGCCCTGGCTACTTGCCAGCTTAGCAATAATGGGGCTGAATGCATACTTCCCCAAGTTATCTCCCCCTTCCTCTCTTTGGTCCTTTCTCCAAGCAGCCATCCCAGTACTCCACTGGGCAGCATCCTGGTGTTTTATCTTGTCAGGATGGGAGCCAAACTTAGTTAGTTTAGCCCCCCCTCTCACAGCTACCAATTCAACTTGCTGATCCCTGCACAAGTGATTCCTTGGCTTCAAACCCTACATGGAACATATCATTATGCCACCCCCTTATGGCCTTGTGGCTTTCCCCATATATTATATTAATCACAATATTCTATAATAAACAATTCCTTATTCTATTCATTCTTGTCCTTTCTATTGGACTGTTGTCTTCCTCAATCAAATACTGAACTCTAATTGGTTCAGTTGCAACAGTGATAGCAGAAGTAGGTTCACAATCTACCTAAATGAAAAATTACCCCCAAGAAAGGACAGAGTATGGGCTGTATGGCTACTCCCCATCAAGAAACCTTCCTGCCAATCCCCAAGGGGGACATCCCCAATGGATATGTCATCTACCAAGATCAACTGGTACTTACAAGCGTGTACAATTGACTCTGTCTTGGGCAGCGCAATGCAAGCACCATCCTGCCCCAATTGGACCTTTTCCAACACATGCTCACTCTCCAGCTTGAATCTTTTGCGGGTGGTGTTGAAGGAGCTGAAATTGTCAGTTGGCTCCACTCTACCAAAACCCGCCTCTGTATCTGTCAAGTACCTAAGCCCATGTGGGTTGCTACTGCGTCTGGGCGCCTCACAGGGCCTGCCTCTGTGTGGTTCACCAACTGGGCCATCCAAGAAATAGATGTCACTTGGGTGTTGTTCAGGGACACTACAAAGTCCCACTACAGTGAAACCTTCTCTCCTATTGTGGTGGGAACTCCCCTCCTGGCATTAAACAGACCAGGTCTGTCCCTGAAAACCTTGCTGCCTGGCAACAAGCCCTTGCTGCTGCCCCAGAAGCTGTGACTGATGGAAATGCCATGCTTCTAATGAAGAGCAACTTGTGGGGAAGCTTCAAATATGGAATCAAGAAGGAGAGAAGTATATTTTATTGGATAATACTTTAGACTTATATAGCTTGTGCTGTGGTGGGGATTTAAGTTGGATCAAACATAGGGGTTGGCCATGTGCCAAATGGGTCAAGTCACTGGATACTTGGACAAGTCATGTGATATTGGTTTATTGCTTTCCTTGGTATTTCAAACGTTATATTGGATTGGCACCAAACCGGGCAATGACTGGATGTTAAGTGTGTTAGCAATAGCTAGAATACCCGTACATTCAGCTCCTTGACACTTCTTACCCTGATAGTCAATGAGCTCAAGCCCCATATCTGTAAGTGGGTTCCCATAGGTTGCTGTACCTCCATTGATGACTGCTACAAGGCCATTGTGGAGGCCAACAACCAGGCTTTAATGGGCTTCTGCAGGTCAAATGACACACCTCCCCAACCTTGTCCCGCACCTGGCAGTGCTCACAACCAAGTAGGCTGCTGCCAATCTTGTCAGCAGTAAAATGGGGCTAAGCGCCTTATAAGGGGGAGCTCCAGTTGGCGCAAATTGAGGACCAGTGGAAAGCCTGGGGGTTGTAGCTACAAGAGGCTCTAAAACCCCACTTGACCCTCACTATCAATCCCTCCTTGCAAAGAACCCCTGCAACTACAGTGTGCATGAAGTTGAAGCCCTCAATATATTCCAGGTTCACAGCAACAACCCTGTCCTTAAGCAAGCCACTCTTCAAATAAAATAACCCACTTGGGCTATCTCTTCCGTTTGTGGGAATACCCACAAACTATTGGTAGATACTGGGGCCAACCACACTATGGTTGACCAGGTGTTTACTGACTCTCAACAATTAGACTGGGTGTCATGAACCGCCATGACATTATTATTTCTAAAAATTGCGTTTTAACTACCTGGGCTGATAGAGCAGATCCTTGTCGTCAAAATGAGCCCTTAATGGTCTCTCTAGGTGAACTAGTTCAGAAATTAATCCAATTTGAATATTTAGCCCAGGAGAACTCATCGATACGTCCCAAAAAGGAAATGCAATTAGGTATTAGGCCTACAAAGACAATGATCAACGCTGCGCGGACAAATACTAGTGTATCTCAACTGATACTGATTGGATTTGGACGTTTTTACGCTCAAATTGAAGCCACAAAGCAGGAGCTTTGATTTAAGCTATTTTTGAACAATAAACAGAAGCAAAGCGTGAAGTTCAAAGATTCTCAAAGGAATATGATTCCATACACTCAGCTGATGTCTCAGAATCACAGAATGAGCCCCCAGATGAAGACCCAAGAGCCTCTGAGAATGATCTTGAAGAATCAGATCAAATGGTATAAAAAGAGTCTGACTCCCCTCCCCTTTATTTGTGGTCATTTTTGGTCCTTGAAATAAATAAATCAATCAAATACATCCAATCTTCAATTTAATGGTTCAGAGTCAGAAGCCCTTGGGCCCTGAAACCAGGTGCCAAGAAGGTTCAAGGCAGTACAAGTGGCTGATTCCTGTAGAGTGGCAATCACCCATGAGACGGTACCCTTTTCTATGAGAATGGAAAACGTCCAGGTTAAACTCTCTGGAACAATCATGGCAGGGCTCAGCCACAACGTAATTGCTGGCCTTGACTTGCTTTGTCACAACTGTCCCTACATTGACTGGGATATGTCTGTAATCACCTTTGATAGAAATGGGGTAGGCTTTCATATATATCCTGTCAAAATGAGCAAGTTACTTCACAATACTGTGTTTTTCAGAATAACAGAAACAGGCTCATATGATTTCAAGGGGGAAAACTAGACTTTAATCAATGTTCAGTCCAATTTATCCGTGCTGAACCAACTGCAGCCCCTCCCTTGACCACTTCAACTCCACCAGCACTTGCTACACTCCTCAAGGAGTATAAGAACGTTTTCAGTGAAACACTGGACCAACTGCCTCCTCCCTGGGAGATCCAGCATGCTGTACAACTACAAGGGTCACTCCCTAAAGCACATCCCCTCTATTATCTTATACCAAAAGAAGATGAGACCCTCTTCCAGCACCTTGTGAATGCACTTGACAAGGGCTTCATCTTCCCCTTGCTCTTGCCATATGGGGCTGCTGTCTTCTTTGTAGCCAGAAAGGACAAGTCCCTTTGTCTGGTCACAGACTACCACGCCTTAAATGAGGTGACTGTTAAGAATAAGTACCCCCGGTTGTTTATTGATAACCTGTTTGACACAATTGCGGGTGTGAAGGTCTTTAGCAAGATTGATCTCACTGCGGGGTACAACCAGGTCCACATTGCACCAGAGGATGAGGCAAAAACTGCCTTCTGCACACACTACGGGTTATTTGAGTGTTGGGTCATGAACTTTGGAATGACCAATGCTCCTTCCACCTTTGCCATGTTGATGAACAAAGCATTTGAGGATATGATTGGAAAGTGTGTTGTTGCGTACCTTGACAACATCATTGTCTTTGATCAAGATCAAACCCCACACCTCCAACACCTCTGTGCTGTCCTTGACACCCTTTGGAAAAACCAGCTAAAGGCTAAGCCTTCCAAATACAAATACCTCAAGTCAGAGCTATTGTTTCTTGGGCACACCATCTCTTCCCAAGGGATAAAGCCCAACCCTGTCAAAATCAAGGCAATCACAAGCATGTCACCTCCCACCAATGTGGGCCAGGTACATACCTTCTTAGGCATGGTTGCCTATGTGCGCAAGTTTATTCCCAATTGCAGGGAACTAATCACACTGGCATGCCCTGCCCCAAAGGGCAGGCTCTTTAAATTTATTATGTTTGTGTATTTTTGATTGATTTAAAATTCAGTATTTTTTTAATATTAAAGTTTTGAATTGAGAGTTAATATATAAGTATTTTAAAGTTAACTACCTTGTTTTACGTCAATTTGCGTTCAAATTGACGTTGTCATCATCGTCTTTTGCTTTTCAGCTATCTAATTAGCTTTATATTCTTGACTTTAAAGTTAGAGAAATTTTACTTTTCACTCACCTTTTAAAACTCCTTTTTACGTTGTTGCTGCTTTCCCCAGCTTCATTCTTGCTGATCAAACTTCAAACTGGTCTTCTGTTTCCCCTTTTCTGTACCTGATTTCTCCAACTTCTCCAGTTGCTCCTCTTCTTGGCTGCTTCCTCCTGGCTATCAGTCTTCAACAGAAAAGGCTTTTTCCTCTATAAATAAAGAGCTTTTGAAGAGTAGGCTTTAAGCCAAAATTATAAGTGATTTCTTCCCTTCAATCTTTTATCTAATTTTAACTTTGAGATCTTAATTTCTAGAAATTTACATATTTTTATTAAATTCATTTTAAAGTTTAGCTTTTTCTTTCCTTAAAACAAATGGAACTTTTAAAACAACAAGCCTTAGGCTTGTTGTATCCATTATTTTCCCTTAAGGAATCTTTCAATAGTTATATATACCAATTTGCTGATAGAAAATATTCTAATATTGACATTCTCTTAGTTACAAATTGTTCACTATTAAATACTTTATTTTATCTTCTTTGCTTAGGGTTCTTACACTCAATTACTCCTTTTGTGACCTAATATAGTTTTTTTGTAAATTCACTGCCACCCCTGGCATTGGATTGTAAAATATTCCCCCGCTGCACCAAGAAAGGTCCAAAAACCCCAACCAAACCACTTAATTCTTTGGAGGATTTGGCACATACAGTTGACAAGAGGTTTGTGTTGGCCTACCCTGTGGATTTGTTGCCTTTGGCTGCCCCCTCCCTGGGAAGAAACGCTGGTCAATTTGGACTTTCTGTTGGCTTGGTGTTGTCCACATTTAAAAACTATTAGAACCAACCAATCAAATGTTGCCACATCAACAACTAACAACTCAAGTAAACTTCAAATACATAGTACCTCTTCTAGCCAATCAAATGGGCCCACAGAAATTAGATTGAAACATTCCAGTCCCCCTGGTTCTGCCCCACAAAAATTCTTCTCCGGCCAATTAGATCCAGCCCCATAGGTCATGTGATTCCCTCACCCTTTGCAATTCCCCCCTTTTAACACAGCAAGGGGACTTTAATGTTATTGGAGAATAGACAAGCAGGGAACTTAAAGTGTGTGGTTTGTTGCACTCTTTTTTGATTTTTACAATTTGTTTGGAACCCTTGCTTGGTGTTCCCACAGTCTAAAAATTAAAGAGTTATTCATTTCTTCAAAGCTTACCTTGCACTGACCCGTTTTGAACCTGGTATCTTCCCTGGGACCTCCTGAGGCAGTCTTGGTGTATAGTTGTTGTTCCCTCTTGTTTTTGCTTTCAAAACCCGCATTTGAACTTAAATTTTTAATTGGTTTTCTTTATAATCTCTATTATTATTTTGAATCTTTATTTAAAACTTCTGTTTTCAAACCCGCTTTTGCTTCTTGTAATCACCAAGGCACCTGAGACTATATTAAAGCTCTCCAAGCCAATTCTGTTGCCCCTTTCTGGCTCCTGCTTGTAGTTACCCTACTAGGACTAAAATTTATTGTTATTCCTTTAAAAAAAAATACACCAATCTTCTCCAAATTTTGCGGAGAACACTACTATGATACTCCCAGTCATAAAGTTTGTTGTGTTTTCCTTGGCCCCCTTTTTGTTGCTTTTGTGGTCTACCTCCCCAGACTTGTGAGGAAAAATCTCTTTGTCTGCTTGGCTTGTGGGTGAAGATCCTTCTAGCCTCTGGGATCTTCCCAGTGGTCTCCTCTTTTCTGGAGAGGCTGTGGTCAAGAGCCTGACGTGCGATGATTTATACTTGGGTATTGTGAATCACACTTTGCCTGCCTCCAAAGAGGATGTGTCTTCCATGCCTCCTCTCCCCAGTGTGGCTCGGATCAATTCCGTACCACTTGTGTCCCCTGAGGTGTCCTCTTCTGCTCCCACCCACACCCCTTGGTTGCTCACTGGTCTGGTGTTGATGGGCCTGAACGCCTATTTTCCGCAATTGTTCCCTGTGTCCTCCTTGTGGCCCCCCTTTGAGCGGCTGTTCCAGTCCTCCACTGGGTGGCATCCTGGTGGTTTGTTTCGCCAGGATGGGAGCCAAACTTAGTTAGTTTAGCCCCTCTCTCTCACATTTTTAGCAGGGTTCTGTAAGATTATTTTACAGACAGTTCCTACGTTTTTATATCTTTTAAATTTGAATCCTAATGCCTTGCACACTCTAGTTTATAACCTTCCACTATTATGGGCAAGACCTTACACACACCCCTCACTGAGCTCCTAAACACTAAAAAGCACTTTTATTAGACCTATTCCAGAGAGCAAGCCTTTGAGATGTTGAAGCAAAGACTTACAACTGTTCCTGTATTGTAATTCCCCAATCAGAACCGCCAATAAAAACTTGAGACTGATGACTCTGACAGAGCCATAGGGGGCATATTATGGGTTGAAACTGATGAGGGCACCTTTCTCCTTGTGGCATTTGAGTCCAGGAAGCTCACAGACTCAGAACAATGTTATTTCATACATAATAATGAGTTAGCGGCAATTGTGCACTGCATTGAGAAATGGTGCTGTTACCTGAAAGGGTCTACCTTTCCACCCCGCGTCCTGACAGATCATAAGTCACTTCAGTACTTCAACATGCAGTCCCACTTGACACGCTGCCAAGCAGGATGGGTCAGGCGTCTATCCCCCTACCAGTTGAGCATCAAGTACAAGCCTGGGAAGGAACTTATCACAGCAGGCGCCCTCTCAAGGCTCTATGTAGTGTCCATCACCGGGGACAACGGCTTGAATCCAGATTGGCCCATGCTTTACCTCCGTCCTGAAGTGACTCATTATGAAGGCCTTAATTCTGTAACCATCTCCAAGCTAAAGGACAACAAAAGTCAATTCACCACCAATTCTGGCAATGTCTGCCACCAGGCAGAGACAGGTGAAAAGACACCCTACATTCTCACCACACAATGAGGTGACATCATACTGTATTACCACCAAACCCTGGGTCACATCAGAGGACGTAACCTCTTTGAGATCATGAAACAAAAGATTTGGTGGCTGTGTATGCTCCAAGACATCTTGGACCTCCTTGAAACATGTGTGTTGTGTGAAAAAAACACGTCCAACCCTGCACCCCCAAGTCTGTCCTGCCCATTAAAGCCATGGAACCCTTTGAGCAGTGGGCCCTTGATATTGTTGGGCCTCTCCCCAAAGACAGACTGGGGAGAAAGTACATCATAACAGCCATTATCTACTTCACCCGCTGGCCAGTAGCATGAGTGACCACTAACCACACTGCCACTACCATCACCTGCTTCATTGGCAAGAAAATTGTGGCCTGCTTTAGGCGGCCCAAACGTCTCATCACAGATGGGGGCCCTGAGCTTGTTGAACATGTCATGAAGGCGTACTGCGCTAAGAATGCCCTCTAACAAATAGTCATAACCCCCTATCATCTGTAAGCCAATGGAGGCATGGAACAATTGAAGGCTCACTGGTTCACCTGATTGCCAAACTCTCACAGGAGCACCTAATACCACATGGACTGAACACTTGCCCACTGCTCTACTTATCCTGCAAGCAAGAATCAACAGGGACACAGGGTTCAGCCCCAGCACCCTGGCCTTTGGGACACCTGACAGTCTAATAGGAGTTGAACAGGGAAAGCTACGGTCCAGGGTTCCCAACAAGCCTCCCCTAGTAACAACCCCATCCCTAGACCAATGGCGTGCCAAAGCCCAGGAAATTGAACACAAGCAAATTGAGGGAGGAACAATGCACCTCAAAGCTAGATACGCTGTAGGTGATCCCGTCTACACCCTCAACCCCAATTCTGCCAAGTTAGAACCCAATCACCTAGGGCCCTTCAAGATAGCCGCTGTCTATGACAACCATACCTATCAACTTGAAGACACCCAAGGAAATACCAAGAAGCTTCACCATGATTGCTTGTGTCCCTGCCGCGCTATCCTCACACAAAAGCTGTTTGTGTGGACCTTCCCAGATCTTCTGCAGGCTCTGATCCTTGTGTCTGATAATAAGCAGGGGGCAAGGGGGGTGTTGCAACCAAGTTTTCTGGCTTGCCTGCTAACATATCTTACAATACACAGGGGGCACTCAATGAGTTGCCCCTTGACGTGTCTAACAACATGAACCAATCTGATGGCAATATCAAACTGTGGGCACCTTCTCCTAATTAGGAGTGCTATAAATTTGACCTGCTGATCCCCGCACGAGTTATTTCTTGGCTTTGACCCCTACATGTCACTATGCCACCCCCATGTGGCTTTTCCCGTATATTATATTAATCAGGATATTATACAACAAATGATAGCTTATTTTATTCATTCTTGTCCTTTCTATTGGACTGTTGTCTTTCCCAATCAAATACTGAACTCTAATTAGTTCAGTTGCAACAGTAGCTTATTCCTACATGGCACTATAAGTTCCAAAGCTACTGTACGCCCATCTATACAGGATCTGTTGTGGCATCTTTATCACCTACTGGCAATCCAATTTGGCCAATCCCCCAAGATGACAATTTTAAAGTCACAGTGTCCTTGACCACACAGCATATTTCATCTGGCGGCCCAGTGAACAAGTTTGTTTATCAGTAGGCAAGGGGAAAGTTCTGAAAGCATGCTTTCCATGGGGGAGAACTTGGAGGGGGTGGAGGGGTTCAACCCGAGTGTCCATGGCACCATGATGCATCGAGCGGAGCTAGACAAGGCCCAAGAAATCCTTGGCTACCCAAGCAAGCCCAGATCAGTATCTGGCATGCCTTCTAGATCCTCTCAAGAAAATTACTAACCCTTCTCTTTTCTGCATCCCAGGGATCAACATTCATCTCTGTCATAACTGTGCTGTTTTAGCAGAGTTACAAGGGAAAAATATTTAGAAACTAGATAGTATTCTTTATTGAGAGATAATGATTATATAGTTAATGTGAGTCATGGATAACAGGAACATGATTGTGTTGATCACACAGTGGGATGGTGAAGGGGGTAGCTTGATCCTGGTAATGAGCCAAGCACCAAAACAAGGTATCCATTGCAAGGGATCATCATTTGTTCATGTTGTTGGATTTGGAAATTTGAGTCCACTTCCTAGTCTGGCTTCGAGTAACTGGATAACTGGATTGCGGGTCATGAACCTGCTTACTCAGAACCTTGCTGGCGGGTCGAGCCTGCTGTTTCGACATCTCAACAGGTTATAAAATACTGTACTGGATCTTGATACTGATGATCCATTTTTAAAGAGGTTACTGAAATATGGGTTTGGATGGTAGGGTTGATAGTTGAAATGGATATATCTGGGAGATAGATGTTTAAGGAATCGAGATGGAAGCATCGGTTATCCAGTACCCCTCAAGCTGGTAGGATACCCCGCCTCGGGAGAAGGTTGGTAGGCCCAAGGTGATGATGGGGGAGTCATGATTTTTTCGCAGGGGGTTAAGATAATTCAGCGGGAAAGGTCTTCCTGGTCAAGTCTCTCGCCCTTAAGGAAACCTTGGCGCTGATGGGTAGCTCTACCCGTTGCTTGATATTTGCACCATGTTTTTTTAGAGAGAACATATTTCTATTTGAGTTTAAAAGACGGCGTTTGAAATTTGCACCATGGTTGTAGCGGAACATCTCTGGTTCCAACTTTGACGGATGGTGTGATTTAGATCAACCCAACGGTTGATCTCTTCTCAGCGTTTGAGGCGGCATGATTTTAATGTTGGATGGATGATCAAGTTTAGACATCTCCTTTATTGCTGGATTGGGGTCAAGGCTAAACTAAACCGTATTTCGGAGGATGAGGTTGGTTTAGCCTTTAAAAATATATTTTAGAGTGGTTTATTTTATTCGGGGATGGCG
Source organism: Entomophthora muscae (assembly GCA_014839935.2). Lineage (NCBI taxonomy): Eukaryota > Fungi > Entomophthoromycota > Entomophthoromycetes > Entomophthorales > Entomophthoraceae > Entomophthora > Entomophthora muscae. Next base: position 1,622,816 of record QTSX02002841.1, on the reverse strand, counting down.
AGGGTTGATTGAAAGTCATCTCCTTGGTGATTAAGATTCTGGGGTTTGGTTTATCAAGTTTTGCCAGCCATGCAGGTTAATTCTGACCAGGTGACGCTGTGAAACTTGTTTAATTAATTAATTTTTAAAACATGCATTTAATTTTTATTAATTAATTAATTTATTTATTTTAAAGCCTAAATCTAATTAATTAATTTTTAATTTTTAAAAAAATAATTATATGCGTGGGCTTATATACATTGGGGGCGAATTTTTGTATTTAGATGGTGGGGAGGCTCTGGTTAGAGGTGGTGTGCTTAGTGCGGAACGACTCTACAGCGGCATGGACGGTGAGGTGGATGAAGGGGCTGGAGTTGGTGACAATAGGCTCTAGCTGTTCGCTTTGCGAGAGGATGCTTGTGGCTAGTTCATTCATGGTCCCTTCCCATGGTTCAGGGCCAGCGTCTTTGGGCGGTTGTGCCTCGGGGTGATTTGCTGGTACGCGAGGTGCTTGCTTTGCGTAGGGGCGGTTGATGGGAGCAGGGTGGAGGCTTGATGGGAGGCCCGAGAGGACTAGTGAGCGGAGGACTTTGGCATGGATCGAGACAAAGTGGAGTTCAAAGTGGGTTATATTGACGCTCATCTCTTCGTCCAGTGCAAAGGTGAGCTGGCTGGGGTGGGCTCCAGCGTACAGGTAGAGTTGATCTCGCAGCTCTTTTAGGCCTTGGATGCCCGAAGCATCGATGTAGTTCACTGCTCCGAGATCCAGAATGACGGCGCGCAGGGTGGGGAGGGAGTCGGGGTCGGGCACGGAGGTGCCGTTGCGTGAGGCGCGGATGTGGCGTAGGCGGGCCGCTCGCTCGTTGATGTCGGAAGACCACAGCCGGTCCTGGGAAGGAGGGGCGCCGGAACGTGTAAACTCACAGACATGGTCCATCAGCTTCTGGCGTAGGTACCCAATGTTTGGGAAGAGAATGGACTCTTGAACCCGGAAAACGACAACCCCCGGCTCTGGATCTTCCGACGCGTAGGCAGGATGGCGCTTATCTACAAAGACTCCATGCCGACCGACAACCTCGCCAAGCACATAATATTTCGGACGGGCGATCCTAAACACAAGATGTACAAAGGATATGCCCACCGCACAACCAATGCCATACTGAACCCCAAAGAAGTAAGTGACACATGCCGCAACGCTAAACACGATGAAATCCACTCGATTGGTCCGCAACAACTCGCGCATAGCAGCCACGCCAGGGAGAAGCGAAAGCCCAGCACGCATAATGACAGCGCCCAGCGAAGCCCCCGGGATGTAGTAGAAGGCAGGGGTCAAAAAGGCCAACGCCCCCAGCAGGATCAGTCCAATGAACATGCCTGCCAGCGGAGTGCGCACCCCAGACTTTGACAGCACCGCCCCCCGCGACAAGGACCCCGAGACGGGGAACCCCGAGAAGAAGGATCCCACCAGATTCACCGCCCCGACGGCCAAGAACTCCTGCGAAATAGAGACGGTATATCCCACTTTGCTGCTGAAGTTTTTACAGACAGCAGCGTGCTCCAGGATCGCCACCAGAAACAAGCCAGGGGCATATGGAAGCATATCCCGCCACAGCTGGCCGCTCAGCTCAGGCAGCCCGACATAGCCAAACCCAGAAGGAACCTCCCCCACTATCCTTATCACAAACAACGGCTCCGCCTTGTGGATGATGAGGGAAATAACCGTAAACAGGACAACAGTAATGGCATTAACCGCAATGGCCACGTAAGCAGCAGCCCTGTGCTGCAGCCTCCCGGCCACAAAGGGAACTGCAAACAGAAACAGCAGGGTGGCCAGGCCAAAGTAGGCGTCTGGCGCAGAAAGCAGGGGTAGGTTCTGGAATATATCCCTAAGGACTATCCACGTTGGCTCGGTGGTGTTGATATTGGGGATGCCCAGAAGAGCTCGGAGCTGGCTGGTCATGATTGTGCAAGCAGCGCCGGTTGTAAACCCCATAATCACTGGAGTGGGGATCAGGTCAAGGAGAATCCCTAGCCGTAGTGAGCCTAGGCCGATTGAAATAACGCCAAGCAGCATTGCAAGCGCAGCAGCAACCTGCTCTGGGGCATACTGGACTTCTGTTTGCGAGACGGAGTGGACGGCGTCGGCAATCATCAGACTTAGCACCGCATTTGGCCCCACCGCTATCTCGCGAGAACCACCAAATATGGCATACACCATGTTGCTGATGAAGGACGAGTACAGCCCATACTGCACCGGCAACTGAGCCAACCGAGCATACGCCACCGACTGCGGCACCAGCATCACCCCCACTGTGAATCCCGACAGGATATCTCCCATCAGCCAGCTTCGGCGGTACCTGGGCAGCCACCCCACACTCGGTACAAAGGACTTGATCAAACCAGGCACATCCACAAAGGAAGTGTCAAAAACCCTCTCCAGCTTCTCAGTTGGCGTCTCCTGGTTGTGGTAGCGTCGGATCTCATAGCTCTCTTTTGTGGTGTGCATATCAACCCCCTTTCGCCATGGCCGCCTTTTATTTCCCATTTGCATTCCCAGCCAACTGAATGATACACCAACGCCCTTGCGGAATAAATGATTCGAATGAACCCACCACTCAAAATGACGTCATTAAAGAACTAACCCCCTGCCTGTAGCATGAAATGACGCCCATCAAGCAGCATAATTATATATTTGGTAATCACTCCTTCCCATTAAGCAAGCAAACTTCATCCAGCCAATTCCGAACCCTTTTCAATTTCACGCTCCAGAGTTGACTAATACAACATTTAAAATCAACCAATCAAATCAACCCTTTGAAGCCCTTTTTCAATAAGTCGAATCGGCTGATTTTCACGCTACTGCTGTGCTTGATTAATCTCAAAGCCGCATCCCATGCTTGGATATCAGCCTGGTTAGCCCTGACTCGGTTTAAAGCTAATCTCCAAATGGGTCTACTCATACCATGTCCTTCACCCCATCAAATATAAATACTAAACTAACCACACCTTTTTGAATCTCATGGTTAAGATAGGGAGATCTACACTACAAAACAATTCAACTTTTATCCAAGCTAGCCCTACTACTATTGCATCATTCGGACAAACTAACCAGTATAACCTTAAATCAGTGTGCTTCGGCAAAATGTATGACCACTCCTTTCTAGAAACCAATCCGTCAAAAGAGATATCATCACGCGCTATTGACACCAGCCAATCAGATCCCTTTATCACGCCTCGTGCGACGATGGCACTAATTTCCCCGCATCCGAATGATCCACTTGCCACCCCCTCACGGAGCTACAAGATCAGGCAGCCACCCTTAAAAGGATTGACCTTTAGGCAACCAACTCCACCTATCCTCAAATTGGCGATCCACCAGCAAATCTGGAAACCACCCCTTTCAAACGCTACAAACTGAGCAGGAAATTTAATCCCCCACCTTGGTTTAGAATTTAAACAAGCGCAATGGAAATCAACCCCATATTGATTAATATTAACCCAACCACGCCACATGTTTATCAGCAAAGACTTTCTCACCCCAATCTACCCATCAAAAACCTAATCAATCCAAGTTAAGCGAGAAACTATGAACCATAAAGATTCCACTTTTTTTAAAAAAAGAAATGTCAGGAAACTGATATCACCCAATCTAACCATACCCTCCCGTAAAAACCCAACCAACCAATCTAAGATAACATCCCAACCAGATGTTTCAATAAAACATAAAATACTGAAACCATCTATCCATCCTACTTAACCCTACACTATAACCAATCCAGGACAAACAGGTTCCCAAAAACTTTATACATGAGATGACCGAAAGTTGATATCATCCCACATCTACCCTTGAAACCATTACCCATCTCCCAAAAGAAACCGCCAGATTTCCTACAGGGACTAACTATAACCAAGTCTATCCCAATATTGGATATAGTGACCACCGTTATATACACGTGGTTAGAATAACTTATCACCAAACATAATTTTATCTACCACGTTAATGTATATAAAGGTCGGTCGGGATGTAACGTCGCCAGGAGTGGGATCGAGCTGTAAGGGATCTAACCGGCTTGGGTTTTCTAAAGTGTTTGGGGTTAAAGTTTGATGGTCAGAGTAAAGGCTTGGTTTGATTGACTTATGCTTACATGTATATTGGAAAGCGTAAAGGTTGGATCTATTGGAGTGTGGTCTAGATTATGTAAAAGGAGAATTTAAGTCACTCAGACGCTAATAAATTCTTACTCGATTGTTTGGTTTTTTGAATCGAGAATCAACTCTGGCAAAGTAGATTATCCGGCTTTAAAGTTTACCGACCAAGGTCGTACCACGAGCACCCCCTATCGTTTTTTATAAAAACACTTTGGATCCCTGATAATTGAACCTATTTCTTTAAAGTTTGAACTGGCTGAAAACCCCCTAGAGCTTGATCGACTTTCAAAATATCCTATATATATACCCGATCAATTAAAGGATGGCCAGGGTTTTACATGTAAACTTACAGTAGTTTTAAAAGCTATGGCGACAACCAGAAATACCTCAGATTTAAATGAAATGATTTCAGATTTAAACAAAATCCAAGTCACGCGAGATTCAGGATTCAATTAATTTATAAAATTCCAGTTAATAAATGGACTGTCAAACAAAAAAATGAAATTTCACTAGTCTATTATACGAAATTATATCAAACATCAAGTGGTGTAGTTCAACCCACAAACGAAATGAACTGACGCAACAAGTGAAATGGATGGATGCTGTTCTGGAGTATATTATAATCCAATCAGGATTCAATTAATTTATAAAATTCCAGTTAATAAATGGACTGTCAAACAAAAAAATGAAATTTCACTAGTCTATTATACGAAATTATATCAAACATCAAGTGGTGTAGTTCAACCCACAAACAAAATGAACTGACGCAACAAGTGAAATGGATGGATGCTGTTCTGGAGTATATTATAATCCAATCAGGATTCAATTAATTTATAAAATTCCAGTTAATAAATGGACTGTCAAACAAAAAAATGAAATTTCACTAGTCCATTATACGAAATTATATCAAACATCAAGTGGTGTAGTTCAACCCACAAACGAAATGAACTGACGCAACAAGTGAAATGGATGGATGCTGTTCTGGAGTATATTATAATCCAATCAGGATTCATATGAGGCACCAACAGAAGAACTAAAACGAAACAAAACTTGAGCAATCTAGAAGCAAGATTGCACAAGCACGAAACGAAATGAACTCACACAAGATGTGTAGTATGAGCAGCCTAAAATAGAAAAATAACAGTTTAGCAGCCAATCAACAGCTATCCAATTTAGGAACAGAGGTATTTTATCCATTTTCATGGCTCCAGATTTGTACGAAAAGGTTTTGAGAACCTTTCAAATATAGACTCAAGATTACAATAAAAATAAATCATTAAATTTTAAAATTTCTACTTTTAGTGATTTTATCCTAGGTTTTTTACAATGGTTTTTACAAGCAATATCTTTGACAGCGCCAGCAGCCAAGCCAGCTTCAATGGAGGCAAGGCTCAGAACGTGGAGGCACCTGTTTACACCCAAGCCTTTGAGGCGGGTAACGAGGAAGCTGACCTGTATCTGACCACTGATCCCTATGGCTTTGACTTGTTTGAGAGTCACTTAGTGTCTAGCTCTGCCCCTGCTCCCATACCCACCCCCGCACAAGCTGCCCACCAATCAACCAATCAGGATGGCAACCTTGATTTAGAACAAATTTCTGCCACCAGCCAACCTGCCCCCCTACAGCCAATCAGGCTTCAGCTCTCCCAGCCCAGTGCCCCAAGCGACAAATCATCACTTCCCAAATTCTTCAGGAAATTGTGGCACTGAATCTACAGGGTCTGTCCTGGGAACAGATTGCCGCCCAGTTGCAATTTACCCAAGCTACTGTCATGTGAGAATTCAACAACCTGATAAACAGGAGGAATCTGATTGGGACGGCCAAGAAGCCCAAGAAGGCTCCCAAGTCACAAATATCTGAGGCATACCCAATCATGATTGACCTCCTCCAGCGGGATCCCAAGCTTCCCTTGACCCGGGTCCAGAAGAAGCTCGCGCACCATAACATATGGGTCTCCGAGCGCATGGTGCAGTTCTGGATGTATGGAAAGGTGGCTTTCATATGGGTTCTTACCAATTTTGCCGGCGACCAATGAGATGGCGCTGAGAATTTCTCATATGACACCGCCATCGAGTCAACCCTGGTCTGATGCCTGACTAGTCTAACTGATGATGTCATGTTCATCTCCTATTACAAGCTATCAATACCTTTTGATGATTTTGGTGAGCAAGGAAAAGCCGCCACCAAGAATAGAAGGAAGAAGGTCAAGAAGGGGATGTTCATTGGTGCATTTCTGGCTGTTTCAGCCAAGGGTTTTGTCTACTATCAGACAAACCCAGATTTCATCAATGGCTACTCATACAGCCACATCCTTGGTGAATTACTCAACTCCTGGGATGGCTCAAATTCCAAGTACCAGGTTTTCTTGAGCCACCAGATGGAGGGTAGCTCCACGCCCTTGAGGCCATCCAGGGACGCGGGCACCAGGCCTCAGTCTACCCCGCTGGCTATGCAAACATCCATCTGGCTGATGTCGTCTTCTTCAACATGGGATCCACATTACGGGAGCGCCGCCCTCAGGCTTTCAACAATCTCTATCTTGGGGTCCTTGACCACAATTTTCTCTTTGGCCGCCAGATAGTGGCTGACTTGTTTGCACAAATGGTTTTCCATGTGAACATGGGCAACCAATCACATAAGAATAAGTGCCTTTCACCTTGGTTCACTGCCACTTGCCAGCCCATCCAGCCAATGACTAATGAGGAATACGACAAGAGTTATATGGCAGCCATCACGTGAAATCCTCCTGCCTCCACCCCTGCCACCAACACTCCTAACCCGCAAGCCCAACCCACCCAATCCCAGACCCCCCAGGCCAGCAGCGCCTCTACATCTTCCTTTCCGCATTATTCTGCCTCCTAGGCATAACTCTCCCCCGCCCCAATAAACCCCTGTCACCAAACATTTTCTATTTATATTATCTTTTTTTTGAATTTCAATTTTTCATGTTCTCTTTGTTTATAGTTGGTTTTATTCTTTATGTTCAGCTTATTTCTATAAAATCATATATTTACTATGTTGTGTATCTAGATCCAGAACACGGTTATTTTTAGCACTTAAACATAGCCCCTTGTGAAAATATTAACAACAATTTGGTGATCAGCTAAATTTGAATTGGAAAATTATAGTGTTAACTGTTTTTAGATAAAGTTGTTACTGATCTGAATTCAAAACCTTAATGATAAACTTTAAGCCAATCAGGAGCCAAGTTATAAAGTGATTGTTATGACATAAAGGATCATTCAATAATTCTTTGATGCATGTGCGCCAATCATATTAATTAGCGCACATGCATCAAAGAATTATTGAATGACCCTTTATGTCACAACAATCACTTTATAACTTGGCTCCTGATTGGCTTAAATTTTATCATTAAGGTTTTGAATTCAGATCAGTAACAACTTTATCTAAAAACAGTTAACACTATAATTTTCCAATTCAAATTTAGCTGATCACCAAATTGTTGTTAATATTTTCACAAGGGGCTATGTCAAGCACCAAAAATAATATGGTAATCAAGGAAACAATGCCAACACAAAGCAAACAACACATATTGAGATGAGCGTAAAACATATACAAAATGGGTAAAAAGATGGGATAATGTAGTAGATGAGAAAACAAAAAGGAATAAGCAAAGAGGCAATAGTATCAAAATAATTCAGAATTTATTAGGGCAAAAGCTATAAAAACATATGAAAAGGTTAGTAAAAAATCAATGAGAGAATTGGAGAAGCTTCTGAAGGATCTCAACTTGGCAATTGACAAAGTAAAGGACATTGACTGCAAGGTTAAAGCCAAAGTGAAGTCTGCCGTCCTCACTGGGGACAAAATCAACAAGGTGTCTGCAAAGGCACTAATGTCAAAAATGCCAGACACCCCAGAGAAGACCACTGAGCGTCTTCTCAACATCCAGAAGATGGTGGTGGAGGGCCTGCAATGTAAGGTGTACAATCTTTCTGTGCTGTCTGTTTGGATTGACAACCCAGAGATGTATGAACATCTCAAACCCGCCAAGCATGCCAGGGAAGAGGATACCAAATTGCCTGCACAATTGATTGCGCCAAGAATGGCCAAGCCAGCTGAGGCTGCAGGCAAGGAAGAAACACAAGAAGGTAGCCTAAAAAACAAAATTAATAAATTTTCAAAAAACTTACCCTTTTTCTTAGAAAATGTAGACGGCAAACTCCACCAAGTCCTGGTCCCCTTTGTCCCAGCCACATTTTATGAAAATTATGCCACTCATGTGGCAAAGCAATTGTATCTGTCCCCCCTATTGTGCAGGAGCTGGAGAAACGTATCCACATGTACTTTCTGATGTTGCAGGAGGCGTTGGCAGAACTTACACATGTCAAGGAGGCATTCAAGTGGGCAGTTACTGCCTACAAGGATGCCCAACTGGTCTGCCTGGACCCGGTATCCCTGAGTGGAGTTTACTGTGTAAACTCCATTGAGCTTGTTTAGGAAGTCCTGGCAACGCTCTTATTCAAGAATGTACCAGAGATGGGCCGGGCCCATGCGGCTGCTTGCTTCTGCTTTCTGGTGGATAATATGCTTTCTTACCTCCTAGAGAACTTTGGGCGCTCAGTGGGGAGATTGGCTGTTGCAGAAACAACAGCTGTAAAGAAGACCAAGATCTTCCTGGCAGACTTTGGGCTGGCCTGAAGTGCTGACAAGGCAGGGGTCACTCTGTTAATGGATCTCACCTTTGCTAAAACTAAACACAAGAAAAATAAGTGCAGTATACAATAAGCTGTGTGAGTTTACTGAAGCCCTTGCTGGGCAAAGGCTTCACCTTGGGTATCTTTTCTTCTTTGGGATGAGCGCCAGTGTAGAGGACCTAGACAGGGTCCTTCTTGGGGTCAACAAGGCCTGGCTCTCACTGGACAGTAAGAAGGTCCCCCCAGGCACAACTTGGTGGATCACGTCATCCAGGATGCCCTGGTCCTGGCTGGTATCTATGGGTTTGCAACCCCGCCAGAGAAGCTGCTCCTGCATTCCCACCTGACCCTACTCCCTTTTACTAGCCACCAAGAATAAATTCAATCAGGGTGTATTACTGTATACAGTGTGGCAGTGGAGGTTGTGCACCACCTCCATTGCTGGGTGGGTACATACCACCAAACTCACTACAGGCGCTCCTAATATATTATATATTCCAATAAATTTATTTACACCTTAGATTATTTCATTAATAATAATTTTTATAATTTTTATTTCAGCAAACCAGTTTTGCAAAATATATTGCAGAAACAGTTTTCATAAAAGCATAAAATTATACGTTAATAAAATAAATTCTAACTTGTACATTTTACGTTTAATTTTTTTAAAACTAATTTTATATTTATTTGACCAAAGTGATTTAAATCTATCTGTGTAATCCAGTATTGAGAGTTTGGGATTACCTCAGATGGAATAATAAAATAATATATAATAAAATAAATAAATTACTTACATCTATTGATGGATCTTCTGAATGTGATTGTGGGTGTGGAAACATCTAAATATAAAATGATAACTAATTAATCCTGAATAATAAATAAGAGAATATAAAAAAAATTGGACACACTAAGCCTTTAATTGATTGGCTGTTTGGCTAGGCATGCAGGGATGAAAAAATCAGCGTGGCCATAGAATTTGGCCACAGTCTCAGCTGGGAGGGTGTGGATCCCGGCAAGCAGCAAATTAAAGAGGTCCTCGGTCCCAGTTGGGGTTCCTTGCTTGACAACTCGTTTGAGCCACCCAAAGACTTCCTCGATGTGATTTAGGAAGGGCAAATAGGCTGGGAGGAAGAGAAGGCGTGAATTTGCCGCGGCCAATTGCTGGGGGCCCACAGCAATGCTGGTGTCAATCATTGGGAATTTCTCAAGAATATCAGCCACTTTGTGGAGACCAACATTGTCTAACACAATGACATTGGTGAAGCCAGGGCTTGTGCACCTCAGGTGCTCTTGGACCAATTGGAGAAATGATAGAAAGGTCCTGCTGTTATGCAAACCCAATATCATTTGGTAGAGCTTGACCCCCTTTGGACCAAGGAGAGCCACCATTGAATAGGCTGTGGCACGGACTGCAGCACGCCAAGCCATCCCATCATTGGAGCCTTTGGGGACATAGTCATACCCATTGCACATTGACGAGGCAAATGCTGATTTGTCAATATAATAAAATTTGACTGTCCCCTTGGCTTTGAGGGCAGTGTACGCCTCTGCGTAGTTTTTCTGGACGACAATGTTGGCTGGGCTGTTTCCGTTGTAGGGGGATACCCCGAGCTTTTTCCAAAAAAATTGCATTCTCTTCATCAGATGGTAGTAAAAGGAAATTGAGGCCTCAATCCCAAAAGTAGATTTAACCATGGCCTATATATTTGCCAGTTCAAGATGACAGTCCCGGGTGATCCACTAGTGGATTGCCCATTTGTGCTCCTTGGTGAGCATGGTAGAAACACACAAGGATTTCTCCACGGCAAGGACACGACCAGTATTGATGAATTTTTGGAAGGTCTTGCTGGCGTACTTGGGATCCACTCCAACAAGGGCCGCGGCCGCCTTGTAATCACCCAATTCCCGCATTAGCTTAAGCAGGATGATGCGTTTGATGTCAGGGATGCGCTTCTGGGCAGGCTTTCTAGCGGTGGGGATTGACTCATTGGCATTGGGCACAACACAGGGCATAGGTACCTTGGTATAGAAGGGTGCAACCTTTTTTAACACCAGATGTCCCTCATTGGTTTGATAGAACTCAGGCTCTTTGTCATCCTCCTTATTACCATCACTGACGTAGGGCTTGTAGTGTCAGGGACCCACTTGGCTGGGAACAGGTTCCCTAGCTGGTGGGCCAAAGCCCCTAAATTCAATCCTGCTATTACCAAGCCAATAGGGACTGTGACCATTACAAGGTGTCCTAGGTGACTGAGGTAAGTGAATCTTCTAAACATAGAACTGAAACAACCAAGAAGATAATAACTCACCAAATACATCAAGAGTTAGAAGGAGGTATAAGGTCTAATCAGAGCAGGTTCAGTAGGCAGTGTAGTAAACAAACAACCATAGTGGAATTTACGTCCCCAATGTCCAGAAGGATATTTGAACCATCCATGGGTGAGGGATTCCTTTTGGTGGGCGTCATCTGGAGAAGAGCTGTACCAGTCATTTGTAGGTGTTGGGTTTTTCAACGTTGATACCACTGGCAAGAAGTAAGCTAGAAACCAGGATAGGAATAGAATTCCTCTCATGGCTTCAAGATGTGTTTATCAAAAAAATGAAGGAGTAGCAGGTGTAGGATAAATCTTTATTGTTGGAACAAGTAAGTAAAATAAGATTTGTTCACTTAAATAGCCTCCAAAATGGAGGCTGGGAAATTTAAGTGGATATTGGGGGGATCAGAGGGAAATGCCAATGATTTTCATAAATATCATGGTCAAAGTTAATACCTGGGCAATCTGTGCATTGAAATGGAGCTGGAGATGGAATAATATCATATTGTTAAATGAGAGGGAACCAAAACAAGCCAAAAGACCATTACAATTTAAGCGGTTCTTTTCTTAATTATCAAGAGAAGTGAAGTGCGGAGCCTCAGTTTCATTATCTAAAGATCAATCTGTGAGCGGCAAGGTGCTAACCAGAAGCCAATCAGACGCCAAGTGGTAAGTGATGTTTTCACTTAAGTTAATAACTTTTTTGGATTTGAATTGAAGCGCAAAAGCAAAAATTAATTCAACTGAATGGATATAAATAAGTAAAGTAAGTTCAATAGCTGAATCTATACTAACAATAGGTGTTTGGGGATGGTTCTGGGTTTGAATACCAGTAATTTCAAAGATAGGAAACAACATGGTGTCACATACTTGGTGGTTGTGTTGCTGTGTTTTTGGTTTGTTTTCTATGTCAATAAAATTAAGGGAGGCAGGGAAAGAATCCCTGACATGTAGCTAGTATCAAGTACAGGCTTCACCTTCTCCAGCATGGCTGACAGGACCAACTCTTGCTGGTACACAACGTCAAACACATACGAAGTAAGTTCTACCTCCTTGTTTCTAACTTTCTTTGTAGTGGTGACCTTGGTTGGCTTCCAGGTCAGCTTTGGGACCCAGGGGTTTATGCTCTGTACCCTAGCAGCTTGTGCTCCTTGAACCAGCTGTGTCAGTGCAGCATCACTATGGAACTCTCCTCTCCTGTCTCCTCCTTGAGTAGGCACTTGGGTTGCACTAACTCTATTCTTTGACCCGCGGGGCAACCGCAACCACAGCGCACAATGGGTGTATTGGTACTCTGGTATTGTGTTCCTTCCATTTTAAAATTTAATAAAATATTAAATAAATTTCAATTAAGTTACTCCCTAATTTTAATTTTTGCTTTTATCTGAATATGGATATTTAATTAAAGTTTTTCCCACCCAATATCCCAATTATTGATTTTTTATTTCTTAATTAGTTGTTTTTGGTTTTACAACACCCATTTTAGAATACTCAAAAAAAATCCACCCATTTTCCTAGATTTTACTGCAAAATTCAAACACCCAACACAATTTTTTTAAATTTATGCTTCAGATCTTGTGTCTTATTTTAGATACCTTGGTATCATTCATGATTACAATCCATTGCACACATTGTGTGAGTGATTTTGTTTACGTAATGAGTTGCTATTGTGTTTCGTTTTTGGTTTGCGTTTTGACACACCTTGCTTGGGTGTATTTCATCACCAATTCACATAGTAAACATATGTATACCAAAAGTCAACTGACACCATTTTTTTTGTGAATCAATGTATTTTGGATTGTATTTTGAATGGTTTTGCTTTGTGTGTGAGCCCTTTGTTGCTGTATTGACTCATTTTACCCATTAACACCAATAAACCCTGTTAACAGAGTGTATATTTTAACCTGAGAGTTGGATTTTGTTTAAGTCTGAAATTATTTTGTTTAAATCTGAGGTATTTTGGGTTGTTGCCATAGCTTTTAAAACTACTGTATTTATTCCCAATTATAGCAATAGAGTGTTCCAATCCATCCCTATGGTCCAGGTCTGATGCAGGTTGGTTCATAGTTGACAAATGCATCTGTAAGAGAGGGGGCTAGACTAACAAAGTCTGGCTCCCATCCTGGCGGGACCAACCACCAGGATGCCATCCAGTGCAGACTGGGATAGCCGCTTGAAGGGGCCTCCCAAAGGAGACTGGATGTGAAAGGGGAGGGAAGTATGCATCCAAAGCCATGACCAAGGCTCCAGTAAGTAACCACAGAGAGCAATCCTGAGTGGGAGGGACCTCTGCATCTGACTCAGGGATTTGATGCAAGGTAGGTAGGAGGAAAGCTGAAACTGCTGTAGGGGAAGGATTGTCTAAATCAGAAGAAGGAGTTTCAATAGTGACAGATTCTAAAGGGGGCAACAATCCTTCAAAATAAAAAGACAACCAAGGGAACAAACCATAGGATACTGAGTTGGTGGGAAACTGGGTGAGATGTCAAATTACATTTACAAAAAGACCAGTAATATACTCAGAAGATCAGGAAATTAAGGAAAGTTTACTCCAAAAGACAGGGTTGGAGGACCAGAACAATAGGGAAATAGGCACCAGCATCCACATAGCCATCTTGTACCAAGGTGACAACATGATTCCAGCAGGTGTCATTTTGCTAAAACTTCCAGGCAGACAGACCAAGTGCACAGGTAAATTTCAGGGAATGATCCAAATTAATATTCTTGGAACAACTCCCAATAAAAAACGGCAGGCAGGCGGGCCAGGGAACGCGGGAGGCGGGGACAACAGCAGGAGTTGAGATAATTACTTTTATTATTTAATAAACTTCAAAACTACAAAAGGATTTTCAAAGTCAGGAGTTTATTCAACAATTGGAATTGGTAAGCAAGGGACCTGGCGGCCCATGCTTCCATTTTATGCAAAAGGGGGGGTGATAGGACGGGGGTTATGAAAGGGGCTATCAGAGTGCAATCTAAAGGGGAGCCTATTAAAGACTTCTGGCCAATCTTATCCTGGTTGGAGACCAAGAAAAATAGGGACCATGGGCCCGAATGTAAGACTCAGTCCCTCAATTGGCTAGGAGCCTTCTGAGGACTCAGGGTGTGCATTTCCCTTAATGCCTTCCTCTGATGTCTCCACTGGAGAGCTCCAGAACCCAATTATTTTGGGCCAAGGGACTTCTGGGCCTAAGGAATTGGCTACCTGGGACACCACTGATTGCGGGATTTGATACCCAATTTCTCCAGGCTGTAGGTTAGGCATTTCAGGCTTTATGCGGCCCGCATTTTTCTGTTGGTCTGCTAGTTGTTTCAGGACCAGGCGACACCAGGACAACAAGCAATCTAGCTGAATTAATGTCTCCTCCAAAGGAGAAATGGGAACTTCAGCTGGGAAGGCCAACACAAAGCGTTCATCCACTGTGTGGGTCAAGTCCTCCAGGTTTTGGAGGGGTTTTGCCTGCACACAGGCCACTTTTTTTGATGATCTGGGAAATAAATCCCAATCCAGGGCCAAAGGTGGGCCACAGAACTTTACAGCATCACCCAGTTCAATTAAACTAATAACCATTCCTTAGCTAACCTTGCTTACAATCCCTGCATCCTAGTAACTATACTGGTTAAGCAAACCAGCACCAATAAGTTTAAGACTCATTGCCCCAATTTTTTATTTTAAATTTAGAGCCCTTAGATGTGGGGTTAAGAGAATTTTTATAGAAACAGTGCTAAACATGGTTATCATGAGAGAGGGGAGGTAAACTAACTAAGCTTGGCTCCCATCCCAGAAGAGGAGCCCACCAGGACACCACCCAGCATAACACTGGCATGTCCGCTCAAACAGGTGTCCAAAGAGGCATTGTGAGGGCATTGGAGGGAGATATATGTTAACCATCATTAACAACATTCCTGATAACAACCCGGGGGTACAGCTGGGGAACAGGGCAGGTTGCTGCAGGTGAGGCTTAGTGGGGAGGGATTTACAGGAAGGTGCAGCCAACAAGGGAAACCCTATCAGTGCAGAGGGAGCAAAAAACCCCTTCTGGAATAGCTGGAAGCCCTCATCATCAGAGGTAAGGCTCTTGATGAGAGATGTCAGGGATCCAGCCTGTGGGGTGTTCCTGAGAACTTGCAGGTGGACGGCCCGCAGGCCTGGCAGGGAGGGCCCACCACAAGATTAGGGCTAACTTTACAATATAAAATAACAATTTGCCCAGGAGAGCCCAAGGTCCGCTGGCAGGTACCATAGAATCTATCAAGCCAGTAAGAGTGATGTACATTACTCCAAATATATGAGTAGAAGTGGATTCATTGGCAGCAACAGATTCTTGCGGGCGGTTGGGCTGCAGGGTGAGAGGCGGAGTCATTGGGACTAAATACGCGGGCAGGTAGTTATACTTGTTGCAGAATAACAGGGGAGGTATAGTGATTTTGTGGCCTTCCCTGTAAAAAGTCTTGCTCTCTCTAGTTCTTGCCTCAGGGTTGTAGATTAGGATCTCCTCTAGGGTGAACTCCAAATACGCGGGGTTGGGGGGTACTCAGTGAATTGCACTGGTCCATGGGGAGCTCCTGGCAGATGGTAAAGCTTGGGTGGCTGGTCTGCAGTTTCTTGGGGTTTTTGGGTGTGAGGTGCGAGACCGCGCAAGGTAGAATGTAGATAAAATAGAACTAAAATCAAATATGGAATAACATGGTTGAACCAAAGGTTCATGTTACTTTATTGCAAGAATGGCAATGGGTGTTTTCCTGGCGGTCCAGGGTATAAATATGCCCATCTATCATGGGAAAACTTCTACAAATTTCTCTGGCCCAGGTGCTACTGTTTACCAGGTTTTCCCAATCCTTGGTGGCATTCATTGTGGGAGTTATTACATTGGCTGGTTTTAAACTGAGAATACTCAAATTTCCTTGTTGGTCACTGGGTTGGTCATCTCTGGGTGGCCCGCGTTTATTGGGAAGTTTCTCTATTTTTCCTTCTGTGAAGGCCTGAGTTATTTTGGGTTCTCTGGCTAAGTCTGCCCGCTGATTGATCAAGCTAACAGGAACATTTAATATGGGGAGTGTTGATGTAGATGATTTTGGTTCATCCAGCTTTAGAGGGTTTTCTGAAGTCAAATCCTGCTCTGGTTTGAGCCCAAAAATTTGCGGGCTGGCGGCCCACAGGGAGTCAGAGTCTGAATCCTGTAGTTGAGGGTTATCAGCGAGCATGATCAAAAGGAGTTTGTCACTTGTGACATCATACCCTTCTCTCCTGTTGCCCTCCTCCTTTGCAGCCCTCTTGTCCAAGTATTGCTGTATGGCTCCATGTGTGTTAGGTAGGTTAGAGACAGGTTCCCAGGTGCTTTCTTTGGAGGGGTAACCTGCCCATCTGACATAGTACTGTGGGGTCTTGTAGTGGAGGCGGTGTCCATGAATATACTCTACTTTGTATTTGGTTGAGCATCCCTCTTGGACAGGTGGGGGGCTGGTCTTGATCTTCTGGTGGGGAAAGGAGGTTTCTTCTTTCTTGAATAGCAATGATTGATGGAAGATGTTGTGGATTTTCCAAGTAGGTGGCAGCTTTAGTTTGTACGCCACTTCTCCTATTTGCTTTGTAATCTTATTAGGGGCTGCAGTGGCGGTGAGCTAACTTCCTACTGGGTATGTGTAGGGGAACGTTCTGTGAGTCAAGGTAAACTTTTTTCCTATCTCCAGGGTTTTCCCAGGAACTCTTTTCTTGTCAGCAAACACCTTGTAGGTCTTAACAGTGCAGGTCAGGTTCCTTAGGCAGGTTTCTTGGGTGGTGTGTATTTGTTCAATTCAGGTTTGTCCTGCTGTATTCTGTTCCTTGCTGCCAATACCAGGGTCCCATGATGGATCAAACCCGTAGTTGACCTTAAAGGGGGACATACCCGTGGATGAATGGTCTTTGCTATTATAGGCATATTGCTCCATGGGTAACATCTCTGCCCAGTTGTCTTGATCTGCATTGGTGTAGCATCAAAGGCATTGTTCCAAGATTTGGTTGACCCGTTCAGTTTGTCTGTCTGTCTGTGGGTGATAGGAGATTGACATGCAATGTTTTATTCCAAGGTCTTTAATCACTTGGGTCTAGTAGTGAGAAGTGAACTGGGGTCCGCAGTCAGTGATGATTTCTTCCAGAGTGCCGTGTTGTGTCAAGATGCGGTCATAAAAGTCTCTGGAAGTCTCAGCTGCTGTGCAGTGGGTAGTGGTTGGGAGGAAGTATGTCATCTTTGTGAAGCGGTCAACTATGACTAGGATTGCATCAAAGAATTTTGAAGGGGGGAGCTCTACTATTTAGTCCATTGACACTGACTTCCAGGGTCTAGCGGGGATGTCCAGAGGCCTCAGTAGTCCTTCTGGCTTTGAGTGACACATCTTGGTTCTTCTGCAGGTTTCACAGCCATTGATGTAGGCCACTACTTCCTTGTCCATGCCTGTCCATGCGTAGTTCTGCTTGATACTTAAGAGGGATTTGTGTCTACCAGGGTGACCAGCCATCTCTGAATCATGGTGGTCAATAAATATGTTTGTTTGGGTTGGGCCTTTGGGTAAGTCAATTCTGTTGTGGAGCAGCAGGGTAGCGCCTTTCAGGGAGTATCCTTTCTTTGAGTGATGGCAATCTGGGTCTGTTTTCAGGTCTTTGACTAGTTTGGTTGAATAGGTGTCTTGTTTCTGGGCTCTTATCACATTGGGTTTGCTTGCGGCAATCTTCAAGTAATTCAGGTGTATCCCTAGGCTGGCAGGGTCTAGTAGTGTATGAGTGTTGCAGTTGTTGATTTCTGTGGAGGAGGGAAACAGGTTGGCTCTCCTGCTCAAGGCGTCTGGTACCACATTCACTTTCCCTGGCTTGTAGTCTATGGTCAAGGTGTAGTCAGCCAGTTCTAAGGCCCATCTTGCTTGACATTGGTTCAGCTGACATGGTTTGAAAAAGTAGACTAAGTTCTTGTGGTCTGTCAGAACCTTTACCAGATGTTCAGCACCACACAAGTATCTGTGCCAATGCTTCAATGTCTTCATTATAGCTAACATCTCCTTGTTGTATATTGGGTAGTTCCCTTCAGCTGGTAGCATCTTCTTGGAGTAATATGCTACATGATGTAGCATACCATCCCCTCCTTCCTGAAGAAGGACCCCGCCCACTGCAAAGTCAGACACATCTGTCTCCAGCACAAAAGGTTTAGATGGGTCAGGCATTGTCAGGATGGGAGCAGAGGTGAACGCAAGTTTCAGGGCCTCAAACGCAGAGGTGCACTCCTCAGTCCAGACAAACTGGACCTTGTCAGAGCAAAGACGGGTCAGGGGCAATGTAATCTGAGAAAAAATTTGGATGAAATCCCTGCAATAATTTGCCAGGCCCAAAAAACTTCTCACATCTTTCCTGCATTTGGGTACTGGCCAGGTTGTCACTGCTTCCACTTTGTCCTGCGCCATAGCAAACCCACCAGTCTTCACCACATATCCCAGGAATTCAACTTAAGACTAAAAAGTTCACACTTCTTCAGCTTGGCGTGTAAGTTGGCCTGGGAGAGTTTCTCCAGTATACGGTCAAGATGTTGGAGGTATTCCTCATGTGAATTGCTTTATATAAGGATGTTGTCCAAATATGCAATACAGAATTGTTCAAGGTAATTGCCTAGGATGGAGTTGATCATCCTTTGGAAAGTACTGGGGGCGTTGCACAAGCCAAACAGCATAACTAGGTATTTGTACAACCTGTATCTGGTTTTGAAAGTTGTCTTGTATCCATCTCCTTATTTGATTCTGATCTGGTTGAAGGTGTCTCTCAGGTCAATTTCTGAGTACACCTGGGCTCCATTCAGTACATCACAAAGGTTGTCAGTTTTGGGAATGGGATAGCAATTCTTCACTGTAATGTTTTTCAGTTTCTGGTAGTTCACGCAGGGACACATTCTGCCATCCTTCTTCCCTACAAACAGCATGGGTGACAAGCAAGGGGCCTTTGATACCCGGATGAACCCTTTTTTTGTTATGTCCTCTAGGTATGCTTTCAAGGCTACTTGTTTGCGGTGGTTGCAGCTGTAGATGGGGCCATGATGTGGTTGGGTTCCTGGCAACAGGTTTATAGTGTGACCGTAGATTGGGTGATTGGGGAGACAGGTTGCTGCTTTCTTGCTGAAGACGTGGTTTCACTTCTCTAAAGAGGCAGGTAGGGTCTCTACACTGGGTTCCATTTTCAGGGTCAGGGGCGTGTTAGGTCCTTTGCGGGTTGGGCCCATCTGGAATGGCACTACATCACACAAGTTGTCTCCCTTCAAGGCAACTGTTTGATTATGGAAATTTAGGATAGTGCTGTGTCTTTGAGACCAGGAGTATCCTAGGATCAAGGGGTGGGGGAGTCCCTTCAGGATGATGAGGAGCGCTAGGTAGGTGTTCTGACCAATTTTCAATGGCAACTTGGCTGCACACCTGAAACCCAAGTCATGAGAGCTGTTTCCCATGATTACTTTGACGCCTTCAGTGGTGGCCTTTAGTCCTAGGTCCTTCGCGAGGGTGGCGTTAATAAAACTCTCCTCAGCTCCAGTATCAATGAAAGCTTCAATAGTCTGAGATGCTGTGAGTGATTTTGCCTCAACTTGGATAAACTTGTAAGACTGAAGGGAGGTGTTTATTTGTGCTAAGGAGACTTTGGGACCACTATTCTTGGGGTAAGCCCTAGTGAGATGGCTGGATTTGTGGCAGTAGAAACACAACCCTTCACGGCAGTGGTGTTGTAATTTGTTGGGTGACATCCCTGGTCTGTTGGGCGTCAGGGCTCAATTTGTGCGCTGAGTGTGAGAGGGGGCGCCTTCTTGGTTAAGGCTCAATCTTCTACATAAAAGAAGTAGTTTGTCTAGGCCAAGCGTAGGAGGTGGTGCTTAAGGAGCTCCTTTAAGGCAGGGCAGGCTCCTTGGCGGTACAAGATGGCTGATAAATTGTCCTCAAGTTGGGTCCTGGCTTTCAGTTTTAGGAATTTGTCAGTACATGCTTGTAGAGTGCGTGATCCTTGTATGATGTCTAGTAAACTGATGAGGGCGTGATGACAACTGTCTCAGTTGTTGCCAGTGGCCATCAGTTCATTCTCAAATTGGGAGTAGTCCAGACAGAACTCAACATCCTCAGCAGTGGCCTTCCCAAACCAGTCCAAGGTATTGCCAGAGAGCATAGAGGCCACTCCAAGGACTTTCTCAGTGTCTTTGGAGTATGAGTTTGTGTTGGTCTGAAAATGGAGACAGAGGACTGGCATGGCTCTTCTGGCTTCTTTTAGGGTGATCTTCCCCATCTGCAGCATGTCCACCTTGGTTGTGGTCTGATTTACTATAATGTTCTGGACCTGCAAGTTTGGGCTCTTGGTCTTCTTGACGCCAAGCAAGGTGTCCTTTGATTATGTAATGGTTCAGGGTCAGATTGCTGATACAATTAGGCTGGTAGCTAGCTTTTATGCATAGTAAGCCAAGATCCATAAAAGTAGCATACAAGATGCCCCAAGAGTTATCAACAAAAATTGGGGCTCAGTGTGATGATCCACATGTGTGCTGTTTTGCAGGCAAGGGTTGATTTGGCTTCAAATAAAGACAATATGCTGAAGAGTGACAATGTGTGGTTAGCTGGTGATGCTGTAAGCTAGTAGGTAACATAGGGCTACTAGGGGTAAGTAGGTTTGAGCCTAGTAGGTAACATGGACTGCTAGGGTAAGTAAGGCCTGGCTGGTAGGTATCATAGGACTACCAGAGGCAGCTGTTGCCTCCACCCAGCAGAAAAAAATGGCTGCTTTGGGCTATAGTGCTTCAACTCACAGGAAACTGTGGCTACGGAAGGGTGAAGACTGAAATAGCAAGCAGGGAACTTTGTCTGTCTGGGGGGAGTAGGTTTTGAACCCCTGGCAGGTAACGTGGGCTGCCAGGAAGAGGAAGAGCTTTGAGGGCTCTACGTACCCTAATACGCTTACAGGAGATCTGTGAGCAAGCATCCTACCTAACAGACTGGTAGGGTGTCCTTGTTTATGCCCCTAGGGGAGCTTTGGGGGAACCCAGAGTGAGCATTGGAGGGCATAGCTTTGCTCAGAGGTATCACCAAGGCGGTTTTCTTGGGGAAGCAAGCTGCAGAACTTGGTGTGATCAGGCCTCTGGGAAGTAGAGCTGATTACTCTGCAACTGAAAGCCCAGATTTAATCACCTGGGTAAGTAAAGACAACACATAGACATTGATCTATGGTTGAATGGCCTAAGTGGATTGCCACTTGCGAGGGCCCAGTCAAACGCCAGTTCAATGTAAACTTATAACTGGGTCTACAAGTTCTGGTAATGGGGACTGATGTAAAGAACCAAGGTGGTTCACAGAATTAACAGAGAAGACTAGCAAGAGGGACTGTTTGGTCACAGTGAAGGCTATTTGACAAGCTATTAATTCATATTGAATTGTAGGAACCAATATGGTTCAGTGTGTAGAAGGAACAAAGGAGATTCCTAGTAAGGATTTGTTGAGGAACTGGTTGAGGAGAAGTTGAAGTACAAGAAGATTATGATGCAGGACTAGCTGATCATAAAGCAAAATGGCCAAAGGACCAGAAGTTTGTGTTGAAGAACTTAGGAACCAAGAGGATGAACTAGCCAGACTGGATGCAGAGGCTGGAAGAGCTGATTTTAGTGTCTTTTGAGAGGAAAATAGATAAAAAGAAGCAGTTAAATAATAATTAAATATTGCCTGATTATGATTAAAAAAGAATTGGATATCATATAATGAAAAAAAAGAGAAGGAAAAAATAATATATAGTTTGTTGCAACTATAAATTTATTTAAAAAGAAGGATTAAGGAAGAAGGGAGCTAGAAAGAAGCTGGAAATGGAACAGAGAAACTATGAGGGCAAAAGAGCAAATTTTGCCAAGAACAACTAGGAGAGGCAAAAGGACGAGCAGCAAGCAGGTTCAAAGTTGCAAAACGTTGAGAGAAACACGGAGAAACATTGAAAAATTGAAGGGTCAAAATTTGCCTAAGTAAAACATATGTGGAAGTGCTTGAGATTCTCCGGGGAAACATGGCAGGAATTACAGCAAAACCGTTTGAAACACAGAGCAGTTGTTTACCTGGAGCAAGACAGCTTTGGGTTTGAACCAGGGTCAAGAACAGGTCATCTGGAGAAACCTTTTTGGCAAAACCATTGAATCAAGGCATGTGATTGGCTGCAAGCTGGAGTCTATTTGATCAGTGTTTTAAGGGCTTTAACTTAAGAGTTAAATCCTAAAAAATGAGGAGCAGAAGCAGAAAATTCAGGGCTTTCATTGGCTAAAGTAAGTTTAAAGATTTAATATATTATAGGAGGAGAAAAACTGGATAGTTTAAGCTTTGAAAAACCAGAGTTCTAAGAGAATCTTTGTCTGAAACAAGGGGCTATAAAAGGGAGAGCTATCTGAGACTCTTCAGGGACTGGATCAAGTGGATTAAAAAGGCCACAAAAGATACAGAAGGAGCCAAAGACCAAGAGTAGGAGGCCAGAGCTGGAACAGACCGCAGGTGCCCAAGATCAGAACACAGGAGCCCAAGACCAAGGAGCAGGAGCCAACAACCAAGTACAAGGAGTCCAAGAGATTGTTAAAGGACTCCAAGTATTGGCACAAACCCCTCATTATTCCCTATCCCAAGGCCATATATCAGAAGGTTTCTAAGGGGATCTTCCTTCTGACTGTGAATAAAGCGCCTATTACGACCCCTACCCAAATTTCCTGCGTTAAGAAAGGATATAAGTTCCATGAATCAATTACCCCACATTTTCTATCCTAGCCCAGGGGACAAAGAGTCCTATTGCCTAGGGTGCAGAAAGTTTTCCTCTAGTAAGTCTGCCCAGGAGGAGTGGGAAAAAGTGACTAGGCATCTTAAAATGACAGATAGAGGAAGGGAGTTTATTGGGGGAGAGTTGGCTAGACTGTTACAGGATTGGTATCAACCTACAGAAGGGCTAGCACCTGCTGAAGTATAAGTGTATGGTGGAGACGCTCACCTAGTGATTGGGAAGATACTGGAAGAGTTCACTCTTATGCAGGCCAAGTATAAGCTCCTAACCAACCATTCACCACTGTTGGAGAATGACGACTCCTCCAAGCTGGTCCCTGGCTATGACCCAGGACATACTTTGGGGACTGGTGACCAGGAACCCCACACTCAGGTTACCGTGTTTAAGGTAGATTGCCATAATGTCAGGGATCCAGCCTGTGGGGGGTTCCTGAGAACTTGCAGGCAGACAGCCCGCAGGCCTGGCAGAGAGGGCCCACCACAAGATTGGGGCTAACTTTACAATATAAGATAACAATTTGCCCAGGAGAGCCCAAGGTCTGCTGGCAGGTATCATAGAATCTATCAAGCCAGTAAGAGTGATGTACATTACTCCAAATATATGAGTAGAAGTGGATTCACTGGCGACAACAGATTCTTGCAGGTGGTCAGGCCGCGGGGTGAGAGGCAGAGTTATTGGGACCAAATACACAGGCAGGTAGTTGTACTTGTTGCAGAATAACAGGGGAGGTATAGGGATCTTGTTACCTTTCCTGTAGATAGTTTTGGTCTCTCTAGTTCTGGCCTCAGGGTTGTAGATTAGGATTTCCTCTAGGGTGAACTACAAATACATGGGGTTGGGAGGGATACTCGGTGAAATGTACTGGTCTGTAGGGAGCTCCTGGTGGACGGTAACGCTCAGGCAGCTGGTCTGCGGTTTCTTGGGGTTGTTGGGTGTGAGATGCGGGACCGCACAAGGTAGACTGTAGATGAAATAGAACTAAAATCAAATATGGAATAACCTGGTTGAACCAAAGGTTCATGTCACTTTATTGCAAGAATGGCAATGGGTGTCTTCCTGGTGGTCCAGGGTATAAGTATGCCCATCTGTCATGGGAAAACTTCTACATTTTTCTCTGGCCCAGGTACTACTGTTTACCAGGTTTTCCCAGTCCTTGGTGGCATCCATTGTGGGAGTTATTCCATTGGCTGGTTCAAACTGAGAATACTCAAATTTCCTTTTTGGGTCACTGGGTTGGCCATCTCTGAGTGGTCCGCGTTTATTGGGAAGTTTCTCTATTTCCCCTTCTGTGAAGGCTCAAGTTATTTTGGGTTCTCTGGCTAGGCCTGCCTGCTGATTGGTCAAGCTAACAGGAACCTTTACTGTGGGGAGTGTCAATGTAGATGATTCTGGTTCATCCAGCTTTAGAGGGTTTTCTGAAGTCAAATCCTGCTCTGGTTTGAGCTCAAAAATCTGCGGGCAGCTGGTCCTGCGGGCTGGCGGCCTGCAGGGAGTCAGGATTTGAATCCTGTAGTTGAAGGTTATCAGTGAGCATGGTCAAAAGGAGTTTGTCACTTGTGACGCTTGGGGCATAACATTCACACAGAAGATATTTTACTCATCCCAGTCAAAGTTAAAGAAATATTCAACCTGAAGGCTCTTACCAATTTACTAGATGTCCAAGTTATTCTTGGTATGATAGGATATTAATGTAGGTTTTTGAAAGAATTTTCAGAGATATTTCAACCCCTATTCTTCTTTCTAAAGAAGGAAGGCAAGGTTGAGTATACTAAAGAACACAAAGAATATTTTCAGGTGCTAAAAGATTTCCTAACAACCAGCCTTGTATTAGCCAACCAGATTTTGAGTGACATTTTGTCCTTCACACATATGTGTCTGGTATAACAATTTATGCTATTCTATCATAGAAAAATCTGGAGGGGGAGGAGCACCCTGTGTCATATCACTCTAGGCCCCTTTAAAAGCATGAGATGGACTATTTGACAACAAAAAACACATTTATGGGGGGTTTTATATAATTAAATAATTTAAACCACATGTACATGAGTTACATTTCACATTTGTCACCAATCATAGCTGTCAGGAACCCACCCTGCAGGAAACAGATTCCCTACATGGTGGATTAAATCAGAAGTCTTCAAACCATTCAACATAGAGCCAATAGGTACAGATACCATTCCAAGATGGAATAGCTCTCCAAACAGGAAATATCAACCAGGGAGAGGGTTAAATTTACCAAGAAACATGTATGCTCACAAATAGGATAACAAACAGACAGTATCAAGGGGATGGAAAACACTAGAAAACTGCGTTTCTTAGGATCCTGTTGGACCTTTTCCTTAGTGGGATGATTTTCATAAAAAAGAATGTGGTATACCATTTCCTAGGAACTATAGGAGCCCATTTTTTCTTCTTGGCAGTATTGAGTCTCAGTTTTGGAACCAGATCTGGAGTTCATGCTCACAGTGCATTGTATGAGGTGCCAGGCCACTAATATCAATAACTATTTAAGCCCAATCCTTCCTAAGGAAAGAAGATTAGGTGATTTCTTGGTTTCTTGAAATTTAGTCTTACAAAAAATAAAATTTAAGTCAAAAGGTTAAAGTCTTTATTTGTTGAGCACTGGAGGATATCAAGTAGATCTGGAATATATAGTGTTTGTCGGAATGGAAGCAGGAAGTTTTAACTGATTTTAGATATCTGTAACGGTTTTAAGTATATTTTAACTGTTTCTAAAACCAACCCAGTTAATTTAAGCAGGTCCTTAACTCCCCCTTTCCACAAACTTGTTACAAATATTAGTTACTGTAGTTAGAAACTGTTTAAAAAGTAAGATAGCTATTAACGTTGTTAACTTCCTTAGGAAGATTAACTTTAAGCAAAGAGCCTGTTGCTAATCCCGGGCGGTTCTACGTCATTAGACCAAAGCATGATGTCTGATTGACTGGATTTAGGTAATTTGTCTGTTTTACGTTCACTAATGTGATTTACATAGGTTTTTGTACTTAGATTTAAGTACAGAAGCCCCATAGAAGGAGTTCCAAGTTTGATTCCTGTGTTTACACCTGGAGCTGTTAATATTTGATTGAGAATAACATTAAACCCAATTTTTTTGTTGATTTTTCCCTGAGAATCATTATTTCCTATTTTTCAATTTAATTAATTAATTAAGATCCACATAAACCTTTGAATGTTGCTGGCAATCAGGATGACAATCAGAGTTATAAACATCACAATCGATGGTTCTGACAATAGCAGCCTTGCTTAGCTTTACAATACAAAGTATCCTTAGGTAAGTCTTTCATTCTGGGCAGCAAACCTCCAGAATTATGACTTCAGCGTTGTCCACTGCCTAGGAGAAAAACACAGAAACATTGATGTCCTATGAAGACTTTATCTGGTAGTGTTAGGACTATCAAACTTGATGATCATATCACTAACTTTATTGATATGGGTTGCTTGGTTGAAAAGGTGTTTCCAAAAGATCAAGATTTAATCAATTTACTTCATGACTATGTTAACATTAAGTCAACACGGCTACAGACAAAAGTCAAACCCGAGACCTTTCTGATGCTTGATTCACAGCCCTATTCAAACTTAAGATTGATATCCAATTCTAGTTAAGAGCGTAAAACAGTTGAAATTAATAATTCCAGCCAAATAGAAGTTCAAAAATGCTAGGGTGACATTATCAACTATACACTCATATCAAGAGGCTCCACAAACCACCTTGTTTAAGTTGAGAGGCCGTTAATGATGCGGAATCATTTTTCTTATATTTTAAGTTATTATTTCAATTTATCAGTTTAATGAGAGACCAAATTTAATTGTTGAGTAAGTTACAAACTATGGTTAATCAGTGTATTACTTGGGCTAAGTTTGAGAGTGGTATGACAATAATTCCTCTCTATTTTACTAATGTTATGTAATAAGTTAAATTTCCTTCCTCAACTTCTCCTATCTATATCCTATATAAGCCTTGTAGCATTGCTTTTAGAAATTGCTCAATCAATAAATTACTTAAACCTTTAAATTTAATTTTTATTGTTTGTAAGATCATCAGTGACCACCATGAAATTGCCTAATCCTTTCCCTTTCTGGGGAACTAGGTTTAAATGATTGTTACTCCTTCTGATGTGTCATTTTGTACAGAGCTTGGTACATATGGAAACCAGAACTGCCCAGGAACTGATCCTGAATACTGCCATAATGGGCAATGGGCTCCTGTAGCCCCGGGAAAATGATATACACCTTCCTTGTTCTCCACCAATCCTCCAGTTAAAAAGAAGCCCCAAGCAGCACCAGTGAAGCCCAAGTCTTTAAGTTTGTTCCACCTATTTGCTCCTGTCTTCTTTCAATCATATTTGAGAGCCTACACCTTATTAGGTTGCTTCAATCAACTCCTTGGTTGATACTATATTTTTGGGGATTTATTACATTTGGGGATGGTATCATTGCCCATTGGGTTGATGTTGACTGGTTTAAATCATTCTGCATTAATCCACCATGCCAGGAAAATTTTCCCTGCAGGGTGGGTTCCTGACAGGTAGATGCCCTGCAGTACAAGTGTGGTGCAGGGCGCCACTCCCTGGTATTGCCTTATCTAGACTGATCCCTTATTTAGAAAAGTATAAGGGGAACTGCTGCCCTTTTTGTAATCTATCCTGGAGAGTAACCCTCCAAATTACATAGCGTCAATTCTGATTAGTGACCAATTGATGCACCTGCGGCTAGCCGCAGATGCGTCAGAGAGAGACCCATTGGAGTGAGTTTTCATATGGCAATTAGTGACCAATTGGATCATCTGCAGCTAGCCGCAGATGCATCAATGATTGACCCATTATTCATCTCACTATGTAAATCAGTTATTTGATCTTCCACCCCTCTTCTAGCCAAAATGTGAACTTCAAAGAAAGTAGTCTGAAATCCTATTCTACACTCAATTCCCTAAAGACGGCCCTACTATTGCTGCAACCACCTGACCCCAGATCACATGCCTAAATGTTCCCTTCTTGTCCAATATAACCCCTTTCTCTCTAAATATCCTCCAAAATGTTTCAGCCCTCTAAGATTAGGCTCATTGCCTGACAGTCTAGACCCTAGTCAGCATGACTCACCTTTTCTTTTCCCTTCTCTTCCTCCAAGTATAAAAAGACCCCAAGAGGTCTCCAATAAACAGAATCATTCACCATAGAAACATAACAATTGACTTACAAATCTTAGACTACTTGCAGAGCCCACCAATAGAGGTTCTGTTGAGTAAGAAGATATTAGTCCTGTTGTGTTTTCAGTTGCTCAGCTACTCTCAAACCATCCCTGCAACCCTTGAGCACCACATTTTCTGGTGCTCACTACAGGGGTATCTGCCACTGCCCTTTGCACCCTGCCAGAGACCTCTAGTCCAGGGACCAAACCTGTGACTCCAAAACCATGGACCGCCCACACTGTTCCATTGCCAACTACGCTTGTTGCAACACCAGCCCCCCGCAACCTGCCTGCCCAACTCTGGCACGCAGAGGCTGGGGTTGGCCCCGTAACGCTGATTGAGTCTTAACTCCTACCAAAGTATCCCACCCTGAGGGTCAAGTCGCCCCTAGCACAGGATCTCCCCAACTGCCTATAGAGATTGAGGAACCTGCTGCCCCAATCTCTGACCTCCCCCCACAAACCCAGCCTAGAACTCACCTGCCTGCCTCTGTCCCTCCCGTTCCCCAAGCTGTCAAGCCCCTAAGACAGCGCCCAGCCTCAGTCTGCCTGCAAAGCCCCTCCCCTGCCTCAGACAAGGACCCTGTAGAGGGCTTCTTTGAGGTAGATGAAGAACCTCCCAACAATCTTCCTTGGACTCCATCCAGGTCATCTACATCAAGTGGAGACCATTGCCACCCTAGGGCTCTGTCTGGAAATCCCGTGCCCCCTCCCCGTAGATGTTGAACCCTCAAACAAACTAGCTCCCGTGCCCCATTTGTCTCACGTATAGAGCCTCTTCCCGTCCCCACTGCTCCTCCATCTTACCAATCTGTCCCCAGTGCTCCCCCTACCAATTCACCAAGTTGCCCACCCTGGCCCCTCTGATGATCTCACCATATCAGATATGGAACATGTCTACCAGTTTCTGAGTGAGAATGAGGATGTTCTCACCTCCATTGCCATAGACAACACCTGGAGGATCAAGGCCTATCTGATCCAATTTAACCACCCTATGGTAACTGCGCTAGTAAATTGGCTGGAGCAACAACGTATCAGCAGTGAAAAGACCATAACAGCCTTGAACCAACTAAGGGACTATACTGAGGCAGCAGTAAACCCCCTTCAAGACCAACTTCAACAGATCAGACACAAGCATGAGGTTCTGGGAGCCATGCACTCAAACGCCGTAACTATTGCTCAACAGATAACCAAAGACCACTCCTCCCTTCAACAGCAAGTGATTCAACCCTTGGTTGAAGAAGTGGCCAACCTTAAAGGCCACTCCAATCAACATGACGTAGACATCAGTGACATTCAGGCCCAGCTAACAGATATCTGAGAGGCTTGCAACCAATGGGCTGGGAATGCCGCATCTAGAGTCAATAAGACTCAGGATGACCTAGAGGTCCTGAAGAACAACCGCAACCTACTTCACCATGATCTTGCGCAAACCCAGGAAGACCTGGACGTTGTGGAAACTGATGGCAACACAACCTATGCTAAGGTAGAAGCGCTCCAGTTGGACCAGGTTGCCTTCAAGGCAGAAACTGAGACCAACCAGACCAAACACCTTGGCCTCATCCAACAATTGACAATCCAACTTAAGCACGTCCAACAGGAGCTGACCATCCTGACTCAGAAGCAGGAAGCCCATGCCTCCACTTACGGCAAGGAACTCTTCACTCTTAAGGAGAAGGACGCTAGCCTACAGTTGCTGATCTCTAACCTGACCAAAAGATTTGACTCAATGAACCTAGGGGGATCAGGTAGTACTCAACCAAGCCCAACATCTGCCTCTGCCTTGGCCTTGGAAAAAGTAGTGTGTTCTGTTCTCAAGTCAGTAGAAACTACAACGGCCTTGTTCAGTACTCACCCAGCTGGAGAGACATATCAAAGTTTCCCCTGGGCTACCCAAGGGGTCCCTGCCCCAATGTCAACCTCCTTCCCGCCTATCCCAGACATCTTGACCCCCGGCCCCACCTCAGTACCAACTGCTGCCAATCAAACTCCCGGGGAACATCTCCCTGATACTCCATCACCGGCCCCTGCTAATGATCCTAGGGCAGACCCTGCAACCGCATGCTGGGAGACCCCTCCAAATCCTGGACACTCACATCCTCAACAATACCCTTGGTGGCTCCCCCTTCCAGGTACTCAGGCCCTAACCCCCAATAATATCCGCAAGAGGGGTCTTTCTTTCAGCCAAGTTACCCCTATGGGGCTTACACCCCTGCTGGGCTGTTGCTTCCACCTCGAGGCTATCCTAGAGCTTTCTCTGGAGGACCCCCAGGGCCACTGGGACCCCCACCAGGCCAACCCTCAGGACCACCAGGGCCGCTGCCTGGCCCTCCAAGACTGCCCTACAGACCTTCAGGACCAGCCCCTTCTGACCCTGGCCTGCCTTCATGGGACTCTTGTGCAAGCTCTGGCCCCAGTCTCAAGCTAAACACCAAGTTCAAACCAGGAAGACCCATCAATATCCATGTCTTTCTCAAAGGGTTTGAGCTTATGACCAGGGATAGCTCAGAGCCAGTTGCCTGCACTAAACTGTTGAATAGCCTGGACAAAACTGCCTTCTCCACTGTGGTTGCCTCTCTTAGTGGAGGGGAGGATTCTTACAAGTAAATTAAAAATATCCTTGAAGATACCTATGGTTCCCCCAAACAGCTAGAAGACAAGAAGGCCAATTTCTTGACTATCTCTCTGAAAAAAGATGAGTTGCTTTCAGAATTTGGTAGAATATTTAGGGTTGAGGCTCAAACCCTAATGTCTATCAACTTCCTGACTCCCCAAGAAGAAGCAACAGCTCTTCTCCATGCAATCTTCCCTTTCCCACACTTGTCTGTCTTCCACCCACAGCTGTTAACACCTACGTCAACCCAAGCAGTGCTTTGCATAGCTGCCTCCCTTCAACAACATACCTTATGCCAGGCCTCACGCCCTGTGTATCCATCCTGCTGGGTAATGAACGTGATAGAGGAATATGAAGAGGATGATGACAGAGTTTTCTATGCAGAAAGACAACCCATGGAAGGGCCAAAAAACTACCAAGCGGAGCACATGGGACCAGTGTGTCTCCGCCTAGTAAAAAGGCCCCTCCCAATCTCCCTAGCTCTGACTCCTTAATAATGGCTGTGGCCAATCACATACACAAAAAAGCCTCTACCCACAAGGAAGTACCCCCCACAAAATAAACCCCTTGAAGGTCAATCCTGCCTTGCCATACATCCTCCAGGCCCAGAACCTCCAAAAAATCCACCCCACTATCAACAACATAACCAAAGCCCTTTTGAAAACTGTGATCACTACTCTGTTGAGTGATATTGTCCATATCCTTCCCATACTACAGAAAGCCATCAAAGAGCTGGAAAATGGACCCCCTTGTCTGCCGGGTAGAAGGCAGAAATGGCCTCTCGGTTGGTTCAAGCACATGGGTACAAACTGAGGTATTTGGCATCCCAATTTGTGCTGTCCTGTATAGCGGCACACCAACCTTAATCCTATCCTCCCAATTCACCTGTAGGCTTTGTTTCCCATCAGGCGTTGAGTGCAGTAGAGCATTCAGTACAGCAGGCAACAATCCTGCTAGATCCAAAGGTGCGTACTTGTTGGTCCCTTTGAAGTTTGGGGATACTGTGGTCACCTGCCTGGCCATAGTCCTGGAAGGCAAGAACTATGACGTATTGATTAGTTCCTCCTTTATGGACCAGTTTGGGACCACCATAGATCATAAGACTGGTACATTTTACCTCCTAGGCCAGGAATTCCCCCTCCTGACACCAGATGGCCAGCCTAGAGTCCCTCCCAAAGGCATGAACCCTAGAGGATGCATCCTGCTGGCCTGCCCATCTGGGATGATAGGGATCCCCTATGAAACCACCTTGACTCAAATAAGCAAGCTACCAACCACCGTTTGCTATAACGGCCCTATCCTGATTTGGCTGAAGGACAGTGTAAGTATCCCTCCTAAATCCCAAGCCATCATAGGAACAGGTATCAGGCTACACATACCTAAAGGGTTACATGGGGAAATATTGGCACTAGGTTTTCCACGTCCTGGGCTGCCCACTGTTGCAATCCATCTCATCCCAGGGGAGACCACTCAATGAGCTCACTATCCTGGTGGCCAACCCTCACTCCTTTACTCTAGAAATTGGTTGCAACTCTGGGGTAGTCTTCCTAAAATTACCTCAAATAAACCTATTTCCTCTGCCTATTCCATTGGATTGCTGTATGAGCTAGGATTACCAAACCCTGGTCACAACCTAATAGCACTCATCCTACAAAACAAACAAATTGGGGACATAGACTTGCAACAGAAGGAACAGTTTCTGGAGCTCATCAAGAAGTACAAGCACCTTTTTGCCAACTCTGACACCAAGCTGGGTTGCGCCAATAACTGCTTCCATAAAGTTAACACAGGGGAAGCACAGCCCCTATTCCAGACCATGTACCGTCAATCCCCTGTGGCTAATCAGATAATCCAACAGGAAGTTGACAAAATATTGGAAGGAGGTCTCTTAGTACCATCCAATAGTCCCTGGACCAGTCCTTTGCTCCTGGTAAAAAAGAAAGATGGAAACAATTGAGTGGTAATTGACTACAGGAAGTTGAACACCATCTCCAAGAAAGATAGGTATCCCTTACCTTGGATCAATGACACCCTGGACAAGCTGGGAGGCGCGCAGTTCTTCTCAGCCATAGATCTTGTAGCAGGCTACTGGCAGATACCTATGGAAGTTGAAGACCAGGAGAAATGTGACATTGCGACTGCAGATGATCTGTACCAACCAACCTGGATGCTGCAAGGACTAGCCAACGCCCCAGCCACCTTCCAAAGGCTAATGGACACCACCTTTTGCAACCTAAAGTCCATCTGTGTCCTTGTATATTTGGACAAAATCAATGTGTACTTGAAAAGCTTTGAGGATCATCTTAGAGAATTAGAGCAGGTCTTCATCAGGCTAGACAAGATAGGGATGAAACTCAAGCCAAATAAGTGTCAATTCTTTAAGGAAAACCTTGAGTTCCTAGGCCATGTTATCAATAAGAAAGGCATCACCCCTATCCCAGACAAGGTAACAGCTATCTCCAAACTTGCTTCCCCCACCACCATCAAGGACCTACAATGCTTCCTCAGCATGGTTGGTTACTATTGCTGTTTTATAGAAGCATTTGCCAATTTGGCCCAACCCCCTCTTTGCCTCCTAAAAAAGGATGTAGAATTTGTATGGGACCACAATTGTCAAATTGGGTTTGAGGCGCTCAAGCAAGCTTTAGTTGAATCCCTGGTTCTGGCATATCCCAACTTCTGTAAAAAGTTCATTCTGTACACAGATGCCAGCTTAGTAGCAGTAGGAGTGGTCCTTGCACAATTGGATGATGAAGGCCACAATCAACCTGTTGGATATTTCTCTAGAACCCCAAATGTCCATGAACAAAACTACTCAGTAACTGAAATAGAGTGCCTAGCAGTCCTATATGGTATTGAAGAGTGCTGTCCCTACCTGTATGGGTCCCACGTCAAGGTTGTGACTGATCATTCCTCCCTGAAGTGGCTAGCTAACCTAAAGGACCCCAAAGGGAGACTGGCTTGCTGGGCAGTGAGATTGCAGACATATAACTATGAACTTGTACACTGCCCTGGAGCCAAGCACGTCAATGCTGATGGATTATCTAGACTTCCACTAGTAGCAGCCCTTGCCCCTAAAGAAGACGCCCTGTTTGATCTCATTCCTTTTCCCTCCAAATGGGATAGTATCCCTCCTGAGGCTCAGAAAACCCTAGCCAAACTTGCTTATAACACCACAATTAGAGACAGCTGTCTATATAAGGAAGTCTAGGGACATCAACTGCCATACATTTATTCCTCTTGGCGGCTAGCCATATTACAATAATTTCATAACCTTTCCACCGGGCATGCAGGCAAAAAACACATGATGGCAACACTTGCATCATATTGTTATTGGGAAGGTATGAACACTGAAGTATTAGAATATTGTCAAAGTTGCATGACTTGCTCCAAGTGTTGCCCCCTACTCAAGGCCACTAGCTATAGACTGCATTCCCCTACCCACATGTTTCACATGGTTATCATTGATGTGGTAGGACCAGTAGGCCCAAATAAGACTAGTCGTGGGAATAGATATCTTATTGTAGCCATTGACCATTTCAGCAAATGAGTCAAAGCCAGGGCTATTCCTGCCCCTACGGCCAAGCACACCACCCAATTTTTTCTATCACATATCATTGCCAATCATGGCTGTCCACAAACCATCTTGACAGATAATGGAACCAACTTCACCAGTGAGCTTCTGGATGAATTAAACAAAGTCATGGGAATTAAGGACACAAAATCTACTCTGTATCACCCAGAAACAAATGGTTCTGTTGAACAAGTCAATGGCACCCTCAAGACTATCCTCAAAAAGCTCATGTTAGATTCAGGCTCATCTTGGGATACTTTAGTCCCCTTGGCACTTATGACGTACCAAGTAACTAATCACACTGCTACTGGTTGCTCCCCCTTCCAGATGGTTTATGGACAACAACCCTCCCTACCTGGGCTCCTAGCAACTTATCAATTGGATCCAGGTAGATCCCCTGATGACCACCTGAGAGCTCTCACCAAAGGGCTAATAACTCTGCATCATGAAGCATATAACACTATGGGGACAAATTGGCGTACTGCATTTGCCTGCAACATAAAACATTGTCACAAGCTAGCTTCTTTTGAGATTGGCCAACACATACTTGTCTCCAGGGCTCAGACTTCTGGACGTCCCCACAAGCCCATCCTAATATTTTCAGGTCCATTTGTGGTAATTGATAAAAGTAGCTTTGATGCCTATACAGTTTGACATATTGCCTCTGGTCAAACTTATCAGAGAGTACATGCCAAGTTCATGAAAGAAGTCCCTGTGGTTGACAAGGAGTCTCCTTGCCCCTTGCCAACTTCTGCCTACATGGGCAACCCTCAGTAAAGCCATGCGGCTTTACACAACCCATGCTGGCCTTTCTATTATCTCTTCTATATAGGGCAGCAGAGGAAACATTACGTAGGAATATAGAAAATTGATGAAGCAAGGTATCCTACTACCCCTTCATAGGATCAGGCTGAAGAGACCAATTGTTGGTGTAGTCTGCATAAATAAAAAAGGAATTTATCTCAGAAGAAAGAAAAAAAATGATGATGAATAAACAAATATAAAAGAAAAAAACAAATAAATAAATATGGAAGAAGCAAAAGGATTTATTCCTGAAGAAGATGAGGGGTCATGAACCCTATGTAGTGATTAGTTACCTTGGCAGCCACAAAGAAAGGGAACATATGGTCATCATTGTAGGCAGCTACATGGTTGCTGATTGGAGCCTGCAGCATTCAATTGTACATGCAGCACTTCTTGGGAGGATGATGGCTGGTGTAGATAGTGGCCAGGATGAGCGCGTCTTGAATCATATATTTGTATGACTCAAATCCCTTGGCAGGACAACCCGTAGTAAGCTGGGCTTGTATGCCATCAATGGCAGTGGTCACCTTCTTGTGGGACAGGTTAGCGCAATTAGAAAGGTTGAAGGACAAGCCCAGAGTGACAAGAGCTTGTACCTGCTGGTGATATAAGTTGGTATCTAATTCCCCGGCCCGGTTGGCAAATAGGCGGTACCGCCGGCTCTGAGAGGCCCCATCAAACCCATGGTACAAAAGAATGGGGCAAATGTCCTGCTCCACCCCCCAAGTCTCCACTGCCAAGATCAAGGCATTTCTGGCAAAGGTGATGTCTGCCATTTTGCAGGGACGGGTGGTAACCAACCGGCTGAACTCAGACAACGTAAAGGAGAGGGCATGACAGATGTCAATAGCCATGGCATTCTCTACCAAGTGACTCACCCAAGCAGTGACAGGTCGGGCTACCTGACATCCCAGCCCAAGCTGTGCAATGTTGATGAGATTTGAAGAAGAAAGAAGGCGCCCCACAGGAGGCACACACGCATAGGCGTTCACTGAAGAATTTCTAAACCACACAGAATCCTTGTTCCAGACCAGTTCTAGAATGTGGGCCATTGGCTTGACCTGAAGGGCGGCCCTAACCTCCTGATAGTTGTTCTCAGATTGTTCATCTAGGCAGACGGTGTTAATGGCTAGCTGGTTGTAAGGACCAAGGACTTGCTCAGAGCAATCAGGAGTATGGTGGGTTATGACCACATTGTCCAGCCTCATTTTGGCAAAGGTCTCTTCAATGGCTACCTGAGGGACCAGGGTGTCCTCAACAGGGTTATCTGCACCCAAACAATCTGCTGCCTCCAGAGCTGTGCGCCGCTGCTTGTCAATAACAGCCTCAGAAGCTGCTTGCACGGCTGCTGCATTGCAAACAGCCTAGGCCATCACATCACGCAAGGCTTGCTCATTGTTGGTTTGAAGGGACGACTCCGCCCTGCAGGCCAGGTCACAAAGACGCTGACGCTGGGTAGCCAGGGAAGCAGGGTAACTTGGGGGACTACAATCCTTGGGATTGTGTTGACTGCTAGATTCCTCATAAGCATCAGGGCCTGAGGTATCTGAAGGCTTGGGCGTTTTAGATTGGGATGCCTTGAAACCTTTGTCTTCTTCATCTAACTGAATATAACAGCGCCCCTCAGTAGTGTGCACCCAACTAGGCGCAATGACAAAGGCTACAGATATTAATGGGGCCCGTACAACTTTGTGGTCCTCCTCTGGGAGGTCCTCCAATAGGTGTTCTTCCCTTTCCATTGAGGAGCCCACCCCCTGTTCAAGGGCCTCAAGCTTGGCTTGACAAAGAGCAGTTAGTGCGGCCTGTAGTGAGGCAGACAATTTGCTGACGCAGCGGGCAGCAGAAGATAATGACATTTTTAACTAAGGGAAATCATTCAGGACGCCTCTATTTATACCTGATTTTACCCAATTAATTTGGCTTGATGATCATTGGGCAACTCAT
The DNA here is from genome assembly GCA_014839935.2 of Entomophthora muscae. Lineage (NCBI taxonomy): Eukaryota > Fungi > Entomophthoromycota > Entomophthoromycetes > Entomophthorales > Entomophthoraceae > Entomophthora > Entomophthora muscae. The sequence continues at coordinate 1,585,788 of QTSX02002841.1, read as the reverse complement.
CATGACTCACCCCTCTAAGTCTATTCACTGATTATCATTAGGCCACCCAATGATTGATTGGCGGTTTTAAATTGGTTCCAGGTGTGCATCCACTTACCATTATGAGGGCCTCAAATTTTCTTTTTTTGGATGGAGCCCCATCCTGATCCAGGGGTATGTGGTGCAGGGCGCCACTCCCTGGTATTGCCTTATCTAGACTGATCCTGTAAAGTTACGCCTCCCCCTTAGGCCTCCACTTCAATTCCTGCCAAATGCTTGGGAATTTCTACCAAATTACGTTTGAATATTTATCTGAAAGGTTACTGAAAAAGCCCAAGAAAAGCCATCAATCTAATATTTTATAATTATTCTGAAGATTCCCCCACCTAACCCACCCAAGAGACACCTCTGATTAAATATCGTGTGCAAGAGAGGCCGGGAGCAGTGATAATTGCATCCAAAGTATATTCCGGATGTTATTTGGTTCAGTTTTCCTTTCAACTACATCCATTCAAAATTTGTCAAGATCTTCCTGCCTCAAGAAATACATTTGTATCTGCTCATATCATTGGTCAATTGGTTTGTGACATTCAATCTACCACCCCAATCCTATCCCATCCCTTAAATGAATGCAAGAGTTGTAAAAGACCTTGCTTCATCATTCTCTACTCTAATAAAGTTCAAAATTTGTTAGTTTAATTTGGCCTTCTGGTTTTTCCTGTTGCTTTTGGTGTTCAGTTGATTCCTTCTCCCCTTTGGCCTCCCAGGAATTGTTGGCAGCAATCTTTTGGTTGTTGCTGAAACTGCAATTTTATTGTGGTTGAGAGCTTGATTTTATTTCCTCTTAACCTGCTCCCCAATTCTCACAGATCCCTTATTTAGAAAAGTATAAGGGGAACTTCTGCCCTTTTTTAATCTATCCCGGAGAGTAACCCTCCAAATTACATAGTGTCAATTCCAATTAGTGACCAATTGACGCACCTGCGGCTAGCCGCAGATGCATTGATGATCAACCCATTGTTAATCCCACTATGTAAATTGGTTATTTGATCTTCCGCCCCTCTTCTAGCCAAAATGTGAACTTCAAAGAAAGTAGTCTGAAACCCTATTCTACACTCAATTCCCTAAAGACGGCCCTACTATTGCTGCAACCACCTGACCCCAGATCACATACCTAAATGTTCCCTTCTTGTCCAATCTAACCCCTTTTCCTCTGAATATTCTCCAAAATGTTTCAGCCCTCTAAGATTAGGCTCATTGCCTAAAAGTCTAGACCCTAGTCAGCATGACTCACCTTTTCTTTTCCCTTCTCTTCCTCCAAGTATAAAAAGACCCCAAGAGGTCCCCAATAAACAGAATCATTCACCATAGAAACATAACAATTGACTTACAAATCTTAGACTACTTGCAGAGCCCACCAATAGAGGTTCTGTTGAGTAAGAAGATATTAGTCCTGTTGTGTCTCCAGTTGCTCAGCTACTCTCAAACCATCCCTACAACTCTTGAGCACCACAACAAGATTGACCAAATCTATGAGAAGATAGGCCACCTGAAGATGTGAAAGCAGTTATCTTCTAAGATACAGGAAACATTGACAAGATTAAGCTGAAAATTTATGATAAAGAATGGCAAACTCTACATGGAGATTTGTTGCAGGTTACCATATATTTATCCTTCACTTCAACTCAAGGAGCTAACTGAGTTTCACAAGCAGACTGGCCATGCTGGGGTAAAAAATGGTAAGTACAATGGCTTAATATAGCTGTTGGGAGGACATGGCAACATATGGGTCATTATTTGTTAGATTAAGCCAAGGCGCCAGCTTAAGCATTTCAAAGCCTTTTAACTTCTTTGGTATCATTTAAGTCATAAACTTATGTTTTTTGAACATTATTATAATGCTTAGTTTACTGAAGAAAAGTTTAATAGTGTAAAATATACCAATAATAGAAATAAATCTTATTTCTATTAGCTGTATTTTTTGCTAAAACCCTTTTTTCTATTTTAATAAGCCAAGAATTAAATATATGAGTTGCATGGGAGAGTAATAGCAGCCCCAAAGCTATAATTGCTATTACCCTATCTTTGGCTCATATAATTAATTTCTTAGTTATTTTTAGAAAAAAAAGTTGTTGTATTTAAAAGACTATTTACCCTATGTGAAATATAAGTTTTTGTTATGCGTCCAACTTCATGAACATGTCCTACTAATCCTTTAGTAGTATCAGCTCTCTTTGTTTCTCTGTCATCTGTGCAGAACTTTGCACAATAATTTATTTTGGAGTACTCCTTAACATCCTCAAATGTCAAAGGTGAAACATACAGCTCACCATCTTTCATTAAATATGAAAGATTAACATAAAATGCTTTGACTTCAAGCCAGCTTTTTTTAGGCCTAGATTTTCTATCATAGATGTGAAAAAAGATTTTTTGGGAAACATCTGAATTATTTACAAGTGTCTCATATAGACCCTTTCTTTCTTCCTCTCTCTCAAAAACCATTTTGAGATCATTTATATTTTTTATATACATCTCATTTTCCTTTTGTTTAAATATTTTAGATAATACACCAAAATGACCATCAACAATACTTTTGCCATGACACTCAACAAATCTATTAAACTTAATTGTTCCTTTTATAATTTTAGGTACCTCTTTAAAAAGATAATATAAGAATTCATAAGATCTGAAATGATTACCATTATCAGTCCAAACTTTAATATTTTTAATATTCTTAAATTTATTATTTTTAAGCAGACTTATCAAACACTGATCTGAAAATAAAGAGTCATGAGATAAAATTTCAGATAAAAAGTCATGATACTCATATTTAATTTTCTCATTTTCTTTAAAAGCAATTGCAAATCCTAATAAAGAAATAGGTATTTTCTCATAAAAACAATTATTTGTCTCTATAGGACCCCCACCTATTTTAAAGTTTTCTTTATAGTCTATTACTATAACACATGAATTATTATCAAGATTATTTATATCACTAATATATTCTTTATTTTGATGCTTATAAAACTTTTCATGTAGGTCAATAGATTCCAAATTTTCTTTAATAGATTTAGGCAATGGCAACTTCTTTAAACTCAAATCCTTTTTCTTCATTTCTAATGACTTTTTTAAGTTGCAAATGTTACACATATCAGTTTGCTTTTTGCTTTTAATTATATTATTAGGAATAAGCTTATAAAAAGTGGAAAGTGAAATAGAAATATTGTTTTTTATTTTCATATCTTCGTAAATTTCTTTTTTTGTTTTCAATAATGAGTATTTTATTTTAGTTGAGTATTCACTCAACTCTTTTTGTAATTCTTCATAAATCAATCCAGGGGATTTTTTAGTGAATTGGCTAGTTGGAAATGAATTTTTTAATATATGTTTTAAAATATTTTTTATGTTTTCTTTCTTTACTGAATCATTTTTTCCTTTTTTATTTTTTGAATTTAATGATGCTTTTTTAGCATTTTTTATTTTTTTAGAATATGAATACTCATTTTTTGTCATTTTAAATCCACAATCCCAAAGCTCTTTCAGACTGTAGCTTGATGTAACCAATGCTCTTAGGGAAGGAAGGTGCTTGGCAGGGGACTCTGACATCAATTCCTTTAGGTTGTTAAGGAAATCATCTGTCTTAGAATTTTGTATGACAGGTAAGAAGGTACTTTTTCCAAACTCTGTTTTTAATAAGAAATGCTCAACAAAGCTGTTAAGATCACTGCCAGCATTAAAAAGGAATGCTTGTTTAAGCATAGAGATTCTTTCTCTCTTAGTAGAAGCCCCCAGTGAGAAGAAGGGTGTCATCTGAGGTGCAAACTTGATAGGTTCCATAGTGATAGTGGTTGGGTTCCTTGGCTTGGTTCAGGCAGTTCTTGCTTGGAAATAGATGTGCAGTTATCAGAGAGGAGTAAAGGTGTAGATTGTAAAGTAAATTTCTGTAAAGTTGAGCTGTTTAAATACCATGTTAGCTGAGCTTTTGCACTACAGGCATAAATCCCCAACTGACCCCCAACTGATCTCCTTAATTTATCAATATCACCCCTGAAGTCTGATATCATTGTTTATTTACCCCTTTTTATATTCTGGTTAACTGTTGATATTTCCGCGAATAGTACTTCAATCTCGCTCAAACTAGTATCATTAGAAAGCCCTTAATCTCAGCTTTCGGAATTGTGCTGCAACTTTATATTTCAATACCGATTTAGTATCTTGAAGTGGCTTTGAATGTAAGCTTATAAAATTATTATTTGAAATAAAATATGCTAATTAACTCTTAAAGTATGATATTTTAATCAATAAACTAAATTTAAAGTATAAATCATTATTTAGCTTACTTTTACTAACCAACTCAAAAACCTTTTTAAATAAACTTAAGTTTATTATAACCTTTAACAGTTCTTAAAAATAAACTTTATATATTTTAAATCTATCAAAAAAATGTTTTTCTAATCACATATAAATATTTGCTTGTATAATTAAATTTGTATCTTATTTTTATAGATACAATGACTAAGATCATTTTCTGTTTAGTTCAAATAAATTTTAACCTTTATAAAATTTAATTAAATAAAGCAAGATTTTGATACATTCTTTTTTATGTTTGAATTTTTTATACATATTATCTCTAGCATACAGTATAAAAATATAATTTTATTAAATAGTTGTATAAAGCTATTTTATTAATATTAAATACTTAAAATTTTGAAAAGAAAAACTTTTACTCTCTTATAAGTTCTTATTATATATTTTCTATAAAATCTAACTTAAGAATAAATTACTTATGCTAAATGAGATCACTGAAATTTCAATAAAAGTTCATTTTTAATTTTAGTTTTAGTTTTTTTTTGACTTTTTACTAGATTTTTTTTTAAAAAATCCAAAATCATTTAATATTTATTAAATATGCAAAAAAGCTATCTGCCCTCTTTTTAAAAAGAGGGATTCAAAAATTATTATATTTTAAATTAAATATTTTAAAAAAGATAAGATTTTGGGCAACAATTTGATTTCCAACAAAAAGCATTATATCAGTTTTTATTGTATTTTTAGGTTGCTCTTTTTAGAATGATGTCATTTTGTACTAATCAGCTTTCAAGAAATAATGGTATATGAAATAAGATTGTTACTAGCTTTTAATACAGTTTAATTTAGCTGTAAGTAGAAAATGATTAATTTAATATAGGTTTTTATATTATAAGGATTAAATAAGATTTATTTTGATGAAATTGTTGTAATTATTTAAATTTATTGATAAGAAAATTAAAACAAAATTTTAAAGTTTTAAGTAGCACAGTTAATAGGAAACAGATTAATCTAACAAATAATGACCCATATGTACCCATTACTGAGGTGATGTTTCTTTCAGTTGGCGGTATCAGTCAGATTTTAAATGCATCATTTTTGCCTCCTGTAGCCTGAGGATTAAAGTAGCAGCTGCTGTGTCAAAACTCATAAAGTATTACAGCACTAAACAGGCTGGCATTGATGTTTATGTGAGAGCCATGATAAGATAGCAGCAAAGGGATATCCGTCGGTAAGAAAGCTTATAGAAAAATGCGGGCTTGGCTGGATGCTGGTGTAAATTGCCAAGTTGCCTGTTGATTAGCAGCTCCTTTTACCCCTCAGGATTATTGCTGTTGAGTTCCAAGATGGGAGAAATGTTTTTTAAAGAGCTCCTGGACTAATACCTGAGTTCTGTTGTCAGCACGGAAATCCCTTTAATCGCTATCGTAAAGGGGGCTAAGAGGCAACCTGATGGGGGTTTCTGTTTCAAAGATGGCAGTTTTAGGAGCATAAGTAGTCAATAAGATGGGTAAAGATGTTGATTGGCTTTATTAATAGAACATTTTTGGGACAAGCTACAGCTGTCTTAAGGCAGTGTCGGCAAGAAGGAGCTGGGATCAGCAAATAATAAGAACAACGATGGGTGGATTAGTTGGGATGTCTATTTTCATAATAGTTCTCCATTTCAGAGCAGACATAGGAGAATCCCTCAAAGGCTTTAGTCAGGTCTTCTACTTCGTCTACATCGCTTAACTTGGGAGAGGTGGCATTGTCGGATGTAAGGGAACCACATTCCAGGATGCAAAGGCGGCTCTGGGACAGAGAGAATCGAGACCCAGAGGCAAAGAAGTGCTGGTTGTAGTCTGGTCCGTCACATGGAATATCGTCAGGGTTTTTTATTCCGCCAAAGAGGTTGATGATGTCCTCCTGTAGCTTCTCACCTCCATAGGTTGGGATGATGCGAACTTTCCCTTCGTTTTCGATTGAACTTGGGAGGGGCTGTTGATGGAAGGAAGGATCGATGTTTCGCATGTCAAGGAGCCCAGTGACGGTGGGTATGAACGGGGGCTCAACCGCCTTTGCCGAAATATCTTGCCAGGATATCCCTTCGAAAAAGGCATGATTTCGGATGTCTTGGCTACCAAACAGGCCAGCTCCAAGACGCTTTGAAGGATCGCGCTCAAGGAGCTTCGAAATGATATCCCGTGCCACAGGCGATACAACAGAGGGAAACTTGAGACGGGAATGAAGGATCTTATCAAACATATCTGATTGCTCACGCGAATAGTAGGGCGGGGATCCAACTAGCATCTCATAGATGACTGCGCCCAAGCAATACCAATCCAGGGTCATATCGTACCCTTCTTCCTTCAAAACCTCTGGCGCCATGTATTCAGGAGTCCCGCACATGGAGTAAAGTCGGCCATTGGCTATTTGGGCCATGTCCCTGGCCATCCCAAAATCAACAATTCGGATATGACCCGTTGAGTCAATCAGACAGTTTTCAGGCTTGAGATCGCGATAGATGATCCTTTTGGAATGAAGATATTCCAGAGCCAGCAAGATCTCTGCAGCATAGAACTTTGCCCGCTCTTCAGTGAATCTCTTTTCTCGCTGGATATGATAAAATAGCTCCCCTCCGTTGACATAATCAATACAGAAATAAAGCTTTTTTGCAGTTTGAAAAGAATATCGAAGTGAAACTAAAAATGGATGGTCTAAATTTCTTTTAAGAACAGATCGCTCTGACATGACCCTGGCGATCTCCTTGGGTTGATGAAACAACTGCTTCTTAGATATAGCCTTGATGGCAAGTACTAAACCGCTACTCTTATGGCGAGCTAGCATCACTTTTCCATAACTCCCCGAGCCGATAACCTTGAGTAAGACAAAGTCGTCCAGCGTAGCTCGGCTACTAGGGTGCTTGGGCTTTTGAGGTCGTTTGAAATGAGGCTTATCGGGGGATCTCATAACAGATAAAACAGGTGACTTTAAAGAAACCAGAGAAGCTCGGCGGGAACAATCTACTCCAAAGCTCGTTCTTGGTGTCGAGTTTGGCGACAGTTCCGAAATTGAACTCGTTGCTGCCCGTTTGAGGACAACGGGGCGTCGAGTATGAACAGAGATGGCCTTTCTCTGATGTCCTTTATATAGAGGAAACGTCTTAGGGGGGAGATTAGGGGAATTACTAAGGTTTGAAGAGTTGGTTGGACATTCTGATAATAGGAGAGCCTCCTAGGGATATTGAATCTGATGTGTCAGCAACTAGATTTGGAAGATCAGTAGCTTCATCGGATACAGAAGCAACTTGGTTCAAAAGCTGCAAGGCAGTAGAACCGGTCACCGTAGACTTCTGATCGGGCTTTTCCGAAGAGATATCTTCAGCGAAAAAACGTCGAACCTCCTCAAAGTTGCGGAAAACAGGGATATCGATAAGCGCTGAAAGGTACTTGTTGATTCTTTCTTTTCTGGAAGTGATGTGGCTAGCAAGAAACTTACCAAAGAAGATTCGCTTTGAAGGAAGCTTGGGAAGCTGCTTTGCAGGGACAGGAAAACGCTTCTGGACAAGCTTATGAAGCTCGAGAAACTCGGAAAAGCGTTTATGAACAAACCATTGCGAAAGACCGCTTGTCACCAGGATCTTGTACACTACATATTTCAGATCTTTAGTGCGGATGGTATCTGAAGTAACAATGTATGCATTGAATACACGCCGATTATTCTGCGGATGGACTGTCCGGGTATCTTGGCTTACACGTGAGATTCGTGTTCCTGAGTTATTTGAATAGAAAAGTTGAGAAAGAAAGTGTTGATTGTGATTTCTAAAGTGATCAGATGTGATGCTATGTCTCTTTCCCTTGTTTAAAACAGCTGTGCTGGTGGTGGGGCGTGCTTTGAGTTCGATGCTCATTGAGTTTAAGATATTGGGGCCTGGCTCAGTTGCAGTGCTCATGTTAGCAGCCTGCAATATAGTCTAAAGTAGTTTAAGGGATTGATGTGCAGATTCACTTGATTGTCTGGCTTGATGGTATCGTGGTGACCAGAATGGCAAGTTTATAGCTTGTTTCTTTCGGTTTCATCAGCATTGCATCGAAAAATGTGAAGGCACTCACTTCCAACCAATCATAGCGCCCCTGCATCCATCCACTTGGCTAGCTGGCATGGCTCCTCCCAATTACCCCGTGGGAAAAGGATTGCTTCCCGAACTTGGGGTATTGGCAAATGAGTGAGGATCAAGCTTTTGACAAAGAAACTTTCAGCACAAGTGGCCTTGGGCGGCGGTTGAAATTGAAACGAATACTTGAATTTCTTCGTGTGGCAAGGGTTCCTTAAGTCTCACCTCACACATTCGCCAAAGTGCTTTTGTACTAGGAATTTATATAAAGAATTTGAACTCAATTAGATGCTTAAGAGAATTATCATCCTTGGGTAAGATTCTTAAATTGAGGTTTTATTCTAGTGGTTAGAAGTCATCACCGCAATGCTTCTTGCACCTTGCTATCAATAGTGCATTTAATTGAAGCAGCTTTGGCGATCAACCCCCAGAAAGGGTACTCCTCACTAGCCTAGCTAAAATAAGCCACTCGATAATTGGCATAGCTTTGTTATCAAATTAGCTGTAGTCTATGATGTAAATTCGCCCTTCCCAAAGACAACTATTTTTAGCCAGTAAAGCAAGTGAGGCATGGGAGCCAATATGATCTATTCTTAGACATCAGCTGCTGAACATATATTCCATAATACATCTTCAGAAGTAGGGTTGAGTCGGCCCGCTCTGGTAAGCTCCCTGATCTAAGCCTTTTAGAAGTCCATAGCTGGACCGACAGCCCCGTTCATAAGTTGCTGTCTCCCTTCACGACACCCCTTCCAAGCCATCTAATCTCGCCAGTGCTTTCGAATGAAGCATACCTTCCCAACCCCCGAATTTCTTTACATCAGGCCTAATAAAGATAAACCCATCCCGACAAATCAAAGCAAGTCGATCCAAGTTCACACAATAAATCAACAAACTCTCGATGTAAACTTCAAACATCCCCCTCAATATCCATGCTTGAATGGCTGTTGATATATATCATCTCAACTTAACTCCTGACCCCCAATCTTATGTCATTAGCCCATGCATTTTAACCACGTACCTTCCACAGAGAGCTTCTTCTCAAGGCCAACTGTCGTAGCTGTGGTGAAAGCTGCTGCTACCAAAATGGAAACAGAAGAGAATATCGGGTTATAAGGATCTTTATTGAAGAAAATAAGAGAGTTTCATACCCAGTAAGAGGCCGCCATAGGGTGGCATGTGGAAAGGGGGTTCTTAGGGTCGATCTTCAATACCATGTGACTATCCTATTCAGGCAGTATGGGTGGATTACTAGCTGTGCTAATTGATGGGGGTTCAGTAGAATGGCATGGATGAGTAGTTGCTTAGATTAGGCAACAGGTCAAGTCAGGAGCAGAAGGACTATTCAATCCATTAAGGGTTTGACTCATCACAACACCTTTTCCCTTGGTCTCCTGGAGGGTTTTTGTCATCTGAACATTGGGGGGTAGGTCGTCAGGAGCCCTGCCTCCATACTTCTCAAGTTGCTGCACCGTAGCTGGTATGATGCTCTCACACTGGTGGGCCCTTGCTTTGCACAACCTTGATTGATCCTGGTGCATGACTTTAACCTTGCATCTCTTCCCAAGGCCTTGTACCAAGTAGGTATGATTAGGGTAGACGTGTAGGATGATGGTGGGTCCCACCTTCTCAGGTCAAAGTTTGAAGTGGTCAGGGTTTAATCCCCATACTGTCAGGAACTCATCTGCTGGGAAACATACCACCAATATAATGTATGATGGCTGAAGGGTTTAGACCAGTGACCAGGGTGCCTACAGGAACAGAGACCATTTCCATGTGGAATATCTCCCCGAGTGCCACAAGTGACAAACTCCTATTGACCATGCTTACTGGAAAACCTCAACTACGGGATTCAAATCCTGACACCCTGCGGGCTGCCTGTCAGGATTCACCTTTTTTATAGCTGCTATTCTGTTCATGTACTTATTTGGTTTCTTTGGCTTATAAGTCTTCTCAGTATTGTCCCAATTCACTTTATTCATGATCTCCTTCTTTTTCCCTTCATTTTCCATCTTTGGGTTTTAAATTAGACTTGCTAAAACCTAGTTATGACCTAAATACTGGTTAGTATTATTTTTGAACATCCCTTACTTCTGCTACCAGTTTCAAACCCTGGACCTGTCAGGGACCCACTTGGCAGGAAACAAGTTCCCTAGCTGATGGGCCAAAGCCCCTAAATTCAAATCTGCTATTACCAAGCCGATAGAAACTGTGACCATTGTGAGGTGTCCTAGGTGCCCTAGATAAGCAAATCTTCCGAAAATAGAACTGAAACAACCAAGTAGATGGTAATCCACCAAATACGTCAAGAGGTAGAAGGAGGCATAAGGTCTAACCAGAGCAGGTTCAGTAGGCAGTGTAGTAAACAAACAACAATAGTGGAATTTACGTCCCCAATGTCCAGAAGGATATTTGAACCATCCATGGGTGAGGGATTCCTTTTGGTGGGCGTCATCTGGAGAAGAGTTGTACCAGTCAGTTGTAGGTGTTGGGTTTTCCAAGGCCGATACCACTGACAAGAAGTAAGCTAGAAACCAGGATAGGAATAGAATTCCTCTCATGGCTTCAAAAATGTGTTTATCAGAAAATGAAGGGGTAGCAGGTATAGGATAAATCTTTATTGTTGGAACAACTAAGTTTGGTACAGGTTACACACTTAAATATCCTCAAAATAGAGGCTGGGGAATTTAAGTGGATACTGGGGGAAAAGAGAGGGGTTTACCAATGATTTTAAAGAATATCATGGTTAAAATTAATACCTGTGTTACATGGGCATTAATTTTGGATTGAAGGCTTAATATAAACATAAATTTAAAGGAAACAGGAACAAGACAAGCCACAAGATCCTGGTAATTAAGGCGGTGCTCACAGTGAATATCAAGCAAAGTTAAGTATGGAGCCTCAGTTTCATCTTCTAATATTAAATTCAAGAGCGTCAGGATGGCCCCAGGCAGCCAATCAGCGTCTGAGCGGTAAGTGATGTTAGCACTTAACTTACTAACCTTTTTGAAATGGTTTTAAAGAGCGAAAGAAAAATTTGATTGAATCAAAGAATCATAAATAGGTAAAGTAAACTCCATAGTTGATTTTTGACTAACAATAGGTATTTTGTGGAGGTTCCAAGTTTGATTCCCGTTAAAACCAGGACTGGAAAAACAACTAGTGTCTATAACTTGGTGTCTGTGTTGTTGTGTCTTTGTTGTTCTCTCATTGTTGTCAATAAGATGAAAAGAGTCAGTGAAGAAATCCCTGACAGGACCTATACACTGAAGTTAGAAAGTTGGCTCCAAAACACTTACCTTTCACTATACACTCAATTACGTCCTCTCAAAGCTTCAGACTTAGTTTTTCCTTTGATTTTTGCTCGCTTTTACATCCCAGGCATTGCCATAACCGCTTCTTCTCCTACCAGTCACCCTTTAACTGAGGCTAGCTTATTTAAGTTAGACTGGCAACACCTGATATTTTACCTTTATTTTTCATGCATGTCTTCTAACCATTTTTGGTTAAAACTCTTTACATCATTCCTTGCACTTCACTAAACAAAGCACAATAAAAAGGCTTGGTTTCCAGTCTCAACAATAAGTTGAGATTGTTTGACTTTCACCCCAAAAAGGTACTTGTTAGGTTTTGTGGCTTGTGTTCTTCTTCAATTTTTTAGTCTTAGTTTAAATCTTGGTCCATGATTCCTTTTGACTTTATCCTTCACCAGTTAGGCAGCTTTTATAGTAGCACACACAATTTAATTGTTGATAGCTTTAATCCTCCTGCTAGTGCAGACCATTTCCCAGACTTAGAAATTGACTTTTTAACTAAATTGTCTGTTATTAAGACTGGTCTCTATTTTATCTTCTTAGGGTTAATAAATTGTCTTAAGAGCTTATACAAGGTAAAATAAGGACTAAGAGCCTTAGTTTAGTTTCTATTGCAAACCTTGCCCACCTTTTTATATTTGACCAATATAAACATCACTGGGTTAAAGGCTTTAGTTTATAATCATCTTCCCCAGACCATGAGACCTTACATTATCTCAACTTCACATGGCAATATACCAGAATTAAACCTTTCTTTCTCAACCATTCTTTTTTTGTTTTAGCAGTCACCTTATTTTGCACCTTAGCTTTGTCCTTTTTATTATATCTTATTTAACTTCTATTTTTTAAGAATAAGTCTCCTATTGATAAGGATAATGCAGAGAACATTTTCACTTCCCATAGTCAGACTGTTATACTCAATAACATTTCTAAGTTTAAGCAATTATCTAATTCTCCAGATAGCACTTTCAATTTATTAGCTTTCACACAAGCCCACTTCCTAGCATATCTTTTGGAGTTCAACTCAGACTCTCAAAAGGTTATCTACCTTGCAAAGCAACTTGAGGGCCCTATGCACAGTTGGTTCTGTGGTCATCTGTTCATGATCCTTCCATCCTTGAGAGCTACGACCAATTTGTATCCAAACTTCTTGCACACGCTGTTGAGGAAGGAACTGAGGAGGAGTCTGCCACCGCCCCAAACACGCGCTTCTCAAACTGCACCCAAGGAACTGGGCCCTTGAATGATTACAACAAGCGTTTCCGTGAGATACAATCCAGATTAAATGCTACTCACTCCAAAGCTTGTGACTATTATATGCTTGGCTTAAACCCTGATCTCAAGGCCTTTCTAATCCACCACAACCTTTCCAAAGAGTTGGAACCACTCATGAAGACAGTCTCCAAGTGGAAAAAGAAGTTCAGAACTATATCAAAGCCACTTCAGCCTCAACCAGTCCCAACCATCAACCAGCCTACCACACAACTGACAACCACCCCGCGCTCCTTTTCTACTGTAAGCTCATCCAACACACCACCAGCCTCTGCCTACAAACCAAGGGAGGGTGGAGATATTATCTAACTGCCGCCAAAGCTCTTTGCAGACAACTGAAAAATCTGTGCTCTTACTGTGGACAGGGTGATCATTTGGTGGCAAACTGCCCAGATCTCAGAAAAATCACCCACCCTAACCTGGAACTAGAGCCTACTCTGGATAAAACAACATCATATTCTACAGGCACTCCCAACCATACCCATATCAATAACATCCAAACTCCTGGAAAGTCCTCTCTGCCCTTCATCCGGATTGTGATTCATGGCCCTGTCTCCAATATTGAGACCTTTGCCTTGTTGGATACGGGTGCCAATGTAAACTATATTGACTCCAGACTAACCAAAGCTCTGAAGCTCACACCTGGTTCAAAGATTGACACCCATGGCCCCAACAATTTGCCTATAACAGCCTTTGAGATAAAGCCTCCCATTCTGTTCTGCCTGGGGAAGTCCGCCTTCCACTCCTAGTTTGTCAGTTCTGAGGCACTAAACTTTCCTGTTTACCTTGGCATGAATTGGTGTGAGGAAGTTGGCCTCATTTTCAGATGTCAAGAGCGCAAGGTCAATTTTTATACACATGACATTCCCTGCTCCCTAGACCCCTTAAGAAAACAACAGCTCCACAATAGCTTTTGGAACTTCAAGATGCTAAACTCCTGCACTATCCTACCTTTGTCAGAGACAGCCCTGGCCAACAATGGAATAACTCTCTGCATAAGCAACTATGAAGAGGTATTCAGCGACATGCAATGCCACAACTTACCTCCCCACAAACCATACAACATCCAGATCAACTTGACTGAAGGAGCAAACCTACCCTGGGGAATAATCATTCTGTTATCTGATGCCAAAAATAAGTTGCTCTTTGTTGTAAAATATGCAGCCTGGGTGTTGATTTCTACAAATAGTTAGTCTACTACCTCTTTATCTTAATAATATACCTGTTGTGGTATAGTGACAGCCTGGGTAAGGACAGAAGAATATAAGAAGATAATAAGACAAAACTGGTGTTTATTTAGATAGTATCACACTTATATAGTGTGAGGCGGGGGAATTGCCACCAGGGGCATGGAGGCACAGACAGAAGGACTTCCCTAATGAAGGAGAGTGGATTGGCACAGCTAAAAGTCCACCACAATAGAACAACTGCTTCCATGCAACTTTCCTTAAGGAGGTAGATATAAATAAATTTGTTGTTCTATTTATAATCCCGGAAGTGAAGCCTGTGCCTTGTGCGCGTTCAAAAGGCAAATTGAACACCTGTTTTAGGGGCGTTTTAAATGTCTTTATCCCTAGTAAAATCAGGATGCAATAGCAAAATTGCGCAACTGTTCTGTTGCTCAATTCCTAAATAGACAACTTAATGTTTAATCCATTCAATCTGCGACATTTCCCTCCACTGGATTAGATAACAAGGTCAAGAATGGCTTGGTGTTGTAAAAGTTGCAGCAAAGGGTTGCTATTTTCTACAAACAGTTAGTCAGTGACCTTAATTCTTAATACTATACCTGTTGATGATATAGTGACAGCCTATGAAGGATAGAAGAATAATAAGGTGTATAGACAAAACTGGTATTTATTTAGATAGTATTGCACTTATATAGTGTGAGGCAGGGGAATTGCCACCAGAGGCAGGGAGGCACAGACAGAAGAACTTTCCAAATGGAGGAGAGTGGGTTGACACAGCTAAAAGTCTCGCGCAAGAGAACAACTGCTTTCTTGCGGCTTTCCTTAAGGAGGTAGATATAAATAAATTTGTTGTTCTATTTATAATCCCGGAAGTGAAGCCTGTGCCTTGTGCGCGTTCAAAAGGCAAATTGAACACCTGTTTTAGGGGCGTTTAAAACGTCTTTATCACTAGTAGAATCAGGATGCAATAGCGCAACCGCGCAATTGTTCCATTGCTTAATCCCTAGATGGACAACTTTTTGTCTAATCCATTCAGGATCTGCAACACTTGGCGTCTCTAGGTAGCAGCTATGGTGTTGTGGTCAATCATATGTCTTGTTAGGTGGGGGTTTGTTGCCCAATCCTTGGTCATTGGCTTTGTGGATCTGTAGGCAACCAGTTGTGTTTCTTGGCTGTCATTCAGGTGGTAGAACAGTTGGTGTGGTACTGGAAGAGTCTTATCAGTCTCCAATAAACACCTTGCTCTTTTATTCTTATTCCTCATACTTTGGTACAACACTATCGCAAACAGGACAACAACCCATGGAATTTTTTAATTAGGCTTTTTTTTGGGTTATTGTCCTCATTGGGGCTTACTCTTGGTCATCAGGAGCAGCACACACATACTGAGCGTGTACTCTAGTGATTAATTGCCCAGAATGGGGCTCCTTAAGGATGTAGGAGTTGGGGCTGGTCTTCTGGATAACTTGAACTGGACCTTGTCAAAGAGAGGCAAGGTTGGATTTGCAGCCGTACCCTCTATTGCTGAAGAAGTAGACTGAGTCTCCTACCAGGTAAGTGGGTAAGGTGGGGTGTTTGGATGCAGCTTGTTCTAGGTCCTTCAACTTATGGTTTAAGTTTATGCTGTAGGCCTCTGATTGCAAGCAAATAAGAGTTTGAACCAGCTTGTTGAGGTACGCCTCTGGGGACACAGCCAGGCTGGGTTTTACCAAGGAATATAGTAAAGGGGGAAGTCCTGGCTGCCAGCTGTAGAGCAGTTGGAAGGGCGGCTTGCCAGTGGCCTGATAGTACCCAATGTTATATGCAAAGGTGGCCGCAGGCAGGAAGGTATCCCATTCAGTCTCATGTTGGTGACTGAGCTTCCGGAGTATCTGGACCAGGCTACCATTAGTGCGCTCTACCATGCCATTTTTCTGTGGGTGGTAAGGAGTGTATAGTGTCCCACAAATTCCCATCAGTTGGTTGAGGTGGGAGATGATATAACTGGTGAAGTTGGTACCATTGTCTGTCAGCAGAATCTGGGGGCAACCATGCTTGTATATGATATTCTCCAGTGTGAACGTGGCTGTCACCAGTGAAGATTGGTTGGAAATTGCCTTGGCCTCTACCCATTTAGTCAGATGGTCAACCGCCACAATGATGAACTTGTTGCAACTGTTGGTAGCTGGCAGGGGGCCCAATACGTCAATGACTACAGTGTGGAAGGCAAACCCATGGTGTACAAGTCTGTGTTGGAACTTGGCAACCTTAGGCCTCTCAATGTTGCAGTCATGACAGTTGGCTAGTGTATCTACTATGTCAGTGTGCATTCCTTCCCAGAAGCAGTGCTGCTGTAGCAGAGCTAACATCTTCTGTATGCCACCATAGCCAGTAGTCTTGTGAGCGGCCACCCCTGAGTCCATGCGTAGGGATAGGCATATGTAGGGTAGCCAAGAGTCTCCACAAAGCTTCAGGAGTTGTCCCTTAGAGACCTTGGTATCAACAGTTAGCTTCTTGAGAGCTCTCTGTATCTCTACTGGCTCCTCCCCCCACAAAGAAGGATCCTTCATAAGCTTGTCATAGAGAATGTCAGCCATGGGGGATACTAGGGCAACAGTGGGAAGGCGGGAGAGACAGTCAGCATTCTGGTGGGCTGCCCTGGCTTGATGAATGATTTTGTAGTCATAAGCCTGAAGTTTAATGGCCCAACGCGCCAGACGTCCTTTGGGGTCCTTGAAGGTCTTCAGCCATTGCAAGGAGGCATGGTCTGTTACAACTGTGAAATGTACCCCATGGAGATAGACTCTGAATTGTTGGTAGGAGTATATCACATCCAGACACTCTCGTTTGATGACTTTGTAGTTTCTCTTGTGAACATTAATCATACACAAGCAGTATTCAACAGGGTGTTCAAGTCCTTTGGAGTCCAGTTAGGAGAGGACACCCACAATGCAGTCAAGCTAGCATCTGTATGAACCACAAACGGCTTATCAAAGTCAGGGTAGGCCAGTACAGAGGCTGAAGTCAGTGTTCCCTTGAGAGAATTGAAGGCAAATTGACACGCTGGTCTCCAGAAGAATTCCTTATCAGCTCAGAGGAGCTGAAAAAGGGGGTCACCCAGGGATGCAAAGTTGAAGATGAAGCGGCGGTAGTACTCAATCATCCCCAGGAAGACCTGCATGTTCCGCTTATTGGCTGGGATCTGTGTTTTCTCAATGGCTTCCACCTTCAGAGGTATAGGGCAGAGTCCATCTTGGCTAATGGTGAACCCCAAGAACTCAAGGTGCTCCTTAAAGAAGTTGCACTTGCATGGCTTGAGCTTGAGATTGGCTGCAAGTAACCTCTGAAAGACTTCCTCCAAGTGTTGTAGGTGATCATTAAAGGTTTAGGAGAACACATTAATGTCATCCAGGTAGACCAAGACACTGGTGAGTTTGAGGTTGCTCATCACTGCATCCATGGCCCTCTGGAAGGTAGCCGGGGCATTGGAAAGACCTTGAGGCATCCTTGTGGGTTAGAATAGCCCTTGGTCAGTGATTATTGCACATTTTTCTTGATCAGCAGGGGGTAGGTCAATCTGCCAGTACCCACTGATAAGGTCCATGGCACTGAAGAACTTGGCGCCACCCAGTTGGTCCAAGGTATTGTCAATACAAGGGAGGGGATATGAATCCTTCTTGGTAACAGCATTCAGTTGACGGTAGTCAATTGCCACACGGTTGCTGCCATCCTTCTTTTTGACAATCAGGAGAGGGGAAGCCCAAGGGCTTTTACTGGGGACCAGTAAGCCAGATCTCAATAGCTTCTGAAGCTCCTTGTTAGCCATGGCATGATTGGCTTGACTGCACCATATAGGTCTGGAGCAGATAGGTGGACTGCCTTGGGTGTCAATATGATGAGCAACATCTGCAGCCTTGCCCAGGTCATAATCATCCTTGGCAAACACATCTTTATACTGGGCAAAGAGATCCATAGCTTGATCCTTCTGCTCTTTAGAGAGGCCAGATAGAGAGTTGTGGCTTATGACCAATAGCACCAGTGGTTGCTTACAGGGTAGACCCAACTCAGAGAAGCCCACAAAGGGGGCAGTCTCCTGAAGGTTGTCATGCTCTTCCAGTTGTATATAAGCCAGAAGTTGGTGTTTGGAGACAACCATAGCTTCACAACTCATGTTGGCCAAGAGTATGAGTACCTCCTTCTCACTTGGCATGTGGATGCCTGGTGCAACCCATGGTTCTAGTCTGGACGCATTAGGGATGCTAAAGATTTCTCCATGAGTGCCAGCCAGTAGAGCCAGCGAGAGGCCTGTATTATGGATCACCTGAGAGCCAGGTGGGATAGTCACATTACAGGAGGCATAGACTGGGATACCCTTGGCTTCCCCAATTGAGAGAGGTAGCATCTTGACCTTCTTACTACACAGCGTATAAGCAACTGGAAGCTCTCCATCAGTGTACTCCAGATTGATGTAGTGCAGACGTTTGAACACTTCTCCAGGGGTTCCAGGTGTTTGTTATAGATGCAAGAGAAGACGTTAATGTCATCCAAATAGATCAGGGCACATGAGGGCTTGAGGTTCCCCATCACAGCGCCCATAGCTTGTTGGAAGGTGGTTAGGGCATTAGAGAGACCCTGAGACATCCTGGTAGGTTGGAACAGCCTTTTTTTGGCAAGGATGGCACACTTATCTGGGTCATCTGGAGGGAGATCAATCTGCCAGTAGCCAGGTATCAGGTCCATGGCCAAGAAGAACTTGGATGTGGGGACCCAGTAGGCTAGATCATCTTGCATTCTCACAGTGAAAGAATCCAACATTTCTGATTGAGAGGTAAAGTCAACCAGCAGAGGGCATCAGAAGGCTCTGTTGTAAAGGAACAACAAGTGCCAGGGTCAGGAACAGGCTTGTAAGGGGATAGAGGAATGGGGGGAGAGGAGGGAGGTGAAACCACAAACGCAGCCAAGGATTTCTCCTTGTCCTGGCTGCCTAGTAGTTTTTTGAGTGATCCTCATTGTACTCCTCAATTCCAGAATCATCAGTAAATTCTTCCTTGCTCTGAATAGCCTGAGGTTTAGTTGCTTCATAACCATCAGGAGTGATAAAGGGATTGCTGTCAGGTTCTCAGGGAGACTCTAGGGTGCCTGCTGAAGGTGCAATGAAGGGAACATCCTCTTCACTGCTTCTGTGACAGTGGTGGTAGTTAGGAAGGGGCAATGTAGTATGGATCTTCTGAGAGGGGGAACTATCAGCTTTAGCCTTACCATGCAATCCCATTAGAGTATCAGGAGTACTAATTGCTGAGGCATCTTAAAGGTACTTGCTTAGTTGGTCCTGAAGGGAGTCAAGGAGAGCACATTGAGCATCCAATTCATCTAGCCACTCTTTCTTTTCCTGAAAGGCCAGAAGTAATTCCTCTTCATGAAATCCCATCTGTCTCTCTTGAGCCTTTATAGTATCCTGAAGAGCAGAGAATCTCATGGTGCAGCTGTTATGACTGCCTTCCAGCTTAGGAGTTTTCTGTTGATGATCATAGAACTCCAGGGTAACATGCTGATTCATCTGGGTGGGTACCAAGGAAGAAAGTGCATGTTCTATCTTGCTCATCCATAGAGCCATTTCAGAGTGGAAGTGAACAGCTTCTGATATATTTTGAGCAAGGTTTGGGGGGCCAGAGCAGGGGCCAGAGCAGCTAACAGTTTGGAGGGTTCCAGAATTAAGGGAGATTATATCAGGAGAAGAACCAGAAGGAGGAGGAGGAGAATATTGACAGCATACTTCCTTCACCAAGGCAGGCTCTAAGGAGCAGGAGACGCGGTTCATGTCAGCTGCTTCAGCCATGGGGTCAGGCTGGATTGGTATCAAGGAGGTAAGGGCCTTTTCAATGGAGTTTATCCAGGAGATCATACTTGACCGGGAGCTGGTAATTCCCAAAAGTTGTTGGCAGTTAGGCAACCACTGGATTAGTCCTGGTTGACCATAAGAAGAGCCTTGGAGTCTACCAGATAGAGATCCAGAAGCAGTGAAGGTTGATCCTGGAGTGGGTTGGGCAGAAAGAGCCGCAGGTATAGGCAAGGACATCTCTCCCTCCACAAAAACAGGGCCACAGGGGTAGGAAGAGAGGAAGCTGTGGTTTGTAGAAGCCATGAGCGCCAATGTTGTAAAATATGAAGCCTGGGTGCTGATTTCTACAAATAGTTAGTCAACTACTTCTTTATCTTAATACTATACCTGTTGTGGTATAGTGACAGCCTGGGTAAGGACA
This sequence comes from Entomophthora muscae, assembly GCA_014839935.2. NCBI lineage: Eukaryota > Fungi > Entomophthoromycota > Entomophthoromycetes > Entomophthorales > Entomophthoraceae > Entomophthora > Entomophthora muscae. The sequence goes on along the minus strand of QTSX02002841.1, from coordinate 1,565,390 downwards.
GAAGAATATAAGAAGATAATAAGACAAAACTGGTGTTTATTTAGATAGTATCACACTTATATAGTATGAGGCAGGGGAATTGCCACCAGGGACATGGAGGCACAGACAGAAGGACTTTCCAAATGGAGGAGAGTGGATTGGCACAGCTAAAAGTCCACTGCAAGAGAACAACCGCTTCCACGCGGCTTTCCTTAAGGAGGTAGATATAAATAACTTCATTGTTCTATTCATAATTGAGGAAGTAAATCCTGTGCCTTGTGCGCATTTGAAAGGCTAATTGAACACCTGTTTTAGAGGCATTTTAAACGTTTTTATCCCTAGTAAAATCAGGATGCAATAGCGCAATTTCACAGCTGTTCTTTTACTCAATTCCTAGATAGACAACTTAATGTCTAATCCATTCAATCTGCAACACTCTTGGAATACATTAACAATGAGCTCAGTGAAGGCTTCATCACTTGCTCTACGTTGCCCTGCTTCTCTCCTATCTTCTTTGTTGCCAAGTCTGATGGTTCCAAACAACCATGCATTGACTATTGTGCCCTGAATGCTGTCACAATCAAATATTGCTGTCCCATTCCATCTGCAGAAGCCCTCACAGACTGCCTCTTGAGCAGTCAAATCTTTTCCAAGGTTGATCTCCGTGCAGCTTTCAACCATATCCATGTTTCCAAGGGACACAAATGAAAGACTGCTTTCTGTATCCCCTTTGGCCTCTAAGAGTACAAGGTTATGCCCTTTGTCCTCTGCAATGCACCTTGGACGTTCAAAGCACTCATGAATGAGGTCCTCCTTCCCTTTCTGAATGAGTTTGTGGTGGTGTATCTTGACAATATCTTAATTACTCCAATAATACTTCCAACCACATTGATCACCTGAGAAAAGTCATGGCTAGGCTCCAAGAGTACCATCTTTACTGCAAACTCTCTAAGTGTTTCTTCTTCCAGACAAGCGTAGAATTCCTTGGATATATTGTAACCAAGGAAGGATTTGCCATTGCTCTGAGCAAACTCAATGCCATCCTCTCTTGGCCAGTACCAAAGAACCGCAAAGAACTCCATGGTTTTCTTGGACTTGCTAATTACTGCCGCAAGTTTGTCCCCAGATTCAGCAGCATTGTCCTTCCACTCACTAATCTGACCTTCACCAAGGTTGAGTTCAAATGGTTTGCTGAAGCACAGGACTCTTTTGAGAAGATCTGCCACCTGTTTGCCACTCCCCCGGTCTTGCTCATGCCTAATAACAACAAACCCTTCTTCCTGGAGACCAACACCAGCAACCATGCTGTTGATGCCATCCTTCTTCAGCATTGGGGGATGGTATGCTCCATCCTGTAGCTTACTACAGCCAGAAGCATCTTACTGCTGAGAAGAACTACCCTGTTCACAACAAGGAACTGCTTGCAATTATCAAGTCTCTCAAGCATTGGCGCCATTACCTCAAAGGAACCTCAGACCCTGTTAAAATCAACACAGACCACAAGAACTTACTGTTCTTTACTCAAGCCTGTTGCATATCCCAACAACATGCTCAATGGGTGATAAAACTTACCAACTTCTTGTTTACCATCACTTACAAGAAGGGATCCCTCAACGTCCTCCCTGACCTACTCTCTCGCCACCCTACCACTGCTGACTCTAACCCTGAATATGAACGTCTCAACACCAAAGCACTCCTCCCTTCATCTGTCTTCATCAACCAGATCTTGTCAACCCTATTCAACTTCCCAGACACCTATTCCATCCAGAAGGCCCAATCAGAAGACCCTGCCTCCAACAAGATCATCCAGGACCTGCTATCCAAAGCAATGTTCCCTTGGAGTATTCACTTGAGAACAACATGCTTTTCTTCCACAAACTGGTCATAGTACCTTATAAGGACTTGCAGTTACAAATCACAATTGGAATCCACAACTTCCTGCCTGCCAGACATTTAGGTTATAAGAGAACCTTGGACCTTATAAAGTCACACTACTGGTGGCCAAAGATGGCAAAGGCCACCAAGGAATATGTTGCCAGCTGCCTAGTATGTCTCAGAAATAAGAATCACACTTCCAAGCCATCTGGCCTACTCTGTCCTCTTTCAATTCCTGAAGGTCCCTGGCAAAGCCTCTCTATGGATTACATCACCCAGCTACCCTTGTCTGCAGGCTACAACACAATCTTAGTAGTGGTTGACTGCTTCTCAAAGGAAGCCTCTTTCTTCCCCTGCCACATAACTGTCACTGTCAAAAAAACTGCCAAGCTATTTGTCAAGTATATATTCCCCCATCATGGAGTCCCTTGTGACATAATCTCTGACTGTGGTCCCCAGTTCACCTCTGCATTCTGGCGAGATCTCATGGCCTCTCTTGGGGTAAACTCTCTCTACAGCACTGCATATCACCCACAGACTGATGGGCAAACTGAAAGAACAAATCAGACCTTGGAACAATATCTCTGTTGTTTCATCAACAAGAAGCAAGACAATTGATCTGACATTCTCCCCATTGCCTAATACTCCTATAACTCAGCATAACATGGATTGATTGGCATGACTCCGTTCCAAGCAAACCTCAGTTACATGCCTTCTTTCCTCCCTGACTTGCAGGATTACTTCTGCTCACAGTCCGCAGCCAAGCTGGCTACCAAAATCAAGGAAACACAGACCCAACTTGTTGCCCACCTTCAATCTGCCATCTTAGACTACAAGAAGTACTACAACAAGAAAAGAGTTCCTGGCAACGAGATCCATCCTAGCAACTTGGTACTCCTCTCAACCAAAATTTTTCCAGTTATTGCCACCTCTTGCAAACTTTGTCCCCGTTTCATTGGACTTTTACAAGTTGTGGAGAAGATTGGAACTACCGCCTTCAGACCATCTCTTCCTGAGGACTTCTGCATCCACAATGTTTTTCATTGTTCACTCCTCCTGAAGTTAAAACAACCTCCTCCCAACCACCAAATAAAGGTTCCACCTCTCCCTCTCCATCTCCAGGGTTCTGAGGAATACAAAGTACAGGAGATCTTAGCTCATTGCACCCTCCACTCTGGCATTGAGTACCTTATCCTATAGAAAGGCTATGAAATCAAGGACTCCACTTGGGAACCCAAAGGAAATCTAAACCACTGTCAACAGTTGCTACAGGACTACCAAGAGCTCCAGACTAGCAGCTAGGGGGGATGCTGTCAGGATTCACCTTTTTTATAGCTGCTATTCTATTCATATACTTATTTGCTTTCTTTGGCTTGTGAGTCTTCTCAGTATTGTCCCTATTCACTTTATTCATGATCTCCTTCTTTTTCCCTTCATTTTTTATCTTTGGGTTTTAAATTAGACTTGCTAAAACCTAGTTATGACCTAAATACTGGTTAGTATTATTTTTGAACATCCCTTACTTCCGCTACCAGTTTCAAACCCTGGACCTATATTCTGAAGTTAGAAAGTTGGCTCCAAAACGCTTACCTTTCACTATAGACTCCATTAAGTCCTCTCAAAGCTTCAGACTTAGTTTTTCCTTTGATTTTTGCTTGCTTTTACATCCCAGGCATTGCTGTAACCGCTTCTTCTCCTCCCAGTCACCCTTTAACTGAGGCTAGCTTATTTAAGTTAGACTAGCAACACCTGATATTTTATCTTTATTTTTCATGCATGTCTTCTAACCATTTTTGGTTAAAACTCTTGAAACCATTCCTTGAACTCCACTAAACAAAGTACAATAAAAAGGCTTGGTTTCCAGTCTCAAAAATAAGTTGAGATTGTTTGACTTGCACCCCAAAAAGGTACTTGTTAGGTTTTGTGGCTTGTGTTCTTCTTCAATTTTTTAGTCTTAGTTTAAATCTTGGTCCATGATTCCTTTTGACTTTATCCTTCACCAGTTAGGCAGCTTTTATAGTAGCACACAAAATTTAATTGTTGATAGCTTTAATCCTTCTGCTAGTGCAGACCATTTCCCAGACTTAGAAATTGACTTTTTAACTAAATTGTCTATTATTAAGACTGGTCTCTATTTTATCTTCTTAGGGTTAATAAATTGTCTTAGTCCTTATTTTACCTGGTATAAGCTCTTAAGAGCCTTAGTTTAGTTGCTATTGCAAACCTTGCCCACCTTTTTGTATTTGACCAATATAAACATCACTGGGTTAAAAGCTTTAGTTTATAATCATCTTCCCTAGACCATGAGACCTTACATCACAAGCCCACAGGACCAGCTGCCCACAGATTCTCAGGCAGGAACCAGAACAAGGTTTGACTTCAGAAAATCCTTTAAAGCTTGATGAGTCAAAATCACCTACATCAACACTCTCACCTTAAAGGTTCCTGTTAACCCAGCCAATCAGCAGGCTGGCCTAGCCAAAGAACCCAAAATAACTCAGGCCACCACAGAAGGGGAAACAAAGAGACTTCCTATAGAATATGGGCCGCCCAGAGATGACCAACACCACAACCCAACAAGGGAATTTGAGTATTCTAAGTTCAAACCAGCCAATGAATTAACTTCCGCAATGGATGCCACCAAGGACTGGAAAAACCTGATAGACAGTAACACCCGGGCTAAAGAAATCTGTAAAAGTTTACCCATGACATATGGGCATACTTATACCCTGGACTGCCAGGAAGTTGCCCATTGGCATTTTTGCAATAAAGTGACATGAATCTTTGGTTCAACCAGGTTATTCCATATTTGATATTAGTTCTATTTCATTTACAGTCTACCTCCTACTGTTCCACACCTCACACCCATCAACCCCAAGAAACTGCGGACCAGCCACCTGACCTTTATTGTCCACCAGGAGCTCCCTACAGCCCAGTACATTTCACTGAGTACCCCCCCCCCAACCCTGCGTATTTGGAGTTCACCCTAGAGGAAATCCTAATCTACAACCCTGAGGCAAGAACTAGAGAGAGCGAGACTTTTTACAGGGAAGGCCACAAAATCACTATACCTCCCCTGCTATTCCGCAACAAGTACAACCACCTGCCCGTGTATTTGGTCCCAATGACTCTGCCTCTCACCTCTCACCCCGCAGCCCAACCGCCCGCAAGAATCCGTTGCTGCCAATGAATCCACTTCCACTCAGATATTTGGAGTGATGTACATCACTCTTACTGGCTAGATAGATTCTATGGTACCTGCCAGCGGACCTTGGGCTCTCCTGGGAAATATTTTATCTTATATTGTAAAGTTGGCCCCAATCTTGTGGTGGGCCCTCCGCCCACAAGTTCCCAGGAACCCCCCACAGGCTGGATCCTTGACACCAAGCAGTCAATATCTCCCCAAGAGGGGATTAAATCTACTAAGGAAGAAGTAGGCTCCCAGGTAGCTGGGCAAGAAGGCTGAAGCCAAGGGATGGAATAGAGTGGGCATTTGACATGAATATTCCTGACTGAAAGGAAAAGCTGGGGGAAAATAACTGAATTCCCAATTCAAGGGGCAAAATTTGATAAAGAATTTCCCCCATTATTTGGGGAAAATTAAAATGAAATTGGGGAAAAACCGGATTTTAGTGGGTGCCAAACTAATTTATCATCTGTGCAGGTGCCCGCCGCCACTGCGCAGACGCCTGTCAGCACCCAGCCAGCCACCCAAAAAAACCCCTGCCCACCCAGATAGGCACTCTGGGCCCCCTGCCAGCCCTTCACCCGCTTGCTTGCCTTCTGCCAGCCTCCCAGCCACCAGCCTGGGCCCTGCTGCCCACCCGCTTGTCCACCCAGTTGCCAGCATGCCTGCTGCCAGCCCCCAGCCCACCTGCTTGCTCCCTGGGCTCCAGTCAGCTGCCAGCCACCCACCTGGGTCCCAGGGCCTAGCCTGCAACCAATCAGAAACCCTCCTGAAATACAGCCAATCAAAAAAATCCCTGAATACAAGGGAAGATTCTTAAACCAAAATTACACCTCCAGAAGATGAAGGGAATAATGGTTCAGATTTTAAAAATAAGTTTGCCACTAACCAATTGGATGCTAAATTACAGACCACATGGGCAGGGTCAAACTCCAACTAAAACAAAGTTCTTGAAACCAAAATAGATCTTGAAAAGGAATTGACTCACATCCCTCACCTAGCACCAGGGCAACATGAAATTATTGATTCACCTCAAGAACTTCCCAACCAGCCACAGATAGCAGGAGAACAGGAGTTTGGCCATCTTCCCAAGTCCCAATTGCTATCCCTATCTTCCAAACTTCTGGGGTCCCCCATCCCCTGCTTTTCCCTCCCAATTGCAAATCTTTGCACAGGGGAAAGTACTATAAATAAAGGATCCCATCTCAGTAATAGCTTGTGCTATTATTGAGATTAATATCCTCAATAAAGTGAAATTCTACTTAAAAACTTAAGTCAAATGAATAGTTAGCCCCAGCCAACCTCCCTCCAATCTAAGGAAGATGAACCATCTCATCTTCACAGCTGTGCTCACAGCTTGCCTTGGGATTGGAGGCTACCAACAGGGGTCAGAGTTCTTTGGGCCCTCTCCAGAAGGACTAGGTCATGACCCTCATTACAACCCTGGCCAACTGAACTCCTCCCATACTGGACCCTGGCCTCCCTTAGTGTCTCCACATTCCAAGCTCTCCATTGTGATGTACACCTCCATGTACTACATATTGACCTACTTTGCTGGGAGCTTTGGGAGATACAATGTACACACCAAGGTCTTCTGCTGGTTGATGACCATATATCCCATCATCACCGCCCTGACTGGATTCCAATTTGCCAACTTACTACCATAAATGCTACAAGTGGTACCCACAGTTTTGGGGTATTAAAGCATTGGAGCCTTGTTGTTGTATATGAACACACATGGTTTCTCCGTAATAGGAGGGACCGGGGATAAGGGCATGGCAGTATACCAGACGCCTGATATCACTTGGCACCAAGACTTATCAAGGTACTGAGGGAGAGTGGAGGAACCAGAATCCACTTTGGTTCCTAGCAATATATTGGCTGCAAAGGACTGCACCAGGAGCAACCAACCCAACTATTTATACCCAAGTAGCTCCCATTGGGAGGGCTTGGGTAATTTCATGGCTTTTGGGATTAAGAAAGAAGCAAGCAAGTAAAGATCAAGTTGGTTTAGGAAAAGGCTTTATTAACTGAACAGTTCAAACTTCTGAATAGATGGAGCCTTATATAGGCTGCCAAACTTTAAAGTTGGAGTTTCAAGGGAAATGGGGTACAGCCTTGGGAAATTTGGAGGGGGAACCTTGGAAGAAGTGGATTTGAAACAAAAACAACATAAAAGTTATTTTTAAATCATAAAAGTGGCCCCTGATGAGCCTCTCAACCAGCTAGGTGTTATCTGCCACCACTGTTTGAGAAAGCTCAGCTTGGGGAGCTTCTGGTGGTTGAAATAACCACCAGAAGAAGATAACCAATTCTTCTTTGGTTTTGAACCAAGTACAGAGCCCAGTTTTAACTTTGCCTGTTCATATTTGAAGGCAAAAGTGAATCTAAGATCTGCCGCCTCAGGCATAACATCTGATTGGCTGGAAGGCTGATCTTCAGGTAAAGCAAAAAGTAAGTTTGAATTTGAATTACTAACTTCCTTTAGGTGACGGCAAGGTGGGAGCAGAGACCCGGGTTTGATCCCCGTTGAGGGATCAGAATTGAATTCTGGAAGGGAAACTTCAAAGTTACAAGGTAATAAGGACAATATACTACCCTCTAATAACCCATTTTTAGGATTTAAAAAATTTTCTGGATCAGAGGAAGGCTCAATAGCCATGTTCAGCTCTTGGGAATCATTGCAAGTATCAGGAATTATTAAAAAGATGATCCTGTCACCTTTAGTATGATAATGGGGCCTACTTTTTTGGGCTGTAGCTTGCTTTTGTCTGTGTTCATCACCCAGGCCTTGTCCCCAACCTCATTTCTAGCTTGAATAGGAACAAACATGTTTTGTAGGAGTTTCTCTTCATTATCCAGTTGATCACTATTGGCTTGTAGTACTTGGGGTGCTGAATGAGGAGGGACTTTTTTGGGTATTTCCAACTTTGGTCCCATAAGAGCTTGGATGATATTTGGTTGTGTGCCATATGCGAGTTCAAAAGGACTCTTCCTGGTGGATCTGTTCACCCAGGTACAGCATATAATGAATGCAGTTGGTAGCTACTTGTGCCAGTCCTCAGGTCTCCCAGCTGTGAGCTTGGTAAGAGCCTTCACTAAGCTGCCACTTAGCCGCTCAACTCTGCCATTGGCCTGAGGATGGTATGGTTACTTTGTGTTTGACCCCATTTTTTGTGAGGTACATTTTGGTGCTTTCCAAGATCAATACTTTGCCTCCATCTGTGATCAGTAGTTCTGGTTTACTGAACTTGCTAATAATCTCTGTGACGGTCAACATGGTGGGCAGTTTTTCAGGCAGGGCTAATGTTGACCAAGAGAAAGTTGAGAGGCTTTCAACAGGTAGAGGCCTAGTAGGTAACATGGGCTACTATGAAAAGTAAGGCCTTCCTAGTGGATAATAAAGGACTACTAGAGGAAGAGGATTAAACAGCCTAGCAGATAACATTAGCTGCTAGGGTGCTGGTTAGGTGTCTCCACCTAGTAGGTAACATTAGCTGCTAGTGTGCTGGATGGTATCTGAGCCTGGTAGGTAACAAAGGACTACTAGGAGAGGGATGGCTCTTCTATTTAGCAGGTAACATTGGCTGCTAGGAAGAATGGGTTATGTAACCTAGCAGGTAACATTAGCCATTAGGGAAGTTAAGAGCTGAGGTAGCTCCACAATCCATTGTGCACTTATAGGAGATCTGTGAGTAAGCATCTTACCTAACAGACTGGTAAGATGTTTTTATCTGTGTGTTCCTGGAGGCTTTGGGGAGGTCTTGAAGCTACCATTACAAGAATGGATATGCCCATAGATGTTGTCAAGGTAGCTGCTCAGGTAAGCAGCTGCAGAACATGATAAGGATCAGGTCTCTGGGAAGTAAAGTTGGTTACTTTGCGCCTGAAAGCTCAGACTTAACCACCTGAGTGATTAAAGACAACTGCACAGACATGAGAATTGTATGTAGTTGATGACCTATAGTGGTGGTAATTTATGGGGCCCAGTCAAACACTAACTCACTTGAGGAAGACTTATTACCTAAGTCTGAGGCGTTAGTAACAGGGACTGGAAAATGGAACCAAAATGGTCCATAGGAAAAGATTTTAGCGAAGACTAGTAAGAAGGACAGGATGATCATAGTGAAGACTAGTTGAAGGACTAGTGGAAGAACTGGAAGGTCATAGAGTGAGGACTATCTGAAGGACTGAAAGGTGTTTAAGAACTGGCAGAAGTAGAAGCAGGAATGATGAACTTGGACTGTTGAAGATAGGATTGATAATAAGAAAGAAGAAGGAAAAAGAAGTAAGTAATCTGCCAGAAAAAATATGATAAAAAGATTAAGATAAATATGATATAAAGAGATAACAAGGAAAAAGGAAATGATTCACAGAAAATAGACTGTAAATTTGTAAGGAATTGTTAGAATTAGAAGGAGCCAAAGTAACCGGAAACAGAACAGATAAAATCTGAGGACAAAGGCTGAAGTTTTGCCAAAATGATTAAGTGAAGCAAGAAGTGAGTGAAAGGCGGTGTCAAATGGCTGAAATGTGGAAGAAAACGGGGAGAAACTCATAGAAATGTTGAAAAAATTAGGGTTTATAAAATCCTCTAAGTAAAACATAGTTAGAAGCGCCCAAGTGTGCCCAGAAAACGTGAAAGGGATCACAGAAAAACCATTCAAAACACAGATCAAGTGTTTATCCAGCGCAAGATAGCACTGGATTCAAACCAGGGTCAAGAGCAAGTCATTTGGGTAAACATTTTGGAAAAACAGTTCAATCTGGGTGTTTGATTGGCTACAGGTCAAAGCTTGTTTGATCACTATTTTAAGGGCTTTAACTGAAGGGTTTAATCCTAAAGAATGAGGGAATGAACCAGGAAAAAACTTGTTTTTAATTGTCTGAAGTAAGTAACAAAGTTTAATATATTATAGAACAGGAAAAACTGGATAGTTTAAGCCTGAAAACCCCAGAATTCTAAGAAGAAAGGACTGAAACAAGGAGCTATAAAAGGGGATCAATCTGAGGCTTTTCATGGATTGGAAAGAGTGGATAACTAAAGCTACTAAGGACTAGATTGGATCTAGTGAAATACCAAGATCACAAAGACTATACAGAGAGCTAGATACCAAAATAAAAGAGCTGGAGCCTAAGATAAGGGAGCTGAAGCTTAGGATAAGTAGCAGGAGTCCAAGACTAAGGTGCAGGAGCCCAAGACCAAGTACAAGGAGTCCAAGAGATTGTTGGAGGACTCCAAGTATTGGCACATATCAATTTTTTCCCTGACCCCCGGACCATATACCAGAAGGTTTCTAAGGGGATCTTCCTTCTGAAGCAAATTAAAGCCCATTTTGACCCCTATACATATTTCTGAGAAATACATTATCCCCTAATAGAGAATGAAACTCCTTTCAGTCAGTCCCTGGCTATGACCCAGGTCACATAATGGGGACTGGTGAGCAGTAACCCCATAGTATTCTTGCCAATAAAGCATCAGACGTTGTTGCCGGTATGTATCTTTGCCGCTTGTGCTACTGGCCAATGAGTGGCAAAGTCAATGGTGGTGATAATATACCTTTTTTGTTATATTTCCCTATAATTGTCCCAACAGTGCCAAGGGCCCATGCCTTGAAGGGTAGTTGGGAACAAATTGGCAACACAGACTTTGGGGGAGTATTACTTTTTACAAATTTTTTGCATACTTCACATTGTTTGAGGACCTCTTTCACAACCAGGTACAGGATTGGCCACCATGCTTTGTGTTTTAGGAATTTGTATAGATTGCAGCTCTGTGTGACCAAGATCTCAGTGGTAACACAAGATGGTATTGTCCCTTTGATGTGTGGGAATGTATGGGATGGTGCTTCTGTCAGTCATTTTTTGATGCAATGTTCCATACACGTCTTTAAAGATATATTTATTCTTAATGAAAGTGTCTCTTGTAATGTTGATGGTGCTTGAGGGCAAAACCCTCATCCTTGGTTCAGAGTAATAGGAGGGGCCAGTCCGGATTGAGACCATTTTCACTTCTTGTGGCCCTGATGTATAGGCGAGAAAGAGTGTTGGCCATGACTAGCTTGGGTCCAGGCTTATACTGAATATTCATGTTGAACCTTTCTAGGAATTTCATCCAGTGTTCTTGGCATCTGGATAGATTGGCCTGGGTCTTAAAATAGATAAGAGACTTGTGATTGGTCAGGGCATTAAATTCTTCCTGTTGCTCTAGGTAATAGCGCCATTTCACTAGCCAATGGATGATGGCCAACAGTTCCTTATCATGAATAGGATAGCAATATTCACCATCTGTCAGCTTGCATGATTCATAGGCTACCAGTAGGAAGTTGCCATTTTCTGTTTTGATTTGTAACACTCCTCCAATGGAGAAGTCCAAAGCATTGGTTTCCAGTTGGTAGTCTCTGTACTGCTTTGGATATTGAAGAATGAGAGCAGATGTCAGCTTTTCCTTCAGGTGGTGAAAACAGAGGTTGCACTGGGGAGTCCACACAAATTTAGACTTTATGCCTGTTATTGATGACAAGGGTGCTTTTAGGACGCCGCAGTTGGGTATGAACCATTGGACATGGGCAATCATACCTAGAAAGGTGCTTAGTTTTGACTTATCCTTGGGTGGTGGCATCTTGCAGATGGCCTGTATCTTTTGACTGTCGGGTTTGAAGCCATCCTTTGAGACTATGTGTCCTAGGAAGGGTAGTTGTTTGCAGTAGAACTGGCACTTAGATGGCTTGGCAAGCAGTTTGTGTAGTTCTAAGGTCACAAAGACTGTATCTAAGTCCCTGTGGTGTTGCTCCACCAAGGGTGTCAGGATACCACATCTGGGTTGGGATTCTGTTTGCCTTGGATGCCAACTTGCTCTGTTAGGAGGAGGGAAGAGCCCACCATAGGAGGGGTGCTAACTTGATGAGGTAAGATGCTGATTGGTCTACCAAGGCCCAAGGTCCAGTGGAGGGCAACATGGTGTCAACTAACCCAGCCAGGGTAATGTAGGCTATGCCTGCATATTGACTGGCTGTGGGGGAGACAGATCTGGGCTGGGGGGCAGGAAGTCAGGTTTGGGTGTTTGGAGTGCTTCCATATATGTCTGATAGGCAGGCAAATAATTGTACTTCTCACGGAATATAGTGACTGAGTGCTTTTACCAGGCTCCCTTGTGATAGACTGTTTGTGGTGTTCTCTGTTGGAACAGTAGCAAAGTGGAAAATAACAAGATCAAATAATGAATAAAATGGTAGAATCAAGGTCCCATAATCTTATTTATTTCAGAATGGTAATGCCATTTTAACAAGACTTCACAGAGTTTAAATATCATTCAAAAATGCTAAGTTTGGATCAAACCATCACCTGATAGCTGAGCTGCTTGGTTTCTTCTGGCAAAAGAGTTTCAGGACCATTCTGAACCTTCTGGCCTATAATTTCTTCTGTTGAAATGACCTCCATCTGATGGTCCAAAGATAACATCTTCATGGCTTCATTATTGCTACTGGCGTTCCTGTCATCCTGGATAAAGAGACCTTCATAAACTATAAGCTGGATCAATCTTTGCCCCATAAATTGTGCATCTTCTGGGGTAACTTATGGGTCACTTTATGGCCAGAGATTACATGCCCAAGCGGCCTGAACTTCCAGCCAATCATCTGAAATCACTTTGGACTTTGACTCTTCATGCTGAGCATCAATCCCCTTTTTGGACGGCCCATCAGCTATGACAGGGGTGAAACCATATTGTTTCAGCACTTCTAGCAATCTAGATTAGTCTGGATTAATCACCAGCCTGTGACGCTCTTCTTCACTCTGCAAATTTGTGGCCAGGAAGGCCTACAAATTCCCTTGATTAATCAGATTTGGCTTGCTGTTATTCCAGCTCTCTTGCCGGCTAGCAATGCAAAACATGGGGGTTGGCCCAAGGGTCTGCAGGATCCCCAAACCCATCAGAGCCAGGTCCCAAGTTCAATACTCCTAGTAGGAGTTTATCACTTCTTTGTGAAAAATGGAATTCATGACAGAAGGGCTGTACACAATTATGTTGTCTAAGTATGCCAATACATGCTTGCCAATTTGGGGTGTGAAGACCTTGTTCATGAAGATAAAAAAGGTTGACAATGCATTTTTCATCCCAAAGTTGAGCACAACACACTTTTATAATCCATACTTGGTACAGAAAGCTGTTTTGGGTATTTCTTTATCTTTGATACAAATTTGATTATAGCCTGCTGTCAGGTCAATCTTGGAGAAGACAGTTGCTCCACCCAAGGCATTGAAGAGTTTATCAATAAGTAGAAGAGGGTGAGTATTTTTGATGGTAACCTTATTTAGTTCCTGGTATTCTGTAACAAGACTAAGGGTTCTGTTCCTTTTTTCCACAAAGAACATGGCAGCGTCAAAAGGAGATTATGAGGGGCAGATAAGTCCTTTTTCTAATGCCTCCTTGAGGTACACACATAGTGTGTTTTCTTTGTTTATGGTGAGGCAATATATGTGTTGAGCATTAGGTACTGCTTTCTTGAGCTAGATAGTGTGCTGTATGTGTTTCTCTAGGAGTAACCCTGGTAGAGCTTCCTTGAAGATTTCTGGATGACAGGCTAAAATTTACTGATACTGGCAAGTGGTAGTGTCCTGGTGATCTTCTAAGTGTATGATCTTGTACTGGCAGGAGTCCCAGTCAATTGCCTTGAGGTTCTCCTTTTTGTCCAGGGTCTATGGGATGTGTATAAAGATGTGGTCAAGCAGGAGCTAATCCACTGAGTCAGGGTAGATCTGGTGGTTGACGCCTTCAAGTTTAATGGTCAGTACTGAGGTTGCCCAGTCTGCATGGGGATTGTTCCTTCACAACCAGTCCAGTCCCACCACAATGTCAAACTTGGGAAAATCAATGACGGGGCCCTAGATGGTGGAATGCAGGTTCTCTAGCATGAAGGAGAATGGAGCAGTTTTCCTTGTCACAGTGATGTGATGTTTATCAGCTAAAACCATGTTCTTAATCTGCAAAGGATTAGTGGTTAACTTGAAGTTGTCTACAAGCTGCTGTTGACTAGGGTTTGATCTGCGCCTGGGTCCAGGAGTACTGAGCCTGTGTAACTGCAAAAGAGGAAAGGATAATACATCAGTTTATTGGGATGTCTGGTGATGGTGTAAAGTACGGGTCTTCTTAGGGCACTTGGATCATGGGGCATTGATCCACGTCCTTGGGTCAGTACTCATTGTTGTGCAAGTCAGGAGTTGTGCAGGGAGAGATTGGCTTGATAAGTGCTCTCCTTGGGCTTTTCTCTCATCCTTATTGCCCTGTGTGGCAGTGACTCAGAAGTGGATAGGTTTGACTGCCCGTTGTTCCTGTTTCTTTGTCCATTTGAGCCTTCAGGTTTGTGGTTTGAGTTGTTGCTGTTGTTGTTCCCAGGAGGCGGGCAGTTGAAACGTTCATTTGGATGAGAGTCCTTGGGTTGCTCCCTTTTCCCAGTCTGTGCCTTGTGAAGAGCATTGGATGTTTGTTCCACTTTCTCTGCCTCACAATACAGGCTCTGCAAGTTGGCCACCTGGTCCAGATTGACATGTCTCATCACATGTGATTTAAGTGTATTGTAGTACATGAGATGGGTAGCTGGGGTGTCAAAGGCCATGTCTGAGGGGGAACATAGTTTGAGTTCCTTTTATGCCCGGGTGAGCTCCTTCACCGTGCCTGTTTGGGTGATATTCTTCACTTGGCGTATGATCATGAGTGTGGTGTCTTTCAGCACAAATCTTGTCAATAAGTCCTGCTTAAAGGTGTCCCAATCTTTCTTGGTGTGATTTTCATGTCACTTGTTGCACCAGTTACCTGTGTTGTGGTAAGGCAAATAGATATCTCTGCAATCCAGAAATGTTGTGGGCATTCTATTTTTGCCAGCTTGTTCTGGGCAGATTGTATCCATTCTGTAGTGTTGTCATCATTGGCTCCAGAAATGATTCTAAGGCTGCACTACAAAGTTGTTAGGCTACATGAGCGGTCATGATGCTTTCATATATCACTTGAGGGATGGTGGTAAGCGCTTGGAAGAACCCTTGCGTTGATAGGGCCTTAAAAGTGGGGACTAGCATCATCATGTTCTGGTATAGCACAAACCCCTCTGGTATTTTGGTACCCAGTGTGTAGGGTGTCTAGTCTACAGGAAGGCCAGACATGATTCTTTTGTATATTTGTTGGCTGCGGCAAGTACAGGCAACAAGCAGAATTTTGAAGGGAAAGGTAGGATGGAGAACCTACCTGTGCTAAAATGTTGTAAATGTGCTATTTTAGCAGAGTTACAAGGGGGGAATATTTAGAGACTAGATAATTATCTTTATTTGGAGATAGGAAGTATATAGTTGCACTGAATCATTATAAGAGGAACATGATTGTATAGATCACTTGGTTGGATGATGAAGGGGGTGTCTTGATCCTGGTCATGAGTCAAGCGCTAAATTGAGTCATCCATTGTATGGATCATCATTTGTTCATTTTGCTAATTATGGGAATTTGAGTCATCTTCCTTATTTGGCTACAGCTCACTGGGAAGTTGTATTGTGGATCACAAACCTGCTTAGTTAGAACCTTGTTGGTGGGCTGAACCTGCTACTTTGACACAGCAAACTAATGCTTCTGGTTATTGGTGAGTTGATTTGCCACGTGGAAGACCTTTTGGACGTCAGTAACAAAGAGGGCAGGCTCAGCTTCAAACAAGATGTGGGAGAAGAAGAGCAATGTAAAGATTGCTTGTTTCTAGGAGGAGTGGATAGTTGGCTTTGAGAGCTTACTTAAGATGATATTCTGGACCTGCTGAGTGTTGGTGGGTTGGATGGCCCCTCCTCTAGATTAGAGGGCCTGTGTTGCAGATTAAATGGATTAGACATTAAGTTGTCCATCTAGGAATTGAGTGACAGAACAATTGCGTGATCACGCTATTGCATCTTGATTCTACTAGTGATAAAGACGTTTAAAACACCTCTAAAACAGGTGTTCAATTTGCCTTTTAAATGCGCACAAGGCACAGGCTTTACTTCCACAATTATAAATAGAACAACAAAGTTATTTATATCTACCTCCTTAAGGAAAGCCATGAAGAAGCGGTTGTTCTCTTGCGCGGGACTTTTAGCTGTGCCAATCCATTCTTCTCCATTTGGGAAGTCCTTCTGTCTGTGCCTCCCTGCCTCTGGTGGCAATTCCCCCGCCAGACACTATATAAGTGCAACACTATCTAAATAAATACCAGTTTTTGTATTATTATCTTCTTATATTATTCTGTCCTTACCCAGGCTGTCACTATACCAAAACAGGTATAGTATTAAGATAAAGAAGTAGTAGACTAACTATCTGTAGAAATCAGCACCCAGGCTGCCTATTGTACAACAGCCTGGAAGTATCAGAGGCAGGTATAGCAGATCAGAAGAAAGGAAGTCAGAAAGGTGAGGTACATCAAGGTGAGATAGCCAAACATGGTTGGGCATGAGGCTATCAGAGTTAGCCCCAGTGGGGGTGCTATCATACTGTAAAAAACTAATATATGGGGAAGTAATTTAGCAAGGTATGGTACCAAGTTTGCTACTTGGAACCCAGTGAGTGAGATGAAAATTGGGTATACCATCAATAACCAACATAACACCTTGGTGTGCACATTTATTTGTCCAAAATTACCAGCAAATTAAGTAAGTACATAGTATGCAAAGGTATATATAGCTATGCACATTGTTGAATGGGGCAAAACCAGGGCAGGCCAGGAGTAAAGATGGGATTAGTTTAATTTGCGCAAGGGCCACTTGTAGTAGTACTTGTTGGTGGGTTCTTGGAAAGGCCTGTATGGTTGGAAGTTGTGTTGATGGCCCCCAATCACAAGGCAGGCTGTAAGTAAAGCAGAGAAGACAAGATGATTATCTTATATCTCCTGGGGAAGGGCAGACAAAGCTTAGTGTCCTGTAATTTTCTTTTAGGTAAGTCTTGTTTCTGTTTTATGTGATATAATTGAGGGTAATTTCACTCAATGATAGCACAATCTATCATCAATTGAAGATTCTTTATTATATACTAGTGGCCTTGGTGGGGCATGAATAATAAAAATCATTGGATAAAGAACCCCAAACACTTGGTGTTGTCTGAGATTCCCTTTCTGGGGTGACATTGGAGAGGATTTGGTGGCAATTTATTGCTAATTCCTGGCTGGCAGTGACATGAGGAATATTTGGATGCTTTTGTGCATCCAAATTCATTATCTGCAGCTAATGCATGAAGTTAGCTACATAGTAGCTTTTCAGTCCCTTCTTGATTTAGTAGATTCCAAATTTGGGCAGCAGTTCCCCCCAAATTGAGAATTGAGGAAATTTTCTATTGTTGTTTTCCTAATTTAGAAGCTTCCCCATTTGGAAGGAGTGGATGGCCCAGCTGTGGGGGGCATGCCACCAGCCGCTGGCTAGATGGCAGGGTGCGCGTGCAGGCAGGCAAGCCGCTAGACTGGGCGTACAGCCAGCAGGAGCCTGGCGGTTGGATGTGTGGTCCTCAGCCAGCCTATAAAAGGCGGAATTAAACCTTTTTAAAATTCTTTTTCTTTCGATGCTCTTTTTGCGGCAGTGTCAGGAATATTCCTGACATAAACCTAATACTGACTGAAAGGAAAAGTTGGTGAAAGATAACTGAGATCCCAATTTTTGGGGCAAAATTTGATATGTAATTCCCCCTCTTATTAGGGTAAAATAAAAATAAATTTGGGGAAAAATTGGATCTTGGTGGGCGCCAAACTAATTTATCATCTGGACAGGCGCCCACTGCCACCACGCAGACGCCTGCCAGCATCCAGCCAGCCACCCGCAAGCCCTCTGCCAGCCGCCTGCCTGCCTGCCACCTGCAGGCCCGCTGCCAGCCTCCTGCCAGCCACCTGCAAGCCCCCCGCCAGCCTCCCAGTTGCCAGTCTGGGCCCTGCCACCCACCTGCTTGCCCGCCCAGCTGCCAGCCCCCAGACCACCCGCTTGCTTCCCGGGCCCCAGCCAGATGCCTGCCATCCACCTGGGTCCCAGGGCCCACCCTGCAGCCAATCAAAAATTCCCCTGGGGTACAACCAATCAAATAAGTCCCTAAAATCAGGGGAAAGTGTAGAAGACAAAATTCCCCCTCCAGAAGAGGGCAGGAATAATAATTCAGATTTTAAAAATAAGTTTGCCACCAACTAATTAGGTGCTAATTCACAGGCCACATGGGCAAGGCCAAATTCCATCCAAAACAATGTTCTTAATACCAAAATAACTTCTGAAAAGGAATTGACTCACAACCTTCACCTAGCACCAGGGCAACATGAAACTATTGGTTCACCTCAAGAATTTCTCAACCAGCCACAGATAGCAGGAGAACAGGAATTTGACCATCTTCACAAGTCTCAATTGCTATTCCTACCTTCCAAACTTCTGTGATTTTCCATCCCCTGTTTTTCCTCCCAATTGCAAATCTTTGCACAGGGGAGAGGACTATAAATAAAGGATCCCACCTCAGTAATAGCTTGTGCTATTATTGAGATTAATACCCTCAATAAAGTGAAATTCAACTTACAACTAAAAGTTAACTACCAATCAGCCCCTGCCAACCCTCCAATCCAAGGAAGATGAACCATCTCATCTTCACAGCTGTGCTCACAGCTTGCCTTGGGATTGGAGGCTACCAACAAGGGTTAGAGTTCTTTGGGCCCTCCCCAGATGGACTAGGTCATGACCACCACTACAACCCTGGTCAACTGAACTCCTCCCAGACTGGACCCTGGCCTCCCCTGGTGTCTCTGCATTCTACACTCTCTATTGCAATGTACATGTCCATGTACTACATCTTAACCTACTTTGCCAGGAGCTTTGGGAGATACAACGTACATGCAAAGATCTTCTGCTGGCTGATGACCGTGTACCCTATTGTTACCGCCTTGATTGGGTTCCAGTTCACCAAACTGTTGCCATGCATCCTGCAAGTGGTACCTACTGTAACTGGGTATTACAGGCAGCTTCCCCAACCAGGGAAAACTGCTGAAAATAGTTTCTTTGATTTTCTGGTGCCATTGTGCTACAAAAGATGTTCTTTTGAGATGTTTTGTCAGGAATATTCCTGACAGGCTCTAGAAAAAGGGTTTATTTGACCATCACAGTCTCCTTTTGGGGCTGCCATATTCTTTTTAGCAAAGAAAGATGGTTCCCTCAGATTGGTCACCAATTACTGCACACTAAACAAGGTTATTGTCAAGAACCACTACCTTCTCCCACTTATTAACAACCTATTTGAAGAATTGGGAGGAGTGACAGTCTTCTCTAAGATTGACCTGACTGCTGGGTACAACCAAATCTGCATCAAAAAAGAAGACATCCCAAAAAAGCATTATGTACTAAATACGGCTTGTACAAGTGTGTGGTACTCAATTTTGTAATGACAAATGCCCCTTCAACCTTTGTGATCTTCATGAACAAGGTGTTTGCTCCTCATATAGGCAAGCATGCCCTAGTCTACCTGGACGACATTATTGTCTATAGCCCCTTGGTAGAGCAGCACCACAAGGACTTAGAGGCAGTCTTTGCTATCCTGGCACAACACAAGCTTCTGGCCAAACCCTCCAAATGCCAGTTCTTCCGCAAGAAACTGCCTTTCCTAGGACACATAGTCTCAAAAGACGGCATCAAACCCAACAGTCAAAAGATACAGGCCATCTGCAAGATGCCACCACCTAAGGACAAGGGAGAACTCAGAATCTTCCTCAGCATGATAGCTTACGTTTGGTGATTTATCCCAGACTGCAGCATACTCACAGTACTCTTATCTGCCATCACTGGGGCCAAGTCTAAGTTAATATGGATCCCACAGAAAGACCTCTGTTTCCACCAGCTAAAAAAGAAACTGATGTCTTCACCCATCTTGCAGTACCCCAAGTAAGACAGGGACTATCAAATGGAAACAGACACCTCTGACACATCCATTGGAGGTATACTACACATAAAAACTGACATGGGCAACTTCCTACCAGTAGTGTACAAATACAGATAGCTGAATGGTGGGGAATGCCACTATTCCATTCACTACACTGAATTGTTGGCTTTTGTGCACTGCCTATCCAAGTGGCGCTGCTACTTGGAAAGACAGGAGGAGTTTACAGCTCTGAAAGACCATAAATTCCTCATCTACTTTAAGACACAAGCCAATCTCTCCCAATGTCAAGCCCGCTGGATGGAATTCCTGGAAAAGTTTAACATGAATACTAAGTGCAAACCAGGACTGGAACTAGCTCCAGATGACGCCCTCTTGCACCTATGTATGAGAGCTTCAAGAGGACAAAACAGTATGGATCCCAATTGGCCCCTGCTAGTACTCTGCACCAAAGACAAGGGTTTTCCCCCTGGTACAAAAACACAACCTGAGACATTGTAGTAAAGAATGAGCACTATTTGCAGACATCTATGGAATCCTATATTGCAAAATGTCAGACAGGATAATCATTACATACGTCCCCACTCATCAAAGAGTTGACACCATCCTACGGTACCATCAAGATCTAGGCCACACCAAGAGCTGCAATCTATATGAATTCATTAATAATAAGTCCTGGTGGCCCATATTATACTGCAATGTAAGGAAAAACTAAATCAATGTGAAGTGTGTGAAAAATTTGCCAAAAGCAACACACCACCCAAGTCTGTACTACCCATTTGCATCCAAGTACCCTTCAAAGTATGGGCACTAGACATTGTGGGTCCCATGCCAGGAAAACATAATGATAAGAAATATATCATCACAGCCAATAATTTTGTGGCCTATTGGCCTGTGGCACAGGCTGTCAAGGCCCATACCAACAACAATGTACAATAATTAATAGGCAAAGAAATCATCAGTAAGTTTGGAAAGCCAGAACTCTTGATTACCAATAGAGGCAAGGGATTGACCTCCAACAACACCAATGTCTACCTCACCAAGCAAGGCGTCAAACACACTGCAACCACACTATATCATCTTCAGGCCAATGGCAGAGTTGAGCACCTTAACAGTAGTCTAGTGCAGGTGCTTGTCAAATTCACTGCCAGCACACCTGAGGACTGGTACAAACAACTAGCAACTGCACTTCTGGTGTATCACACCCAGGTGAACAGATACACTGGGAAAAGCCTGTTTGAACTAGTGTATGGTTCCCAACCCAACATTGTTCAAGCCCTCACAGGACCCAGGCTAGAGATAACAAAAAGGTACTGCCTTGTTCTGAACCTCACGTACTCCAAGCCAATGTTAATCAAGAAGAGAGAGAGAGAAAACGGCTGCAAAACACATTTATTCTCATCCAAGGGAGACATGAGGTTAGTGAAAAAGTATGGGTAATGAACACCAACAAGAGTAAGCTACAACCAGAAAAGTTTGGCCCCATCATCCTCCTAAAGGTAAATGACAACAACACTTATCTAGTGCAAGGTCTGGGCAAAAGAAAACAGGATAAAGTCCTACACCACAACAGACTCTGTCCATGCAAAGCTTGTCAGAAGCAACAGGAAATGGTCCTCCCCACAACCAAAAAATAGCTGGTACAGTACGGCGCCCGGGCTCCTGACAGCCTTCTGTTAGACCTTCACGTGGAGGAAGCCAACCCTTAGCTGGGGGGTATCAAAACAACAGGGCTGACCCCCGGCAAGTTTCCAAGTAAGCAGGTTTATGACCTGCAATCTGACTTCCCAGTGATCTGAAGCCAAATGCGGAAGTCAACTCAAGTTTTCAAATCCAGCAAAATGACCAGACAATGATCCCTTGTGGAGGATAGCTCAATTTAGTGCATGACTCATTACAAGGATTAAGTCACCTCCCTAACCATCTAATTAAGTGATCTCCATAATCATGTTCCTGTTATCTTGATTCACAAGAACTATATTAACTTCTATCTCTAAATAAAGAATATTATCTAGTTTCCAATTATTTTTCCCCTTGTAACTCTGCTAAAATAGCACAGCTGCAACAATAGGGTAAAATCTGGTTGAACCAAAGGCTCATTGCAAATTTATTATCAGAATGGCAATAACACATTGTTTAAATTTGACAGGCCACATATACCAACTTCTTAGACCTCATCTTTGGGGCGGAAATCTGAACTTTGGGCAGTCTGGCATCAGGAAACTGGGGGCATCAGAAAAGCTTCAGGTTTGGATAGATTATGATTGGCTAGTAATGGCAAATAGATGCAGGAAACTTTCTGTTTACACCCCTTATTACCAAAATCAGGAAGGCTGACCAAATGTGTGCTTGTTTTAATGCTGGGGGCAATATCTGTTGACTTTTGTTGACAAGATCTAATTTTGATTTAGCCAAAATCTCCATTTGGCAAGCAGCTGCTTCTGTGATGAAGTGGAATTCAGGTGGTGTGCTATTGGCTTCAATTCTTTTAGGCTTTGGTAAAACTTCTTTAATTTGCAGACTCCTAACCAAATAATCCTCAGATTCAATCCCAAAAAACATGAGCAGCTGGGCGGCTGCCCCTTTGGGCTGGCAGGCCGCAGAGTGTGGGGTCTTGGGTTTAATCCCTGAGTTTTGTTTTAAAATGAGAAGCAGTTTGAAATTTGTGACACTAAAGTACAACCATCTTCCTCTTTTCTTGCTAGTTTTTTAATAAAAAACATCTCTCAATCTTTCTGTCAGGGCCCAGAATACCCAAGAAAACCAGCTAGCATGCCTGGCCACAGTACAACAAACTATTTGAAAACAATTACCTATTGCCTTTCCAGACAAAAAGCTCCCCTTTATGACCAAAAATAGAAAGGGTTTGCAAGGCACAAATTCTGCAAAGCCCTGAGAGCAACATCAAATACAAAATCAGGCCTTCCTTATATTGGGAAATAGTAAATTTTATAAGCAATTGCATGACCAATCAATTGGGCAACTAATTTATTGTGGGTTCTATTAATAGCTGTGTCACTTTGGCAGGCTGAAGCCAAACCCATCACTATGAAGAAACAACTAATGTGCAGCCTTCCCCATGCCTAAACACGCAGATTTCCAAAAAGAATTGTTAATGCCACTGAAGTTAATGTCACCAGATTTCTGGTGGCACTAGAAACTAAGTTATTCCCAGTAAGTATAAGTAGTAAGGAAGGGAAGCCTTCCTTATTGTTGACATTATATAAATAAATTTATTTTGTGCCCAGGACTCATTATTTGATTGCAGGAACTGTTTATTTTTGCACCAATAAAATTATTCTGATAGCACTGATGAGGAGCAACTTCTGGGGAAGCTTAGAAGATGGATTTAGAGAAGAAGAGAGTAATTTTATTGGATAATATTTTAGACTTATGTAGCTTGCGCTGTGGCGGGGGCTTAAGTTGGATCAAATATAAGGGAGGTCATGTGTGAGTTGGATTTGGATTGCTGGATACCTGGACAAGTCATGTGATATTGGTTTGTTGCCATTTCCAGAATTTTGAACTGTATATTGGATTGGCACCAAACCAGGCAATGATTGGATGTTATGTGTGTTGGTGACAGTCAGAATACCAGTACATCCAGATCCTCAACAGTATCTTTATGTGAATCAACTCAACAATATTCCCATGTCTTCCCCTATCTTCCTAGTTTGGCTCACATTCTTTGGTTACGCCTGCTTGCACCCTTGACTTGGAGTTCTATCATTCCCACCACCTGGATCTCTCTCTTGGCTGTTCTAGAGGCCATATTCCAGAAACTATGAAGATACCAGTCACTCCCCCCTTTCCAGATGCCCTTCCTGCACATGACTTCAGTAAGCTGGGTTTTGTCTATATTACAGTGTTGAGGCTAGCCAATCAGGTTGTGCCTCACACTGGAAGTTAGTGTCCCTGGGCCACTACAGTCAACTATCTTGTCAGAATTGCTCCCATTGTATACATGGCCTTCCAGGCCCAGCCTGCCTTTCTTGTGGGAGTCCAGTTAGACACCAGTATGGGCTGTGACACTTACACTCTATTATATGTTGAGTGTTGTGAATGGCCATGTTCATACAATTATTGAAACAGCAGGCTCCACCTGCCACCAAGGTTCTGAGTAAGCGGGTTTGTGACCTGCAACCCAATTATCCAGTCACTTGAAGCCAAACTAGGAAGTTGACTTAAATTTCCAAATCCAACAACATGAACAAAAAATGTTACCTTACAGTGGATACCTTGTTTTGGCGCTTGACTCATTACCAGGATCAAGCCACCCCCCTTCACCATCCAATTAAGTGATCTTCATAATCATGTTCCTGTTATCTTGATTCATAAGAACTATATAACTTCTATCTCTCAATAAAGATTATTATCTAGTTTCTAAATATTTTTCCCCTTGTAACTCTACTAAAACAGTACAGTTACAAAACTATTTTATTTTGCCTATGATGAGATCACATTGCAAAACTGAGTCAGAAATTCTTACATATCTTTTATTTGTCAAAATTGCAATATTTCTTTCAAAGAAGTTGATCAAATTTCCCTTTATATCTTGTGTGTCATGGCCAGGTGTAGCGTCAAACCAAGGAGACTGAGAAGAAGTCCACCCATCAGGATATTGCAACACCAAGGCCCAATACAGAAAGGGCAAGGAGCGGGATAGGTACAGCATTCCAGCTGCAAGTGGACAATAGGCACCTAGGTGAGGTACTACAACCTTGGAAAGACTAAGGACAGTCAGAATGACCATCCCATTTCTGCTGTGGTCATAAGGAATGACCTCAGCAGAAGGTTGTGGGGTTGGAGGAGGAGTGGGAGGGTTGAAGCTGCTGGTCCATCCAGGGCTGGGCCCTGGTTGGTAGTCCATGGCTAAGGGTTCTACTGTTTCTACTAGTGGTGACGCTGGTGACTGAATTGGTTGGTAAGGGATTGTCCAAGGTGATAATAGTATATGGGGTATGAAGACAAAGACTACTCTGTGGACCATACACTTTATTTAATGTTGTCTGCATCTTTCTTGATTGGGGGAAATGGTTCTTATACCATTCATCTGGTCTTCCTTGGAAGCAACTACTGGCAGCTCCTTGATGGGCTCCAGTAGTCCAACCCTTGGCCACAGGTACTTTGGGAATGGGGAAGGCATTCTTAGGAACAGGGGATATGGTCCCAAGAATTTTGAACTGGGTAGACAGGAAGTTCCCTGGGCTTGGGTTGTGGGATTGGCTGCTTAATTCATGGCTGGGGAAAACTCTGGGGTCTGGGTTTGGCTCATCTGGTTTCATCTGAGGATTGGTCAGAGTGCTGGAAGCTGATTGGCGGCTAATTATATCCTGCTCAATTATTTGGGGCTGGGGCTGCTTGGCAATTTGGACTTGCTTCTGGGCAGGGGGATTGTTAACTGCTGGTAAATATTCCTGGCTGAGTGGCTGCTCATCTAATCTTGACCCAATGAAATGGTTGGAAACTGCAGGCATTGTGAGGGTTTCAAAGGCTTGGGGATCTTCTTTAGCAGGGTTTGTTTGATTGGATGTGAAAACTGGTACATCTTCCAGCAGATGATGCTTCATTACATCAGTGGGTGAAGTGGCATTATTTTGGGAGGTTGGTTGCAAGTTGGCAAGTGAATCAGGACTGAGAGATTGGACTGGAGAAGGAACTTTGGTTTTGCTGAGACTGGCTGATTTGGTGGGAACTGGAACAGATTTACTTTCCAAGTTATTCAACAGACCCAGTTGATACTGGATCTGCTGAATAACCCAGCAAAAGTCATTAACTAATTGATGGGAGCCACCCAGCTCATTTATAGCATTGGAGCTGGTGGCTCTGCTACTGTTGGGGGCCGCTAGCCCCCCTGGGCCAGTTTGCAAACTGGCCCTGGTCATTTCAGAGGGTTTTGTTGTTGATAAAAAATTTAAACTGATCTCTCTTTTGAGAGTTGGTTCTCACCTGCCCTGGTGATTTGTGGGCAGTTCAAATCCCCCAGCAGGTTTGCGTGATTGCCTGCGTTTTTGCTTAGCAGCAAAGGTCTTGGGTTTAATTCCCGGGTTTGTTAATTTTGGGATTGCAGCCCTTACATTGTGCCATGACAATCTTCACCTCAAATGTGAAGATGGTTTTTTATCTAACTTTCCTAGCATTTTTTGTGATTTTACAGGATATTATATATTTTACTTTGGTTCCTCAATAAAGCTTAGGTTCAAACCACATCATATTTTTATGCTTTCTTGTATAATTTTGCGCACTCCCCATAGCCATGTGTGGTGATAATTATTTGACTATTGCATGATCTTCTTTGAGCTTCAAATAGTAGGACTGTGCTACAATAGTAACAGATTTAAAGCCCCAGGTGGGAATCAAACCTGCACCCAGCCGCCAGGCGGGGCAAGTGGGTGGCTGGGATTTGCCTGCACCTGGATTTGCTTCAAAAAGCAAAAAGCCAGGTGCGGGAACCATTCCTGCCCTGGCAACAGCTGTGGGGCCTGTTCTGGGCCCCAAAAGCTGCACCCAAGCCTTGGTGGGTGTAAGAGAGGGGGCTAGACTAACAAAGCCTGGCTCCTATCCTGGTGGGACCAACCATCAGGATGCCATCCAGTGCAAGACTGGGATAGCCGCTCAAAGGGACCTCTCAAAGGAGACAGGATGTGAAAGGGGAGGGAAGTATGCATCCAAAGCCATGACCAAGGCTCCAGTAAGTAACCACAGAGAGCGGTCCCAAGTGGGAGGGACCTCTGCATCTGACTCAGGGATTTGATGCAAGGAGGGTAGGAAGGAAGCTGAAACTGCTACAGGGGAAGGATTGTCCAAGTCAGAAGAAGGAGTTTCAGTAGTACCAGATTCTAAAGGGGACAACAGTTCTTCAAGATAAGAAGACAACCAAGGGAACAAAACATAGGATACTGAGTTGGTGGGAACCTGGGTGAGATATCCAATTACATTTACAAACAGACCAGGAATAAACTCAGAAGATCAAGAAATCAAGGAAAGTTTGCTCCAAAAGACAGGGTTGGAGGACCAGAACAATAGAGAAATAGGCACCAGTATCCACATAGCCATCTTGTACCAAAGAGACAACATGATTTCAGCGGGGTGCCCTTTTTGCTAAAACTTCCAGGCAGACGGACCAAGTACAGAGGTAAATATCAGGGAATGATCTGAATTAATATTCTTGGAACAACTCCCAACAAAAAACGACGGGTAGGCAGGCAGGTGGGCCAGGAAAAGCGGGAGGCGGGGACAACAGCAGGAGTTGAGACAATTACCTTTATTATTTACCAAACTTCAAAACTACAAAAGGATTTGCAAAGTCAGGAGTTTATTCAACAATTGGAATTGGTAAGCAAGGGACCTGACGGCCCATGCTTCCATTTTATTCAGAGGGGGGTGATAGGACTGGGGGGTTATGAGAGGGGCTATTGGAGTGCAATCTAAAGGGGAGCCTATTAAAGACTACTGGCCAATCTTCTCCTGGTTTGAGACCAAGAAAAATAGGGACCGCGGGCCCGGAGTAAGACTCAGTCCCTCAATTGACTAGGAGCCTTCTGAGGACTCAGGGTGCGCATTTCCCCTAATGCCTTCCTCTGGCGTCTCCACTGGAGAGCTCCAGAACCCAATTATTTTGGGCTGAGGGACTTCTGGGCCGGAGAAGTTGGCTACCTGGGACACCACTGATTGTGGGATTTGATACCCAATTTCCCTGGGCCGCAGGTTAGGCCTTTCAGGCTTCATGAGGCCCACATTTTTCTGTTGGTCTGCTAGTTGTTTCAGGACCAGGAAACACCAGGACAACAAGCAATCTAGCTGAATTAATGTCTCCTCCACAGTTAGAGGGGACTCCAAAGGAGAAATGGGAATTTTGGCCAGGAAGGCCAACACAAAGCGTTCATCCACTGTGTGGGCCAAGTCCTCCAGGTTTTGGAGGGGTTTTGCCTGCACACGGGCCACTTTTTTTTGATGGTCTGGGAAATACATCCTGATCCAGGGCCAAAGGTGGGCCAGAGAACTTTACAGTGGGTTTGGCTGGGCCTGGGCAGGCTATTTTTAGCTTCCCAGTAAACCCAGTTCAAGCCCACCCTCCATTAAGTAATTTGGGGACCTCAACTGGAGACCCCTTTTTTAATCAAGTTCCTTGGCCTCAGGAAAGCCTGTCAATTCAGCCCAAAAAAGATGATCAAATAAGAAAAACTCCATAACCCCAGAAGCCAAATCTGTTAGAAAAAATGGCCAGCCAAGAAAAGATAGGCCACCAGAAAGCCAAGAAGCTGTTCCTGAAGACCTCAAAAATGACCATGAAGCAGCCAACTAACCAGAAGAACCTGAGATGCCAAGCCTTGCCACACAGATAGCACCAGAAAAATGCCCAGAGACACTTTCATGTGAGTAAGTATATAAGTCAGAAGCACCAGAAAGATTCTGCATTGTCATTCTTACCACATAAAGTTGTTATGAACCTTTGTTTCACCAATCTAATTCCATACATATTTCTGATATTCTTCCATCTGTAATCACCTAAGCACCAGTACTCCCCCTCAGGGATTGAACGTCACACACCAGCTGACAAACCAGAAGCTTTTGATTACTAACGCCTCCTGACACTCTGTTTGTCCCTGTGCACTTCACTGAGTATCCACCCAACCCTGACCACAAACCCTGGACCTTGGAAGACTTGCAGTGGTACACTCGCCCAGATGCCCTCAATAATCCATATCAAAAAATCCGTGACGGCAAAGAAGTCACTATATACCCTTTATATATTCAACGGGAAATACAACATTCCTACTGCCTACTTAGTCCCAATGAAACCACCCCTGATACCCAAACCAGCCATCTCAACCTCACCCACTTCTGATGCCACTGGCCAGAGTAGTCAATTCCTGGGAGTCTTTACCTGGGGCTCACAGGGTTGATTGATTCTGCCTTGCCGGTAGCTGGACCTTGGGCTGTGGCTGGGAAGGCCCTCTCCTACCTGGTAAAGTTAGGTCCCATCATCTGGTGGGCCATGCCTGTACCTGCATCTGCCCCTCCCTCACCTGAAGGGGTGTTGCAGTACTCCTGGTATCCTGATAGACTGTCCATCTATGTTATTATTGTGTATTTGTGCCCCTTGAAGCTTCTGTAATTCAAGATAATAATTGAATGATCTTGTTACAACAAGACAACTACATCCAAAATGTTCTCATATTAATCAACAGAGAGATTAGCATTAGTTTATGGCTTGTGTTCAACAGTTCAAAGAACATATATGTGTTACCTTAACATCTTCTGAATGCTTGATTCAACCCCATAATCAGTTATGGTGTGATAGAATGCAGCCCCCTAATTTCTTGACAGCCACTTGCCTTGCCGATTAAGTTGTGGCTATTTAAGCCATCTTCTTCTTCCAAATAAATATATATTATCAGCACCATAATTGTGACTGTATGATAGTCACTTTTAGTATTTAGCCAAATAAATACTCTGAGATATATAAAGCTACTCTATTTTTGTTACTTATTTAATTTAGATAGGGTTGACTGGAATTCTTCAGAAAAAGATTCCTGGAAACTTGGTATCTATATGTAATAAAGGAATAGAATATTGTTTGTTAGTTAGTTAGGCTGTACTAAATGGCAAAATTGAGGCAAGATTGGCTGAGTCAATCTTGGGGACTAGGTGTCTTGTAAACTGTCATAAGTGACAAACTCCTGTTAACAATGCACGTGGTAGAATCCCAATTACGGGATTTAAACCCTGAAACCCTTTGGGCCACCTGCCTGCGTTTTTTGGGCTCAAACCAGAACCAAATTCAATTTTGGTGAAATTCCTGAGACTTACCAACTTGGAGCTACCTGCGCTGATGCTTTGCCTGCAAAAGGATCCTGTTAGTCCCGCCAATGAGAGTGCAGGCCTGATCAACAATCCTAATATAACTGGGGCCACCGCTGTTGGAGAATTGAAGAAACTTCCCTTAGAATGTGGGACGCCTGAGGATGACAAATCCTGCAGCTCAAAAATGGAATTTGAGTTTCCCCACCCCAATCTAACCAATGAGAAATTCCCCATGAAGGACACCACCAAGGGTTTCCAAACCCTGACAGATGTTATCACCTGGCCTGAGGGGGTTTGCAAAAGTTTTCCCATGGCAGATGGGCATACTTATACCCTGGGCCTCCAGGAAGTTGCCCATTGCTATTCTTACATTAAAGTGATATGAACCTTTTGTTCAACCAGGTCATACTGTATTTGATTTTAGTTCTCTTTCATTTTCAGTCTAACCCCTGCAGCACTGTCTCTTACACTCATCAACCCCAAGAAACCGCAGACTGACCGCCCAAACTATATTGTCCACCAGGAGCACCCTTTGGCCTGGTACATTTTACTGAATACCCACCCAACCTGGTGTATTCAGAATTCACCTTAGAGGAAATCCTACTCTATGACCCCAAGGTCAGGATCAGAGAGACCAAAGTCATTGGCAGAGAAGAATCCTGGATCACTGTGCCTTCCCTGCTGTTCTGAGAGAAATACAACTACCTGCCCGCCTACCTAGTACCAATGACACCACCCCATATCTCGCGGCCCAACTGCCTGCAAAAATCAGTTGCAGCCAATGAATCCACCTCAAACCAAATATTCAGGGTGATGTACATCACCTTAACTGGCCTTATTGATTCCATGGTGCCCACCAGCAGACCCTGGGCCATCCTGGGTAAAACATTATCTTATATTGTAAAGTTAGCTCTAATCCTGTGATGGACCCTTCCCTCAGGGCCCACAGGCTGTCTGCCTGCAATTTCTTAGGAACCCCCCTGCAGGCTGGATCCCTGACACAAACGGTTTGATTAACCCTGAAGGTTAGTTAAAAAATACACATGTCATAACATATTTGATTACTCCCTCTTGTGGAATTAACAACCCGAGTAAATCACCAAATGGCCCACCAAACGGTTCACCAACTAGTCAATAAGTCGGTGGCACTCCTATCAGTTGACCATCTATTACGGGGATCAAACATCCAGATCCTAAAAGGAACACAACTTGAACAAGCCTCGTGACTTAAGAGGAACATTACTCAGATAAGCCCCATGACCTCCATGACGTACATGGACAGTATGTGGCTTTTCATGATACTATATATTAGCCTATATTCATATCAAATAAAGTATCATTCTCTTCCTAAATCTTCCCCTTATTCTGTTTATTATACTTCCCAGAAGTATAAACTTGACAGTGGTAGCACAGGTAGGTTATTCATACCTATCCAACTCAAAGAAAAAATTCCTCCTAAGAAAAGGATCCAAGCAATGGTACTCCATAACAGTTGGAGAGACTACAAAGAAGGACAAGACATTCCTGTAGGTTTTGTTATCTACAACAACGTCCTTTTACCTGTTGAACAATACAACACTCTCAAAGACCACAGATTGTTACCCACAGCATTGACCACAACAGGACCACAGCAGTCTGAGATACCCAATATTGTGTTCCAGCGCCTATGTACGGCTGAAATTGGCGCCTTTGCAGGACTACGCCAGGAAAACGCCTCTCTTTGGATCAACAGTACACAAAGAACATTTGAGCAAGTGGACTATCCCCAAAGTGTAAATCAACTGCCACCTTTGGCTTTGGATCAACCCGTTTTTCCCTGCTGTACCAAAAAAGGCCCAAAAATTGCAGCCCAGTCACTCAACTCTCTAGGCAATTTAGCTCATACTGTTGGCAAGAGATTTGTCCTGGCCTACCCTGCAGATCTCCTGTCTCTGGTAGTTCCCTCTTGGGAAGAAACGCTAATTGATTTGGACTATTTACTGGCCTGGTGTTGTCCTCTCTTAAAAACAATCAGAAACACCCAATCAAAAAATGCCACATCAATAACCATAAAATCAATTGAATCTGAAATGGATGGGATGCCTTCCAACCAATCAGGTAAAGCTACAGAAATTACCTTGAAACCCTCCAGTCTCCCTGGTCCTGACCTGAAAAATTTATCCCCCACCCAATCAGATTCAATCCCTGCAGTCATGTGATTCCTTTCCCTGCAACACACTCCCTTTTACACAGCAAGGGGACTTTCAGTCCCCTGCTTGTCTATTGTCAATTCTATTAAAAAGTTTGGAATTTGTTGCGCTTTTTTTAAAGTATTTTGGTTACACTGGAAACTCTGTTTCTAGTTCATATCATCTAAAAATTAAAGTGTTAGTGTTTTCCTTAACGCTTATCTTGCACTTCCCCGTTTCAAACCTGGGAACTCTTCTGGACTCTTCAGTACAGGTCACAGTGTATAGTTGCCGCCTCCTTTTGTTTTTGCTTTTGAAAACCAATTTCAAACTCAAAATTTTATTTAAAATTCAATATAATTCTTATTATTATCTTGATTTTTCATTAAAGCTACAGTTTCTGAACCCGTTTTTGCTTGTTTTTGTGATCCAAGGTCTCTGAGACAACGCCCACACTCTCCAGACCCATTCTGTTGTTTCCTTTGCTCTTCTGCTTGTGGCTGCCCTTGGGCTTCATTTTTTATTACTTTCCAGTAAAACAACTCTACCAACCTTCTCCAAATTTTGAGGAAAACGCAACAATGATACTCCCTGTCCTAAAATTTGTTGCATTTTCCTTGAACCTGTTTCTATTACTCCTTTGGTTGATCTCTCCAGACTTGTGGTCAAAAATCACTTCTTCTGCTTGGCTTGTGGGGGACAACCTGTCTAGCCTTCTGAATTTCCCTAGTAGTCTCCTCCTCTCTGGAGAGGCTGCGGTGAAAAGTTTGACGTGTGACAACCTTGATTTGGATGTTGTTGGTTATGCACCGCCCTCCTCTGAGGGAAAGAAATGTTGATGCCTCCCCAGCCAGGAAGAGGGTGATATGGTCCCCCTTGAGGCTCTCAAGGTTCTCCCTCTCACTCCCTCTTGTGCCCCGTGGTTGGTCACTGGTCTTGTGTTGATGGGAATGAACTCCTATTTCCTTCAACTGTCCCCAGTGTCCTCCCTCTTGTCCCCCCTTAGAGAAGCCATCCCAGTCCTCCACAGGTTGGCATCCTGGTGGTTTGTTTCACTGGGATGGGAGCCAAACTTAGTTAGTTTAGCCCCCCTTTCTCACACAAAGACTCTGGGTCAGTGAAATTGCCCTCTGCATTACAGGAGCTGCATCACATTTTGTAAGCAGATGGATAGCCCAACACCCTAACCAGAAGGAAAGCTGGGAGCTATTCAAGAGCACATTCCTCAAAAAGTTCTCCATGAAGGATTCTGACATAGTAATCATGACAGAACTTTGAACCTTCAAGATGACGGGAACAATTGAGGAGTACATTGCTGCATACAAAGACCTACGTGACCGCGCACCCAACATCATCAATTTTGATGAACCTGGGCCACACTTGGACTTCTACAATGGCCTTCCCACACACATTAGACATCAGTTTGACATGACCTGCAGCAAGAACCTTGAAGATGTATTCTTGGAAGGGAAACATGCAGCGCAAAAAATATGATGACCTACATGCAACCAACAAGCGCAAAGAGAGCCCTTCAGCCAAGAAAGACCCTTGACTCAATTAGCAAAACAACCAAGCCAACAACACACACCCTCAAACTGGGAATTGTACTGCCCAAGCCAACCAGGAAAGCAACAAAGATACCAACAAGGAGGGGAAAGCTCAGGGGAGTGCTTAGGCAAGCTGCCCTCCCCCAACTCATAAGACTTGTACAGGGACCAGGACGTGGACTCAATTACCATGATCCAAGTACCCGCAAGCAATCCTCTACTGTTTGCTGCCCAAACTAGAAATAAACCCCTTACTTATCCTTTCTGATTTTACAGATACCAGGGCACAGCACTATTTGACACTGGAGAAGATCAATCCCTTATTAACAAAAAATTTGCCAACCTTATGAAATTACCAACAGTTTGAAGCAGTGTCAGGAGAGTCATCATGGCAGACAACAGAAGCATGCCAGTCAACAAAGAAGCAAAACATTTCCGCGCCCAAATTGGAGATGTACAAACAACAATTAACGGCCCTATCATACCAATCCCCAACTATGACATAATACTAGGTCTATATTGGATGCGGAAAACCAAATCCCACATTGATTGGGATAGTGCCACTCTCACTATTCAGCGCGGCAAAGTACACCATCACATCTACCCGGCTCACCTTGACACTCTCATGTGCAACCATGTATTTGTAAAGATAATGGAAACAGAAGAGGAGACAGATCCCAGAAATATCAATTGGAAGACCTGTAGATATGAAATCATTCACTTTAAGAATATGGAATCTAGACGTGAACAGGACTACATCCACAATCAGCTCATCAAGAAGTTCCCTTCTGTTTTCCAGGAAACACTACTGGGGTTACCACCCAACCGTGGCACACAACATGAGATTGACCTTAAAGGAAGTGTATCCAAGGCACACCCTATCTATTGCCTAACACCCCAAGAAGACAACACTCTAAAGTCCTATCTTGACAAAGCCCTCAACAAAGGCCTCATTAGACCCTCAAAATCACCCTTTGGTGCTGCTGTCTTCTTTGTGGTAAAGAAAGACAGAGGACTCTGCCTGGTCATAGACTACAGGGCGCTCAACAAGGTCACAATTAAGAATAGGTATCCCCTGCCCCTGATTGATAACCTTTTTGACACCCTGGGGGGGGTCCCAAATCTTCACAAAAATTGATCTGACAGCAGGTTCCCACCAAATTTGCGTGAAACCTGAAGATATCCCAAAGACAGCATTCAGAACCAAATACAGATCCTTCAAATGTGTTGTCCTTAACTTTGGCATGAAAAATGCCCCAGTACCTTTGTGAGTTTCATGAACAAGGTTTTCAAAGAACACATTGGAAAACAAGTAATCATCTACCTGGATGACATAATCATTTACAGCCCAAACTTAAAACAACACTGGGAAGACGTCTGCCTGGTTCTCTGCACCCTCAAAGAAAACCAACTCATTGCCAAACTATCAAAGTGTGACTTCTTCTTGTCTGAACTTCCTTTCCTTGGCCACATTGTCAGCAAGGACGGGAAAAACCAGACCCAGAGAAAATACATGCCATAACCAAAATGCCAGCCCCCAGAAACAAGAGTGAACTCTGTATCTTCCTAGGCATGATAGCCTACGTTAGAAGGTTCATTCCTGACTGGGGTGCTCTGACAGCCCCCTTGTCAGCCATTACAGGCAAAACAACTAAGTTTGTGTGGACACTGCTACAAGATCAACATTTCTGCCAGTTGAAAGAACAAATGGTTACCGCCCCCATCCTCCAATACCCAAATTGTAAAGGGATATATAAATTAGAAACTGACGCCTCTGACTGCGCCATAGGAGGAGTACTCTGAATCTAAACAGCAGAGAAAGACTTCCTTCTCATGGTGTATGAGTCAAGAAAGTTATCTGACAGTGAACAAAGGTTTCCCATTCACGACAAGGAATTGATGGATATTGTACACTGCCTGCTAAAGTGGTAATGTTATCTGGAAGGGGCTCAGACATTCAAGGTGCTTATCAAACACAAGTTCCTAGTGTTCTTCATGACACAGCAACACCTATCAAGGAGACAAGCCAAATGGATGAGTCTCATATAGAGATATCCCATGCAAATTGAATACAAACTGGGCAAAGTGTCAGGATACCAAGAGTACCGTGGAGCTCCAGTAGGTAAGGGAGGATTTGAAGCAGGTACTGGCATGGCCCACCAGATGATGGGACCTAACTTTACCAGGTAGGAAAGGGCCTTCCCAGCCACAGCCCAAGGCCCAGCCGCTGACAAGGCAGAGTCAATCAATCCTGTGAGCGCCAGTTAAAGCACTCCCAGGAATTGACTACTCTGGCCAGTGACATCAGAAGTGGGGGGTTGAGATGGTTGGTTTGGGCATCAGGGGAAGTTCCATGGGGACCAGGTAGGCAGCAGGATTGTTGTACTTCCCGTTGAAGATCAAAGGGTAAATGGTGATTGCTTTGCCGTCACAGACAATTTGGTAGGGTTCCTTGGGAGCGTTTGGGCAGGTGTACCACTGCAAGTCTTCCAATGTCCAGTGTTTGTGGTCAGGATTTGGGGGATACTCAGTGAAATGCACAGGGCCAAATGGAGTGTTGGGTGCATGTTAGTAGTCAAAGGCTTTGGTTTTGTCAACTGGAGTCTGGCTATCTATCCCAGTGGATGGGTACTGACACTTGAGTGTATGCAGATGAAAGAGTATCAAAAATAGGTATGGAAGCAGATTGGTGAACCAAAGTTTCATAACAACTTTATTTGGTAAGGATGACAATACAGGACTTTTTCAAGTGCTTCTGATTTATATACTTACTCACATACAGGTGCCTCTGGGCATTCTTCTGGTGCTATCTGTGTGGCAAGACTTGGCATCTCAGGTTATTATGGTTGGTTGTCTGCTTCATGGTCATTTTTAGGGTTTTCAGGAACAGTTGTTTGGCTTTTTGGTGGTCCATCTTGGCTTGGCTGGCCATTGGTTCTAGCAGGTTTGGCTTCTGTGGTTATGGGATTATGGGGTTTTTCCTATTTGATCACCTTTTTTGGGCTGTCTTGACAGGCTTTCCTGAGGCCAAGGAACTTGATTAAAAAAGGGGTCTCCAATTGGGGTCCCCAAATTACTTAATGGAGGGTGGGCTTGAACTGGGTTTACTGGGCAGCTAAAAATAGTCTGCCCAGGCCCAGCCAAACCCACCAAGGCTTGGGCGTAGCTTTTGGGGCCCAGAATGGGCCCTGCAGCTACTGCCATGGCAGTAATGGTTCCTGCACCTGGATTTGCTTTAAAAAGCAAAAATCCAGGTGCAGGCAAATCTCCCCTGCCTGCTAGTCCCGCCTGGTGGCTAGGAGCGGGTTTGATTCCCACCTGGGGCATCAAAATTGTTACTTTTGTAACACAAAGAAATGCTTACTTCAGATTCCCTATCAAGGCTATACAGCAAACATGCCCTCTGCGCTGATGGTGACCCAACTGGCCCATGCTCATCATGGGGAATCTCTAGGAAGGCTTCCCACCAGGCACACCTATGGACGTATAATAAAAGGTCCTTAAGAACAAACATCTGTTCAAAAATGCATATGGTACCCTACACCAAATACTTCCAAGTGGTGACACTGTACCTTACGTTCTGTCAACTCAAAATATTGACACCATCCTCAGATATCACAGAGACCTGGGACACACCTGTAGCAGGAACTTACATGAGTATCTCAAAACACGCTACTGGTAGCCCAACATGCTGGATGACACCAAAGAGGTACTGGAGCAATGTGAATTCTGTGAAAAGTACGTCCAAACCAAAGCACCACCCAAGTCAGCAGTACCTGTATCTCTCACACAACCCTTCAAGGTATGGTCATTGGATATTGTGGGACCAATACCGGGTGAGAACAAGGGCAAAAAGTACATCATCACAGCTATTGACTATGCAACCAGATGGCCCGTGGCATAAGCCACAAAAGAACATAAAGGCAATTATGTGAGACAATTTATTGGAAAGGAAATCATAGGCAAATTTGGAAAACCTGACCTCCTGATCACAGATGGAGGCACCAAACTTAAATTCATTTACACCAGCATTTACCTTGTAAAAAACGGGATAAAACACATCACAGCCAGTCCATATCACCCTCAAGCAAATGGACAAGTAGAACAACTAAATGGCGCGCTTGTAGAAGCCCTCAGTAAGTTATCTGCTAACAATCTAAAGGCTTGGGTCAACATGCTCCCAACAGCACTCATGGTCTGTATAACATGAGTTAACTGCAATACAGGCAAACGTCCTTATGAACTTGTCTATGGACAAAAGCCTGCTCTTGTTAGTACACCCACAGGACCACAATTACCTCTGCCCAAAAAGATGCCAGACAACAGGGACCCTGACGTATTACGAGCCAGAAAAGACCAAGAGGAAATGGAACACCAAAGGGTTCAAAGGGAAGCAATCCCATTGCAACAAGAGAGATTCCAAGTCGGGGACAAAATCTGGGTTGTCACCCACAACCAACACAAACTGGACCCAGGGTTGTGTGGACCAGGCATTGTCACAGAATTCAAGCCCAAAAACACTTACCTCATCAAAGGAATTGGAGCTCGGACTGAACTGAAATGTATGCACCACAACTGCATCCGCCTGTGTAAAGCAAGAACAGCTCAACAAAACTCCAGACTCCCTGTTTCCAACGCCAAACTGGATCAATACCAAGCTTGCATCCTTGACACTCTTAAGAGAATCCCCAAGGCTTTGCCTTCTAGTACCCAGGAGGAGATGTCAAAATCTTTGATTACTCTCTCTTGGGGAATTAACAACCCGAGTAAATCACCAAATGGCCCACCAAACGGTTCACCAACTAGTCAATAAGTCGGTGGCACTCCTATCAGTTGACCATCTATTACGGGGATCAAACATCCAGATCCTAAAAGGAACACAACTTGAACAAGCCTCGTGACTTAAGAGGAACATTACTCAGATAAGCCCCATGACCTCCATGACGTACATGGACAGTATGTGGCTTTTCATGATACTATATATTAGCCTATATTTATATCAAATAAAGTATCATTCTCTTCTTAAATCTTCCCCTTATTCTGTTTATTATACTTCCCAGAAGTATAAACTTGACACACATGAATATGATTAATGAGGATTTAATCATTGGGCTGAAATAGTCTTGACTGTGTCAAGTAAAGACTGGGTGTCTTTGAATTGAGTTGATTAACCATGGAGGTTAGTCAATATAATTGACAGGGGGTCAGTTAACCAACAATAACCAAATGTAGATAATGGTTTCTGGGAATTTAGGTTTGATCATCTTGTTCCCAGTTGGAACAATGATAGCTAACTTTTGGAATCTGGAGGTTCCACAGGGATTTGGTGCCAGAAACTTAGAAAGTTTCATGCCAAAGCAATACGTTGAAACAAAAGGTGTCATGTGATTGCTTTTCATTGTAGGTACATTCTCATAGGTTGAGAAATGTGAGGATCTTTTAGGTAAAGATCCAGATGGGATGACACCAATATGTCATAAATCACGTGACATGAATCAAGGGTTGATTTGGGAACCAGAGGGGGTTTCAGCCAAATATGCCCCAGATGGTATATAAGCAAAACAACAACATTTTAATAAAATATACATATTGTTGATTTTGACGCTTTTCCCTCATTTAATTTTCAATTGCCATGTCTTCTTTATTATCCTTTGAGAGAGCTAAGTTTGGGGTTCTCCATGTAGAAACTGCTGCCACTAGGAAGGAAGTTCCTGAAGTCTCTCTCAATGAGGCCTGGGAAAGTCTGGAGGTTACAAAGACTGTGCCCAATGATTCATTAGTGGAGGTCAAAGCAGCTTTCAAAGAATTATATACAGACTATTTTTCTAAGGAAGGGACCCCTGCTCAAGAAAATTGAATTTATGCTTGGGATTTGTGGAACTTGCTGGTAGGGTTCAATGAAATTCTGCAACAAGTGAAACATAAGGCAAACCAAGAAATTGAAGCTCTCAAGGCGAGGGAGGAAAAAAGCGTTGAGATTATGGCCAGATGGTGTGACAACAACAAAGTGTTGTTACAAAAAATTGCCTCCCTGGAGGTAAAGCTTGCTGAAGCTTTATCCCATGAAGGTTCTGGTAGTAAGAGTCAGCCAGGACATGACAATGATAAGTTTGACTGGTTGGACCTGGATCTCTCACAATACTTTAAACATAAACTTTATTATTACTTTAGAGTCCTTAATAGCTTTCATCTAAGCTAATTATACTCCTCAAAAGGACCTCACAAAGCTGACCTGCCTTCATGCCTCATTTTGCTATTAGTGACTGACTCACCCACTCTTCTTTTATCTACCTTTGAGGTTCAACACTCAACCCTTAAATATCTTACCTGTTGAGCACCACACCATGTCTAACAGAGTACCCTGTTTATTCTGCCTTGCCAGGGCCTTAAGGTAATACCCTTATCCATCCCTGACAACTCACATCCATAGCTTAGTATGAACCCAATCCTAAGGTTAGGATTTCTCCATTATGTCCCTTGGCTGCACCTAAGGTAGCACACAACTATGGCAATCTATTTTAGACAGTAATTTAATTCAACGTCACATTGTTAGTACCCAATTTGCTAAATCTTAGGAAGAGATTGTGAGAAGATAACCTTGATTTTAAAAAAAAACCCGGAATTTCAAAGATCATAGGTTGGAGCTAGGGATGCTTCAGCTAGCTTTCAGCTCTAGGCCGCTACAGATAAATGGAGGGATTATATACTTAAGAATTTTTAAGTAAATCTTTGAATAGAGTGGCCCAGAGCCAAAAACTGGCCGAAACAGCCATAGTTGGAACCAGGAGGCATGAGTATAAATTTAGTTCGATGGGAAGCTTGGCAAATTGAAGCTCCTGAAAATTGGATAACCATGACTGAACCTTTTGGTTTCGATAGTCAATAAATCCTAAATCAAGTTGATATTTTTAAATCAGATCTAATCACGTCAAGCCTCGAGCAGATTCGAGTTTTAATCTGCTTGGATTGGGTTTATCTGGATGGGAACCAAAGCAGCTTAGAAATTTATCTTAAGACGCGTGGTCAAAAAGAAGCTTGTGCATCTAGTACTTCCAGAAGCTATTAAGTTATGGAAGGTATGTCTTAACACTAATTTCTGAACTTAATATTATATCGGGGTTTCATTTTTATCTTTTAAAGTGTACTTAATTCTAGTTTTTAGGTTTTATTTAAAAGTCTCTACTTATTCATCTTTTCAAATAGATTTAGGCGTCATTTGTTAACACAAGCCATACTTAAATTTTGGCACTTTTTGTCGTACAGTTGTCATATCTTTAAGGTTTTTTGACCGTTTGTTGAAAAATCCCAACTCTTTCTGGTTCTCATCACAACTCTAATATTTGCGCCAAAGCTTTTTTGCTTTTAAGCCTATTTTTGTCTCTTTTGCTCATCTAAGCTTTATTAGATCTTGAGGCGCAACTTAAAGCGAAGCAGCTCGAAAGAGAGGCCAAAAACAAAGAGCAAGAGGAACTAACTCGTGTTTCCTTGGTTGGAAAAGTTGGCTATGATAGGGACATTTATGGCTCTGGCGACAGATCCGAATACGTTTCTAGCCTCCCACTTCCTGGGGAAGAAGATGATCTTATAGACCACGATGCTGATCCTTTAGCGGTCCAAGATAAACGAAATAGCCATGTCATAGCCGAGAGAGAAAGTGACTACCATGCGCGACGCTTCCAGCGCGAACTTTCCCCTGCAAGAGCAGATGCTTTTGATAAAAATAGTGGTGGTGGAAGGGCTTATTCAGAAGTCATCAAAAGTGCAGAACTTGACCGGGAAGCCGAACGAGTTATGCGCATCATAAAAGATAAAGAAAAGGAAAAGGCTGCTGAAAAGAGCAGCGATTCCAAAAAGGTGAGACGATGGGATGCTGCCACGCCAGTCGGCGCCTCAGTCGAGGACACTCCTATTGCACCTTCTAGCAGCTCTGGAAGATGGGAAGAAACACCTCGAGCCTCCAGTAGCTCTTCATCTCACAAGCGTAATCGCTGGGATGAGACACCCGAAGTCCCTGAACAGCGGAGCCGTTCTTCCACAGCCGAAGCAGACACTCCCAGTAAGCGTACACGGTCGCGCTGGGATGAGACCCCAACTGGCGTCTCTCAAGTGGCAGCCACCCCTAGCTACGCCATGACTCCTACTTTTGGCACAGTGCAGATGACGCCTGAGCTAATGAACGCTATGCGCTGGGAACGGGAAATTGATATGCGCAACCAGCCTCTCTCGGACAAGGAGCTTGATATGCTTCTCCCATCAACGGGCTATAAAAAGCTCGAACCTCCTGCAAGCTATGCGCCCATTCGCACTCCTGCTCGCAAGTTAACCGCAACCCCGACACCTTTGCCTGGGGCTGGCGGCTACACAATGGCTGAAGAGCAGTTCATGCATATTGGAGGTACAGATATGCCCACTGATATCCCCGGTGTTGGGGAACTTCCCTTCTTCAAACAGGAAGATATGAAGTTCTTTGGCAAGTTGATGGATAACGCAGATGAAGATCGACTCTCCCTTGAAGAGCTAAAGACTCGTAAGATCATGCGACTCCTTCTTAAGATCAAGAACGGTACTCCTCCAATGCGCAAGTCTGCATTGCGTAACATTACCGACAAAGCACGTGACTTTGGCGCGGGGCCACTTTTGGATCAGATCTTGCCTCTTTTGATGTCGCCAACTCTGGAAGATCAAGAACGCCATCTTCTAGTCAAGGTGATTGATCGCATCCTTTATAAGCTGGATGATTTGATCCGTCCCTATGTCCACAAGATCCTTGTCGTTATTGAGCCTTTGCTGATCGATGAGGACTACTACGCTCGTGTTGAAGGCCGTGAGATTATCAGTAATCTCTCCAAGGCTGCTGGTCTGGCAACTATGATCGCCACCATGCGTCCAGACATTGACCATGTTGACGAATATGTGCGCAACACTACTGCACGTGCCTTCTCCGTCGTGGCTTCGGCCCTAGGCATCCCTGCCCTTTTGCCTTTCCTCAAGGCTGTGTGCCGCTCAAAGAAATCTTGGCAGGCTCGCCATACCGGCATTAAGATTGTGCAGCAGATCGCCATTATTATGGGTTGTGCCATTTTACCTCATCTCAAGAGTCTAGTTGACATCATTCACCATGGTCTCGAGGATGACCAGCAAAAAGTGCGTACCATCACTGCCTTGTCTATTGCCGCCGTGGCTGAAGCAGCTGCACCCTATGGTATTGAATCTTTTGATGCCATCCTCAAGCCCCTCTGGACTGGCATCCGCAAGCACCGTGGCAAAGGCCTGGCTGCTTTCCTCAAAGCAATTGGATATATCATCCCTCTTATGGATGCCGAGTATGCTAACTACTACACCAAAGAGGTGATGATTATCTTAATTCGTGAGTTCCAATCCCCCGATGAAGAAATGAAGAAGATTGTCCTCAAGGTTGTTAAGCAGTGCGCCGCTACAGACGGCGTATCTCCTTCTTACATCAAGGCTGAAATTCTGCCAGAGTTTTTCAAGCATTTCTGGGTGCGTCGTATGGCGCTTGATCGCCGCAACTATCGCCATCTAGTGGAGACTACTGTGGAGTTGGCTCAAAAGGTGGGAGTTCAAGATATCATTGGTCGCATTGTTGAAGATCTAAAGGATGAGTCTGAGCCTTACCGCAAGATGGTCATGGAAACCATTGACAGTGTTATTTCTAGTTTGGGTGTTGCCGACATTGATGCTCGTCTCGAGGAGATGCTAATCGATGGCATTCTCTATGCCTTCCAGGAGCAGACTCTGGAAGAACCTGTTATCCTCAACGGCTTTGGTGCAGTCGTCAATGCCTTTGGTGCTCGTGCCCAGCCTTACCTGTTGCAGGTTAACTCAGCTATTCTGTGGCGCCTTAACAACAAATCAGCCAAGGTGCGCCAGCAAGCAGCCGATTTAATTTCGCGTATTGCCGTTGTCATGCGCACATGCTCAGAGGAGAAGCTTATGTGCCAGTTGGGCGTAGTGCTCTATGAATATCTTGGTGAAGAGTATCCTGAGGTTTTGGGCTCAATCCTGGGTGCCCTCAAGGCGATTGTCAATGTCATTGGTATGGCGAGTATGACACCACCTATTAAGGATCTTCTGCCTCGACTCACCCCCATCCTCAAGAATCGTCACGAGAAAGTGCAAGAAAACTGTATCGACTTGGTGGGGCGTATTGCTGATCGCGGTGCAGAATTTGTTAGTGCACGGGAATGGATGCGTATCTGTTTCGAACTTCTTGACATGCTCAAGGCCCACAAGAAAGGCATCCGTCGCGCTGCCGTCAACACCTTTGGTTACATCGCCAAAGCCATCGGCCCTCAGGATGTTCTTGCTACTCTGCTTAACAATCTCAAGGTTCAAGAACGTCAGAATCGTGTATGTACTACAGTTGCAATTGCCATTGTTGCTGAGACCTGTGCTCCTTTCACCGTCCTCCCAGCCCTTATGAACGAATACCGTGTTCCTGAACTCAATGTTCAGAATGGTGTTCTTAAATCTCTCTCCTTCCTATTTGAATATATCGGAGAGATGGGTAAAGACTACATTTATGCAGTAACCCCTATCCTTGAAGATGCACTCATGGATCGTGACCTGGTTCATCGTCAGACAGCTTGTACCACAGTTAAGCATATGGCTCTTGGAGTTGCTGGGCTTGGCTGTGAAGACGCTCTTCTTCATTTGCTTAACTTTGTTTGGCCCAACATTTTCGAGACTTCGCCTCACGTTATTGGCGCAGTCACAGAGGCCATTGATGGGCTACGTGTTGCCTTGGGCCCCTGTCGTATCCTTCAATATCTGCTTCAGGGCATGTTTCATCCTGCCCGCCGTGTGCGTGAAATTTACTGGAAGCTTTACAACAATGTTTACATTGCTGCTCCTGATGCTTTAGTTGCCCACTATCCACGCATTGATGACGACGAGAACAACAATTATCAGCGCTGTGAATTGGATTATGTAATTTAAGTTTACATTCTTCGTACATCTTTATTAAAGTGTTGCATGCTTAAATTCTATTGTTTATTATTCGAGGCAGGTAATTCTGTCGGGAATA
Organism: Entomophthora muscae; assembly: GCA_014839935.2. NCBI lineage: Eukaryota > Fungi > Entomophthoromycota > Entomophthoromycetes > Entomophthorales > Entomophthoraceae > Entomophthora > Entomophthora muscae. The sequence goes on along the minus strand of QTSX02002841.1, from coordinate 1,520,893 downwards.
TATTTTTCTTTTTTAATATACATCTTTGATGATGTGGATTATAAGTATCATGTTGGTACATTTCTAGCATATATATTAGCACACCTGTGGCTATACACTTTATTGTCGGTACATGTGCTATTATGCCTTTATCACATTACATAGTCTGATATATTAGTCCTATAAACCCAAAGCTTAAAGACGGTTTATAAAACACCTATTTCTCTTGACTAGATTTTTCATCCAAAAAGATATTTTGGCTACTCGTAGATTATGTCCATCTGACTATCACCATCCATACAATAGTTTTCACAGCTATGGCGCTAAACAAAATAACTCATCTGTAAACAAACTTAACTCAGATGCTATAAGGAATTACATTCCTTACCCCCAATTATTGGGGTTTCAAAACTAGAATCCAATAATTCAATGGCTTCCTCCTCCACGCAACTCAACATTAAATTTGACAGAATTGATGTTAACAGCCAACTGGTTGAAAATGAATGTAGAAATCCAGCTAGTACAAACGTTAAAGGCAAGAACGACCAATCAGAGGCTAGCCTTGAAACAACTGAAATCAAGGAAACGACCGAAATTGATGAAATTAACAAACGGAAAACACAACTATACTCCAGCCAATCTGATGATCCTGTCTCAAAAATGAATGCAAAAACAAACCGGGCAAAGCGAAAAACGAATGCGGGAACGCTCAAGTCACCAGACGAGGATTAAAAGACAACCCATCAGATCAAGAGTTAAAGAAATTCAAACATGGAAACATCTATGCACTCAAGAAATTAGATGGCTATGGCCAATCAGATAAGGTTTTAACTAATTTCAAACGTGGTATTGGTTACAACAGCAAGGAATTAAACAACAACGGCCAACCAGATAAGGTCCAGCGTAAAATGAATGCGTGATAGACACTGTCATGGATGACAATTCTTCCAAAGAAGAGTCTAAGCTTCAATTAGCAGAATTGAACCCGGAACCCTCCTCTGATGAATCCATGGATCCCACAGGCGCTCAGGCTGCCCACCCGTGTTTTTTGCAGCTAGCCAATGAACAGGCAGCACCAGCTAGCAGTTCAAAACTGATTAATCATGACAATTTGCAGATGGACCTTACTGATGTCTCACAACTTGCAGAAGAAAACCATGATATATTGATTAATCCAGATCAATCTAGACTTCTGGAGGCACTTAACCAACATATCAACACTTTTGTCATAGCTAACAGGCCATCAGAAAATAAATTGTTGTTCAGCCTGAAGGGTCAAATTTCAAAGCTGATGCTGATAAATCGGCAAAAGTTAGGGCCACCCGACCAGATTTTTTGCAGCCAGCCAATGATCAAGAGGCAGCACCAGAATCTGCCTGGCTTACTAAGTTAGAGACGTCCCAGTGTAATACCCAGATACTGTAGGTACTACTTGAAGAAGGGTTGGCAGAAGATTGGAGAATTGGAAACCAGTCAGGGAAGTGATGATTGGATAGACAGTCATCAACCACCAGAAGACCTTGGCATGGATGTTGTATCTCCTAAAGCTCCCCGCAAAGTAGGTCAGCACATATTACAGGGAGGTGTACACCGCAATGGATAGGGTGGAGTGTGAAGACACTAGGGGAGGCCAGGAACCAGTGTTGGAGGAGTTGAGTTGTCCAGGATCATAGTAGTAGTCATGGCCTAGCCCTTCTGGTGAAGGTCCAAAGAACTCAGATCCCTGTTGATATCCTCTAATTCCAAGGCAAGCTGTAAGCACAGCTGTGAAGATGAGGTGATTCATCTTCCTTGGATTGGAGGAGGTTGGCTGGAGCAAACTAGTTAAAGTTGACTTAAAGATGTTGAGTAGGATTAGCTTTATTGAGGGTATTAAACTCAATAATAGCATAAGCTATTACTAAGGAGGGGTCCCTTATTTATAGTGCTTCCCACTGTGTAAAGTTTTGCAAATGGGAATGAAAACAAGGGATTGGAGACCCCAAAAGTTTGGAAAATGGGATTGTGAATTGGGGTTTGAGAAGGTGGCCAAACTCTTGTTCTTTGGCAATCTGTTGGGGGTTTGGCCATTCTTGACTAGAGCCAATGATCTCTTCTGGGCATGTGGTCAGGTGGTGGTGACAAAGCATGGGACTTCCAAAATCTATTTTTGTTTTGGAAGGATTTGTTTGGTTGGGGTTTGGTCTCAACCATGTGACCTGGGGTTCAGAGTTCCATTGGTTCTGTGTAGAATTGCTGCTCACATTTAACACTTGAGTTTGGCCCTCTTCTGATGTCCAGGAATTGTTTTCTGAATTTTGCCCTTTTATCAGAGACTTATTTGATTGGCTTCATTGGGTGGTGTTTTCTGATTGGCTGGAGAGTGGGAGCTGGAGCCCAGGTGAGAGGCTAGCGGGGTGCTGGCAGGCGCCTGCCCGGATGATAAATTATTCTGGTGTTGATTAAGTTCCATTTTTTCCTCTGTTGTATTTTTATTTTACCCAATTAAAGGGGGGAAATCCTCATTGAATTGGGCATTTTTGACAGGAAATTCCTCTATTCTTTTTCAACATTGCACCCCAGTAAGAATCTGGTTTATGCCAGAAATATTCCTGACACCCATCTGGTGCCTGCCAATGGACCAGAAGCTGCAGATAACAGAGATATGATGGAAAATGATGAAGTCATTGTCAGACCATCAACTTTCTGTCAGAATACAATTATCTCATTGGATGAAGTAGTGTATCATGGGGTTCACCATGACTTCAGAACTCTTGGTACAGATGAATTGAGCAAAACTCAGTTAGCATATAATCAGATTAAGGTAGAAACTCAGCAGTCAAGTGTTATTTAAACCCAGAAGCTGCCCGTAAAAACGATATCATCACTCTTAAATAAATCAGATAATGGGGCCTTGTTTCAATCATTTTATTCCATATTTAGCCTTTGTTGTTTTTCACTTCACTACTGTTTCATCAGAAAAATTTGGCCCACCTGCCCAAAGAAGTTTCTGAAACCTGGCATGTGATTTATTGTTCACCAGGTGTATTATACAGCCCAGTACACCTCTCAGAATACCCCCTCAAACTGGAATACAAGGAGTTCACTTTGGATAACATACTCCACTTTGACTTCCTGGCTAGATTGAGAACCCCTCAACAGCTTTTCACAAAGGAGCTTGATACAAGCATTTCACTGCACTATTCTGTGAAAGGTACAACTATCTCTCAGCCTATCAAATTGTCATGAAACTCCCTCCCATGCCCAAACCTGACCAATTTCCCCCAACCCTGGACTAACCCCTCCCTCTGACAGCCAATATGCAGGCATAGCCTACATCACCCTGGCAGAATTAGTTGACACTATGTTTTTTGGCACTGGACCATGGGTCATGATAGGCCGCTCAGCATCTTACCTCATCAATTTAGCACCTCTCTTATAGTGGGTCCCATCCTTCTCCCAACAATCTAAGTTAGCAGCTGAGACTGTCAGGATTGACAATTTTCTCCCCCTTAAAACCTGGGCCCAAGGGCAGGATTCAAAATGTGACCCTGAACCACTGCAGGCCGCCCACCTGCAAGCTGAGTCTAAGAGTGATTGCCAAAAAGGTGAAGCCAGCCAAACCCAAGGAATCATCACACCAAATGAGGGAATAATCAAGGCGCCTAATGGAGGCAACAAATTTTTAACTATTAGCTTCATGAGCTTGAAGTCTACACTAGTGGCCAATCAAAAGCCATTCCTGGAAGGAGGCAGGCGCCTGTGGCCCAACCCTGTGACCACAACCCTAGAGCAAGATAATCAAGTCACCAATTTGGGATCTTTGACTAATGAAAGAACTCCCGGCCCAGATACCATTTTGCCTCCTTTGAACCCAAGCACCCAGATCTCCTGGGCCCACATTTCCTAATGCCCTGATGAACCCCCTCATGTAAAATATTAAGTTTGGAGTTGGGTACTATATAGACCCAAGGGCCCTGCGCTCCAAACTTATTGCCATTTTTGAATAAAGATTATGTTATTTTGGCTTACATAGCTACTGCCTTATTTTTTCTTTGCCATCTATCAAATCAGTACAAGATCATCTGGCCCTCTTGCCTCTCCACCTGCAGATTTCTGTCCTCCAGGTGTTTCCTTTAGTCCTGTCTACTTCATGGAGTACCCTCTGAGACCCAAATATAATAATTACTTCTCAGAAAATATCCTTGAACTAGATTCCTTGGCCCGCATACAATCCACAGTTAGATACAACCGTCAAGGCCCCTGGATCCTATAAACACCCAAGTTGTTTAGAGGCAAGTTTAACTACCTGCCTGCCTGCCTACAAACTCAATATGGAATCATCTGTGACCCCCAAGCCAATGTCCGCCTTGTCAGGGAACCAACCCTGATCTGCCGGCTTGCTAGTGTTTGGGAACTGGCAGGTTGCAGACTGGGTGGGCAGGGCCCACCAAAGAATTGGCGCTAACTTAATGAGGTAGGACATTGACTTGCCCACCCACAACCACAGACTGGCGGCAGGGACAATAGTATCTATTACTCCCGTGAGAGTAATATATACAACTCCAAAAAGCTTATTGGTATGGTCCAGTGGGAGATTGGCGGCGGAGGCAGGCATTGGTTTAGGGGTGACAGGTGGTTTCATGTCTATTTGGTAGGCAGGAAAAAAGTTGCATTTATCTCTGAACAGGCGGGGTTTGGTAACTTACCAAGGGCCTTCTCAGTTGTATCTGGCTAACTCTGTAGTTCTGGTCAAGGGATCCTGGGCTAGTATGTTGTCAGCAGTGTAGTCCTTGTACTCAGGCTTTAAGGGGTACTCTTTGAAATAGACAAGACCAAAGAGAGCACCTGACAGGCAATACATAGCTGGCAGGCTGGCAAGAGGGTCAGATGATCTTTGAGTTAACTGGCAGATGACAAGAATAAAATACGGCAATAATTGGGAAACCCAATATCTCATAACCTTTATTTAAAAATGATGATGGGGATTGATCTCGGCCTGGCAGGTATTTATACCACACTGCCAGGCTTCACTTCCTGGTTTGGTTTTCTGGGCTCAGGCAGGTTGGCATTGAGGGTCTCAGATGGCAGTGTGGCGCTTGGCACTGGCGGTTTGCTACTGGCTGCTTTGGGATGAGAAGACTTTGAATCCTTCTGTTTGTCAATTTGGGTATTGGGTGCCTCTTCAGGTTCAGTGCCTCCTCCTGGGCTTTGGGGGAGTTTGGAATAACTCTCATTGAGAAACTTGTGCATTTTACCCAAGCAAACTGCCAGTGTCAGGTGTTGGCATCTCAGGGAAATTCCCAGCATCTTGCACTGGTGGTTCACTTGCAGAATCCTGCAGGACAGCTAAGGGTTTGGGTCCTGGCGGGCTGGCAACAACTTTATCAATTAGTAGTGGGCTATTGGGATCCCAGCCTATGGGTCTAGCAGTCTGCAAAGGTTTTTGTCCAGGGTTCAACTCTGGTTCCATATTTTGAGATTTAGGAGCATCCAAATTATCATTCCTGACACGCCTCTTCATCCAACCTCCCAACCAATCACATTGACAAGCTTTTTAGGACTGGTATATTACTCTCACCAGGGTGATTGACACAATAATCCCAGCTGCTGGCCTGTGATCCTGGGTGAGAAAGTCCTTCTCTTACCTCTTTAAGTTAGCTCTTCTCTTGTGATGGGCTCTGCCCTGTCAGGGACCCACTTGGCAGGGAATAAACTCCCTAGCTGATGGGCTAAGGCCCCTACATTCAAACCTGCTATTACTGAGCCAATAGGAGCCGTGATCATTGCAAGATGTCCAAGGTGTCCTAGGTAAGCAAATCTTTCAAACATAGAACTGAAACAACCAAGTAGACAGTAGCCCACCAAATACATCAAGAGGTAAAAGGAGGCGTAAGGTCTAACCAGAGTAGGTTCAGGAGGAGGAGTAGTGAACGAACAGCCATAATGGAATTTATGGCCCCAATGTCCAGAAGGATATTTGAACCATCCATGGGCAAGGGATTCCTTCTGGTGGGCGTCATCTGGGGAGGAGTTATACCAGTTGGTGGTAGGAGTCAGATTTTCCAAGGCCAACACCACTGGCAAGAAGTAAACTAGAAACCAGGATAGGAATATAATTCCTCTCATGGCTTCAAAAAGGTGTTTTATCAGAAAATGGAGGAGTGGCAAGATGTGGAATAATCTTTATTGTTGGAAAATTTGAATATAAGAAAGGTTTAGAGCTTATATAGCTTGCAAATAAGGCTAAGCATTTGAGAGGAGTTTGGGAAATGAGAGGATTTACCTAGTTAATCATTTTAAATTCACCTGTTTTTAAGTGTAATTTAAACAATTCCTTAATCATTTTAACACTGGCCTGGTGAAATAAGAGGATCCAGGAAGATCTTACAATGGTTGTGCTAATTAAGTGGTATGATAGCAAAAGATCAATTGTTGGAAGGTACAGAACTAGACCTAAAGGCAGATAGAGCGGGTCACAGATCAGTTATAATGCTGGAATCAGCCAATCAGAATCAAGGCGGTAAGTGACGTTTGCACACTTAATATTAACACTTTCAAATTTGAAAGGCATTTCAAAAATGAAAATCAATTGAATCAAAGGGTAATAAAAAGGTAAATCAAAGGTTTGTGATAATCTGATATTAACAATGCATTCTTTAGCAGCGTCCTGGGTTTGAATCTGGTTCCCAAAGGTTTTCAAAGACTAAATATAGTTGTTAAATATGTTGTTGTGTTTGTAACTGGGTGTCCTTAAAGCATTGGTTCTGGTATTGGTTTGGATAATTGTTTTTGCAAAGGTTCTCCATAAAATTCAAGTAGTCAGGAAAAGAATCCCTGACATGCCCGCAAAAAACCTGGCCCATGTGATCCCTGAAAATGACAGGCTGGCTGCCCAAGCTTGGATCCCTGACAGAGACTAACAGGTTTACTACATGGATGCAGTATCCTGACAAATACTACCTCACAGATCAACAGATCAGAAGTTCTAATCACTCCAGAATTAAACCACCTTCAAGATAAGGCATCAATGTCATCCAATGACGTTCCAAAAAGCCAATAAGATCTCACAGCCCAGAGAATAACCAAGCCAAGCATGAAGAATGAACAGTTCAATGAATTAAGCACCTGGGTAACTCTTAAAGCCCTGGTTATCACTCTTGCAGGCTGCAGCCTGCTACAGACCTTCAAGTAATTATTTACACCTCCTATCAAGACACGCCAAGATGTGGTAAGTGCAGAGTTTCATCCTCAATTATTGGCTCAGTATATAAGCTGTTACCCTCTGTGTTGAGAGCTTTCTCCCAAAACTTTTCTATCTTTTATCTATACGTTTCAATAAATAGCTCAATGTTTTCAAACTTGATTAGTAGAATAACTTCCTGGCTTAGGCTATGAGCAAGCATCTTCATGTTGCACAGTGTCAGGATTACTCCTGACATAGCTCTGAATGAGGATCAAAGCAAAAAAATAAGCACAGTCTAGTGCAAAAGGGGAAGAATTGCAAAATGCCTGAGTGAGATGCCATTGCTTCATTAAGCATGACATCATGGTTGCATAGATGATGTAACTCATGCAATTATATCTCAGCTCTTAATCAACGGATGCCATTTCCCAAACCTGCATTCAAGAGTTCTTGACAGCGCTTACAATTTATCTTAATGAATTAAGCCAGGTCAAAAAGGCCAATTGAGAGCTAAATTGAGCAAAAGCGATCCCCCTGCATGAACTTCTGTTGCATGAAATGATGTCATCCATGCAAGTGTATCCCAGTAAATACAAAAGCAAAATGATTTATCAATCACTCATTTTAAAGCTGTTTGTATTTTGAGCCACATTTAATAATGAATAAGTACCCGTTAAGAGTCCACCTTGTGCGTAAAACCAATTGGAATGCAAAAACTTGGGAGGAATCAATCAGATAAGTCCCATAATTAGGGGATAAAAATAGAAGCAGGCCATGTACTCCTTGAAAAATTCAGGAATAAAATCCAAACCCTGGCCATCAATCTTGGCACCAACCAATGGGGATCTGGGACCCAGATCACATGGTTTGTGTCAGACTCTTGCCAGACCTTACTACCCAGTCTAAAATTAGACCTTGAGGAAGACTTAGGCCCATTTTTCCTTCTGATAGTAAGCCATTTGCTACAACCAAGAATTGATAATCCAGACCCAGATAGTGGAAGAACAAGGTTTGACTATATTCCAAATGCCTGATTTCAATCTTCATTGCCCAGTCTTTTTGAGATTCTCCATTCCCTGCTTGCACTCCCACTTACAAAACTTTGCACAGTGGGAGATACTAAAATAAACACCCTTTGAATATCTGATAGCTAAGCTATCATTGAAGTTCAACCCAATCTTGCTATCTATTTTCTTACAATAATTATAGAAAGTAAGTTATGCTGTTTCTTTACAGCTGGGCTTTACACACAAACACTCCTCCTTTTCTTGTGTATTTTCACCTGGGCAAATGCAGAAGGATGCCAAAACCTCCTCTCACTCTCACTGAACTGGTTGAAAAATTGATACAGTACAGAGTTGAGTCCTGTTAATCACATTCTACTTTTGTTAAAAATGTCTTTGTTCCTCTTATCATACACCCAAATGATCCCTGGTATGTGGTAGGCTACATAGGCTTATAATATCTTCTTCAACAATTCTCCCCCTTGCTTAGGAGATTTATACTATGGGGCAGGTCAATGATATGACAATGATTAGACTATCTGTCAGAGCGTCTTTGGTGAAGTTTAACCTTGGGGCTTCCATACAGTTGATAGGGGAAAAAATCTCTAACCAGTGAATCCCTGACAGATCCTGGTACAGATTCAGACCTATTTGACCCCCTTGTCTATCTAGTGAATGATCTACACCCTCAATCTACTATATAAGTAGAGTTATTTCTCTAAATAAGGACAGGTTTATCCATGTTTGTGTTGGCATTTATAATATTTAAGTGCTCCCAAACTTTTTCAAAAATAACTCTTTAATCTTTTTTCAGGAAATCAAGGTAGGTCACCCTAACGTTGCCCTGAAGGCTAACCCAAGGCTAGCTTCAGCTGCAAACTTTTTGTATCAAATGTTTTTCTACCATGTCCTCTTGCATATCTTTTTCAAGAGCTGAATGAGCAATGATATTGTTTGTAATATTTTGGAGTGTATTTTTCTATATAAAATGATGAAAATGATGTCATAATATTGGATTTTGGTTTTTCCGAAAATACAGTTGAAAATAAGGTGAGAGCCATAATTTATATAGTTTAGGACATGGCTTAAAGGAAGAGAAGTATTCCCTTAAGTTGAGGTGCTATTCTTCAGGAAAATTATTTATGCTCCTTATTTGAAAACTAGTAGCTGGGTGTCTTAGCTGGCAGACTTGGCTTGACATGTCTTGACTTTGGGCTGTTCTGGTTGAGTTGAAGTCTTTTCTGGAGGTTGAACCTGATGTTTCAAAACTACTACTTGTTAACATTCTAGTAAAAGATTGATTTACTACAGTATACAGTAAACATACACTTATCTGTAATAAATAATGTCTTGTTAATCAACCTTTGCTTCTTCCTTTTTCTCTACTTTCTACTTTGGGATTTTCCACTTGGGTAGGTTGCATCTCTCATGTATCACTAACGTAACATACTTTATTCCAAGGAGATCTTTGCAGCAGCTTGAAGTGAATATACCTGATTTGGAAGAACAAATCCATAGCATGGAGGGTAAGATAGCAGCAAAAATATTCAGGGGCCAGATATTCTGGTTGGGATTTATTGATCAGTTTATTTAATCAATTTATTAAAGGGGCAGAGATTAAATTGGGAATTAAAAGGAGTTGATCAGAGCCAGGCTGGCTACCACAGCCTTTTAAACCGAGATTAAACATTTGATATACTAATTTAAAATCAAGGTTGAGAGGGTCACAACCTTTTAATTTGGGTGAGAAGGTTGCTTGATAAGTTGAGGCTAGGTGCCAACCCGAAGGTCTAGATTGCAGCTCGACCTTTGCCTTAAACTGCAGGTGGTTTATTATTTAATTTTGTGCAATGGCATGGCCTGTAAACTTGGCGTGATCATAAATGATCAATGCTGATGAGGATTTTACAATCAATTGGATTTCCCTTGGAATAAGTGTTGAGGAGTCTGCTTTAAGGTGGTTGGATCCAAGACCAATGGAAACGGGTGGGAATTCATTTCCAAAGGAGCTCAATAAATCCCGCTCATATGCTAAAAGCTATCGACTTCCTGAACGTGTGGCTATCGCTTGAGAGGTGGCTTTTGAAATCTCTTCTGAAACCAAGGCACTTCAATCATTTTATAGACCTATAAAATTCCATCAACTAAGCCCAAGTGCATGGCATACTTGGACCGATGCGATGATTTGATTGGCTATGGCGTATTTATTCCCAGGGTGGCCTGTCGATTAGCACCTTTCATTAAAGCCATGGCCCTTTAAGCTGATAGTCGGCTTCAATATAATCTCTAGTTTAATCAGGCGAGGAGTAACTCCTGACTTAAATTTATCCCGCAATGCATTCTTCGGTGTTCCAGAATTTCACTGGCAGGTCAATTTGATTAGTTTTGGGGCACTGATATTAGGTTTACCCAAGGGTATCACTATGGCTCTTCAACACGAAATATCGTTTTTGGATACCCAGCAACCCAAAAACATACCAATCTGTCTTTTATGACAAAGGGTTAAGTGATTCTTTCAAAGTTCAAGATATCGCAGCAGGTAACTTTTCTTAACTGCCCTCTAATTTAAAAGGAATCAAAGCCTTTCATTTATTCTAGAGCCAAGGTTTAAATTTTAACTCTAACCAGCCCCCAGTCAATCACAATGGACTCAAAACAAGACTCTGATGTCAAGGACTTGCAAGATAAGCTTGATGGCGTGCAGATATCAGAAGCTGGAGTTGAAGTACCTGACTATGCCTTGCAGAGAAGGAATGGCATATGTATAACTGATGAAGAAACCGTAGAGAGCCTGTCAAAGCTTGAGACAGCAACTGTCTCCACCTGATATCAAAATTTTAACCAGCAGAGCTTGAAAAACACCCTCCTCTTTCACACTATACCTCCCCTCCTACTACTATGTTTAATCCCTAGTGAAAAATGTCAACTGTGCTTACAATCTTCCCAACTAATAGCCTTCTACTCTTTCAAAGCAATTACGTAAGTCATACCTTTTCGCTTTTAATTGAATCTCCCCCAGGACAGTTTTAAACTTTCAACCATTAAAAACCTAACAGGGGTTATCATTTAGTTTCCCAGCCGAGTTTTCAGGTTAGTTCTACTTTCAACTTTTCCTTCAGGCCCTGTCGTCATTTCATCAGTAAACCCCCTCGAGCTGAGTTGCTACTCTTTAACAACTTTAGCTTAGGCTATATATTTTTGGTTTTAAGTTTAAGCTTGCAGATTTTTCTCATTGTTTTACCTTTTTCTTTAGTCAGTAAACTATGAAACCCCTTGTGCGTGCTCCCAAAGGTCTTTTTAAGACGCCAGCTGCCTCTCAGATATGTTGATAAACATTCGTTGGCTTGTGAATCTGTTTCTGATCAGCATGACTATTTTTAATCCGCACCTCTTAAAACAGGAAAAGATGTTATTGTAGCGTAGGTGTTTATATTTTATCAAGCCTTTCAAGCTTATAGCTTGGCTCATATAAAAGTCTAAAGCAAAATCATTAAGTGATTGATAGCTCTCGAATCAAATACCCAAAAGTGGGCTAATCGGAAATGAAGGCGCTGACTTGGCCTAGTTTCCCTTGAGCTTTCTTAAATAGTTGTGAATTTTTTATGCGTAGTGTTTTTTTAATCGAGATGGTTTCCAAATGCAAAGGAATGCTGATTGGAAAGTTTTCATTTGATATCAATAGAATAAGCTTATCTTCACAAAGAAGATTTAAATCAAGCTATAAATGTTTAAGTGAAACCTGGTTAAGAACTATAATGGAATGCTTCCTGGGCTTAATACTGCAAGTTCACCTCACCAGGGGTAACTAAAGTGAATAATCGACGTCAAATCATCCAGCAAGAGTCATAAATATATCTATAAGCTTTGTAACGGCAAAGACTGAATGTTGCCAAAGCATTAAATATATGAAATCAGTGCAGCACGCCAAATGTTTTGAATGCTAATATTTATAGAAAACAAAAGCATCAGGCTGCTTCACCGATACTTCAAATTCTATCTACCCTAAGTGACCATGTCGCCAGATTGACACTCTAATTAACTTGCAACTAAATATTCTCTTTAGCCAATTTATATCTGACACTACATCCCATCATGTGCCAACGTAATAGAGATATCCAATAGTTACTTACTCTTGGTCCCATCAAGCAGAGTTCTTTGATGTACTTTTATTTCTTGGCATACATGATCAACTTTGTATAAGTTTGTGCTCTGTGTCGCAATATCTTTGATTACTCCCTCTTGGGAAAGTAATTCCCCGAGTGATTCTCCAACTAATCAGTAAGTTGGTGGCACTCTTATCAATCACCCATCTATTACAGGATCAAACCTTTCAAGTCCTAAGCAGAACACTACTTGGATAAGCCTTGTGACTGCCATGACGTACATGGACGTTATGTGGCTTCCCATGATACTATTAAATACTCTAAACTCATATCAAATAAAGTATCATTCTCTTCTTAATTTTCCCCCTTATCTCGTTTATTATACTTCCTAGTAGTATATACTCAACACTCTGTATGGATATAATGTCTGATATTCTACTACCAATCAACAGCTAGTTTAAAGGACACAGCCACCACTCTTAAAACTTAGGCTCCAAAAAAGTCCAGGGTCAAAACCTAAATTTGACACAGTATAAGGCTGATCAAACGACAACAGAAATCCATGGTACATGCCTTGACAACCAAAGCTCAGGTAACACCAACTTTTCTGACTTGAAGATTTATCTTCCTAAGAAAATCAAATGCCTATAGTATGAGGTCATCCAAACAATTGAAGAAAGGCAGCTTATTGGCAAGTGCTCACAGGACCATGTGGCCAAAATAAAACAGCTATACATTCAATTGGCAACATCATGTACCCCCACTTACCATCCCCAATTTGCATTGCCCTTTACTTCTTTGAAAGGCTTTGTATCTGGAAGCGTAAAGGGATATACTATTTAGCTTAATCATTTTTGAGGGGAAAGGTCTCAATCCAAAAGAGTTGTAAATCTGAATTTAGATTTAACATCGTCACAAAATCCTACAATTACTCTCTCTCAGGAAAAAATTCCCCAAGAAACACCCTGATTAATGGATTATCAGTGGCACTCTTATCACATGCTCATGTTGTACAGGGATCAAACATTCCAAATCCTGAATGTAACATTACCTGGGCAAGCCCTATGACTACCATAATGTACATGGACAGCATGTGTCTTAACATGATACTATATAACTCTCTATCTTTATATCAAATAAAAATCATTCTCTTCTCAGTTTCCTCATTTATCCCATTTCATATACTTCCCAGAAGTATATACTCAACAGTGGTAGCACAAGTAGGTTATCCACACTGGCAGGATACCAGGAGTACTGTGACACCTCTTCAGGTGAGGGAGGGGCAGATGCAGGTACAGGCATGGCCCACCAGATGATGGGACCTAACTTTACCAGGTAGGAGAGAGCCTTCTCAGCCACAGCCCAGGGTCCAGCCGCTGGCAAGGCAGAATCAATCAACCCTGTGAGTGCCAGGTATAGCACTCCCAGGAATTGACTACTCTGGCCAGTGGCATCAGAAGTGGGGCAATGAGATTGTAAAGTTACGCCTCCCCCTTAGGCCTCTACTCCAATCTCTGCCAAATGCTTGGGAATTTCTACCAAATTATATTTCTGAATATATATCCAAAAGATTACTGAAAAATCCCAAGAAAAGCTCTAATTTAATATCTCGGAATTATTCTGAAGATGTCCTCACCTAACCCACCCAAGAGACACCCCTTGTCAGGGCCCAGAATGCCCTTGACAATCAGCTGGCCTTCCTAGAGGCAAAAAACCCCACAGCTTGGGAACCCCTACCAAGTATCTCCCAGAGCAAGAAAACCCCCTTTCAACTAAAAAATGGCCCAGAATTTGAGAGGCACACAAGCCTCAAATCCCTGGCTTCTGTGAGAGAGGGGGCTAAACTAACTAAGTTTGGCTCCCATCCCGGTGAGATAAACCACCAGGATGCTGCCCAGTGATGTACTGGGATGGCCGCTTGGAGGGGGGACCAAAGGGAGGATTCTGTCACAAGTGACAAACTCCTATTGACCATGCTTACTGGAAAGCCTCAACTACAGGATTCAAACCCTGACACCCTGCGGGCCGCCAGCCCACAGATTTTTGGGCTTGAACCAGAGCAGGATTTGACTTCAGGAAATCCTCTAAGGCTTGATGAGTCAAAATCACTCACATCAACACTCCCCACGCTGAAGGTTCCTGCTAACTCAACCAATCAGCGGGCAGGCCCAGCCATAGACCCCAAAATAACTTGGGCCACCACAGAAGGGGAAACAAAGAAACTTCCTATAGAACACAGGCCGCCCAGAGATGACCAATCACACAACCTGATAAAGAAACTTGAGTATTTTAAGTTCAAACCAGCCAATGAAATAACTCCTGCAATGGATGCCACCAAGGACTGGAAAAACCTGGTAAACAGTAACACCCGGGCCAAAGAAATTTGTAAAAGGTTTCCCATGACAGATGGGCATACTTATACCCTGGACTACCAGGAAGTTGCCCATCACCATTCTTGCAATAAAGTGACATGAACCTTTGGTTCAACCAGGTTATACCATACTTGTTATCAGTTTTACTTCATTTACAGTCTACTTCCCGCAGTTCTGTGCCTCACACCCACCTACCCCAAGAAACCGCGGACCAGCCGCCCAACCTTTATCGTCCACCAGGAGTTCCCTTTGGCCCAGTACATTTCACTGAGTACCCACCCAACCCTGCATATTCAGAGTTTACCCAAGAGGAAATCCTAATCCACGACCCCGAGGCTAGAACTAGAGAGATAGAGATCCTTTATAGAGAGGGCACCAAGATTACCTGGCCCCCTTTGCTATTCCGCAACAAGTACAACTACCTGCCTGCATATTTGGTTCCAATGACACCACCCACACTCCGCAGCCTGACCACCCACAAGAATCTGTTGCTTCCAAAGAATCCACTTCCACCCAGATATTTGGAGTGATGTATATCACTCTTACTGGTCTGATTAATTATATGGTGCCTGCAAGCAGACCTTGGGCAATCTTGGGCAAATCATTATCTTATATTGTAAAGTTAGCCCCAATCATGTGATGGTCCCTCCCTGCCGGGCCTGCGGGCCGTCCACCCGCAAGTTTCCAGGAATCCCCCACTGGCTGGATCCCTGAAAGATGCAGGGGACAGCTGAGGAAAGTATGCATTCAACCCCATTGACGCTAACCCAGCAAGCAACCAGGGTGTACGAGTGGGAGCAGGGGGCAACCTTACAGGCGTTTGGAGGGGTGCTGGGTCATCTCTGTCTAAGCTAAGGATGGTTGACGCTGGCACCACCTCCAAAGTGCAGGCTGGCACGGCGTGACCTACAGTGGGAAACTCTAAGTCATCACAAGTCGGGCTCTTTACAATTGTCTCTCCCAAAATAAGAAGTTTGCCAGGGAGGCTCAAGAGACTAGAGGGATTGTCTCCAACAAGGCAAGCAGAAGTAGATAATTGTGACCATAGATTGGGGGCAGTAGTCTAGAGAAGAATTAAAAAGGGAGCCAAAGTAAACACCACAAATTTAACAACAGGGAGGATCATAATTGCAAATACCACAAAATTTAGAATTTATAGGGGCAATTTTTGAATATAAGTTATGGAAAAATGTAAGAGTGGGGCAGCCACAAGAGAAATTGGTTGAGAGGCGGCAGAAAACACTTGGGGGCCTTGGCAGTGGTTTCAGGTAGCTTGGGGGGCATAAAATAAGAGAGCAGGTTTGAAATCAATAAAATCAACAAAGGTCTTTAAACTTGAATTAAGATTTATAAAGAAATTTAAACTGAATCTAGGGTTCAAACAGTAGTTTTGAAAGCCTAAACTGCAGGCGTAACAATTAAGTGAAAAGCCTAAGCAAAAGGACTTCAAAAAGATGACCAGGTTCAAGCAGGACAGCACAAAGGTAAGGTTTAAAATGAAAATTGACTAACACTTTGTTTAAGATCAAGGAAGACTCCAATAGAGTCAACAACTTAAAAGAAAATATGGCAAAGTTTAGCAACAAATTCTAGGGCTTTAATAATTTGAGAATTGACAAGCAGGGGACACAAAGTCCCCTGGCATTGTTAAAAGGGGGTGAGTTACTAAGGAATGATCACATGACTATTCTGGCTTGCATCCAATTGGCTGAAAGAGAAATTTTGCTGGCCAAGGCCAGGGGCACTGGAAGGTTTCAAACTAATTTCTGCGGCTCCACCTGATTGGCTAGATATCATCCCAGGCATTTAGGATTCACTTGACTTTCTGTTGTTGATGTGGCATCATTTGATTGGGCGTTTCTGGTAATTTTTACAAGAGGGCAACACCATGCCAACAAATAGTCCAAATTGATCAGTGTTTCTTCCCAGGCTGGAACACCCAGAGCCAGGGGATCTGCTGGGTAGGCCAGGACAAATATCTCATCAACAGTATGGGCTAAATCTCCTATAGAATTGTGTGGCTTGGCTGTTATTTTTGGCCCTTTTTTGGTGCGGCAGGAAAAAATGGTTCAATCCAAGGCCAAAAGTGGCAGTAAATTTACAGTTTTGATTCTATTATCAAATTTGGGCCCCTCTTCTATCAAGAAATGGTACATCAGGAGCAGAATTGTTTGATTGCACAATTGGGCGCTTGATCTCTTGTGGGATCTATAAATAACTGTGGCACCTTGGCATGCTGCAGTTCAAGAAAGGTTCATGTTATACTAACCAATGAGCACCCTCCCCCTTGCCCAAGTACGCAAATTCCAGTGAAAATTGTAAGTTCAACTGCATTTGATGCCATCAGTTCCCTGGTGGCACAAAAGGCCACAAACTACCAGTAAGTATAATTAGTGAGGAGAATAAGCCCTCCTCACTGTTGAAATCTTAACAAAGCAAGTTTATGCCCAAAAATCATTATCTTATTGCAGGAATTGTTTATTTTTGTTCCAATTTAATTATTCTCTCTGTATCTATTTGGAATCCACAATACAATCTTGCCTATCCATATCCTCCTGGCTATACTCCTGCCATCACAGTCAATCCACCCCACGCTCTTGACGTAGAGTATTACTGCCCCCATCATCTGGATCTCCTGCCTGCTATGAAGGAGATTCCTGCTGCTCCTCCCTGCCCAATGCGCCTCCTGCCCAGGACTTCAGAAATTTGGGGTTTGTCTATATCACAGTATTGGGGCTGGCTGATCAGGTTGTGCCCCATACTGGAAGTTAGCGCCCCCTAGCTACTGCAGTCAACTACCTGGTCTTTATCATGCCTATTGTGTACATGGCCTTCCAGGCCCAGCCTGCCTCCCCTATGGGAGTCTAGCCAGACTCTGGTAGGAGCCGTGACACCCCTGGTTAAATATAATGTGCAAGAGTGGCCAGGAGCAGTGGCAATTGCATTCAAAGCAAATTTCCTGATGTTAGTTGGTTCAGTTTTCCTTTTGATTATATTCATTCAAAATTTTTCAAGATCTTCCTGTCTCAAGAAATGCACTCATATCTGCTTATATCATTGATTGATTGGTTTTGTGACATTTAATCTATCATCCCAATCCTATCTCATTCCTTAAATGAATGTAAGAGTTTTAAAAGACATTTTTTCATTATTCTCTACTCTAATAAAGTTTGATATTTGTTAGTCTAATTTGGCAATTTGGTTTTTTCTGTTGCTTTTAGTGTTCAAGTAATTTCTTCCCCCCTTTGGCCACCCAGAAATTGTTGGTGACAACCTTTTGGCTGTTGCTGAAACCACAATTATATTGTGGTTGAGAGCTTGGTTTTATTTTCTCTTAACCTTCTCCCCAATTCTCACATAATGATGAAGCCATTTTTTTAGTCATTTGAGTCTTTTGCCACTGGTTGGGCTTGAAGTTTCAATTTTTTGACTATTACATTGGAAATGTTTGAGTCCAAAGTTTAGTTGCTGCATCTTGCTTCATCCACAACTCATCTGTGTCCCTTTGAGGCTTGCCTCTCTCTCCCCTAGCCTGGATTGCTCTTCTGTTGTTTTGGTTTTAACTTAGCTTGCATGGTTTTCCTTGCATCATCAGCTATCTTGGCATGCAGGTTACTTCATGGTTTTCATTTGACCTGAAATTGTGGTTCTGCTGGCTTGCTCCCTGGGTTTCTTAGTCAACCAGTGCAACTGGGCGGCAGTTGAAGTTCATTTCAAACTAGCCCACTTGAATTTTAATCTAAACTGTCCTATTTGAAGTCAATCAAAATCATCCAATTTGGAACTCAATACAAACTTTCTAATTTGGAATTCAATTCAAGCCATCTCATTTCAAGTTTGTTCTAAACCATCCCACTTGAAGTTCACACCCACCCCATTTGAAGTTGATACAAACCATCACATTTGGAATTTAATCTAAACCATCTAATTTGAAGTTCAATCCTCCCAATCAGAGAGCTTCTCACTTCCTTGACAAAAGCTGATTGTATAATGCCTCTGAAAGTACTTTGACTGTGAGTGTATAATTTTCTGACTCATGGAAAAGAAAATCTTGTCTTCAAATCACTAAGGCAATTTATTTTGCTCCTGTCAACTTGTCAGTAGCTTCTGTTTGGCTCCTGAGCCTCTGGTGTTTTGGGACTCTATGGTTTGGGATATTGCATTAAAACCAAAACACTGTTTGTTCTGCTTTTCTTTTCCTGCTTCTCATGTTCCTGCCCTCCTCTTCTCTTGTCTAGTGGTGTTTCTAACCTTATTTGGCTGTCATCTTGAAACAATAGATTATATGAGATTTAGTCTCATGTTGGCCATCAGTTTGGTTAACTCACTCCTGGCTTTGGAAACTTTTCCTGTTCCTGTCCCTGCCTCCCCTATCCCAGACTTGTGATGCCCTTATTCTTATTTGGCAGTCATCTTGAAATAATATATTGTATGAGATTTAGTCTCATGTCGGCCATCAGTTTGGATAGCTCACCCTGAGCTTTGGTCCTTCCCTCCTTCCTCTGTGTCGTATTTACAAGTATGGGTGTGGTTTGATATAGCTTTTTTGCTTAATTCAATATACAACTTACTAGATACTAAAGACTAAGTTAATATTCTTTTAACTTAGTACGTATGGTAATATAATAAAATGTATAATAATTGATCCTTTATTTATTATCAAGAATATAGTTATATAGGTGTTGAATATTGATAGCAGCCACTGAGCGCCAGGATCCTCTGCTTCACAGTCAGATCCCTCTGCAGGCTTTGCCAACTATTAACCTTTTGATTGGGCAATCATAAGTTAATATGGCTTGGAGGTACAACATAGTTGATCTGTAGGACTACCTTTCATCCAGAGCAAGAGTACTATTGCCCTCTTGCTCATTGAGCTTAATGAATCAATGACTGTTACAGCAAAAGCTAGTTTAACCAATTACCTTACAAAATTTCCCCCTACTAAACTTGAAATTACTGTAAAAGGTACACAACCTTTCTCATCATGATAAATTGCCTAAAAAGGAATATAAAACCAGTAGTCTGTTATACTGATGTCCCTAAATAGAGAATTGGTAAGCCCCAAAGGAGAAAATCCAATATCCCAGTTAGCACCACACCTAGCAACTTGTCTGTGCTTGCACCAGAAGAAATGAATTCACCAAAATACTAGGTGGTGAAATAGATGCAGCATTGCATAGCTTGTCTAGCACAGTGTCATAATAGCTGAATACTCCATCTAGCAGTTCTATAGCAGCAGACGCAGGGATGCCCACTTCTTCACAGCTATTGACAATTGCTAAGAAGAGGAATCATACTGGCAAGACCAAGACTCATATGCATGTGTCTGCTACCAGATCTGATGAGCCTGTGACTAGTGTAATTGTACTACTCAAAGAGTTCAATGAGAACAGAGTGAGTCCTGCTCCTGTGGAGGTACAAGAAGACAGTCAGGGTTCCTTCATTGACATGAGTGCCTTTCTTTATTGGGATGAGATTTCTAGTCTGCGCTTCTGTGAGCCAGTAGTCATGTGGTCAACACTGATGCTGGCTCTGGAGAATTCCTATGTGATCTCTACCAAAAAACTTGAAATAGGGAATACACTGTACTGGCATATCCCTAAAGTAAAGCTACTACAGTATGATCAACTGTGCCTCCAGGAGTTCTCTTATGATGGGGTTTTCTTGACAGACAACCAGATATCTTGTGCTCTCAAGCTCCTTGAGCTAGTGTTCACTGTGTGGGCCAATCCTTGTTCTGCAGCAGGTCTGTGACGGATCCAGGTCCAACCAGTCAAACTTACCATTATCTTGCCCTTGACTCTTATTACTGTTACCTTCCTGTGACAAAGCTTTGAGGAGCTTTGCCTCCAGGGAGGCAATTTTGTGAGACAACACTTTATTGTCATCTCTCCAATGAGCCATAATTTTGACACTCTTTTCCTCTCTGTTTCTCAATGCCTCAACTTCAAAATTGGCTCTGTCCTTTACTTGTTGCAAAATTTCATCAAACCCTAACAGTAAGTTCCAGGAGTCCCATGCATAAACTCAATTTCCTTGTGCTGAGGTTCCTTCTCTGGAAAAATAGTCAGAGTATAGTTCTTAAAAAGCCGCTTTTACTTCTACCAAAGATTCCTCAGGTGCAATCTTAGAGACCTCCAGACTTGCCCAAGCCTCCTTGAGCAAACTGGTAGGAACTTCCTTTCTTGCAGCAGCAGCCTCAACACAAAGCACTCTAAATTTTGCTATTTCAAATAGTAATAAATAAAGACATGATAATTAAAAAGAAGTTGAGGGGAAAGAGTCAAAATTGACAATATATCTTTATTTAAAATTAGCTGTTTTTGCTTATATACCATTTGGGGCATATTTGGCTGAAAACCCCTCTAGTTCCTGAATCAACCTATGATTTATATCACGTGGTCTATGTCACAGTAGGTTCCATCATGCCAGGAACTATCTGCCCAAGCAGGAAGGCTCAAAAAGCCAAAAAAACATTTACAGTAGTTTTAAAAGCTATGGCAACAACCAAAAATACCTCAGATTTAAACAAAATGATTTCAGATTTGAACAAAATCCAAGTTGCGCAAGATTCAGGATTCTATTAATTTATAAAATTTCAGTTAATAAATGGACTGTAAAACAAAAAACAAAATTTCACTAGCCCATTATACAAAATTATATCAAACATCAAGCGGTGTAGTTCAAACCACAAACAAAATGAACTGACGCAACAAGTGAAATGGATGGATGCTGTTCCAGAGTATATTATAATCCAATCAGGATTCATATGAGGCACCAACAGAAGAACTAAAGTGAAACAAAACTTGAGCAATCTAGAAGTGAGATTACACAAGCACAAAACAAAATGAACTCACACAAGATGTGTAGTATGAGCAGCCTAAAATAAAAGTATAACAGTTTAATAGCCAACCAACAGCTATACAATTTAGGAACAGGGGCATTTTATCCATTTTCATGGCTCCAGATTTGTATGAAAAGGTTTTGAGAACCTTTCAAATATGGACTTGAGATTACAATAAAAATAAATCATTAAAATTTAAAATTTCTACTTTTAGTGATTTTATCCTAGGTTTTTTACAATGGTTTTTAATAGCAATATCTTTGACAGCGCCAGCAGCCAAGCCAGCTTCAATGGAGGTAAGGCTCAGAACGTGGAGGCACCTGTTTACACCCAATCCTTTGAGGCGGGTAACAAGGAAGCTGACCTGTACCTGACCCCTGACCCATATGGCTTTGACTTGTTCAGTAGTCACATAGTATCTAGCTCTGCCCCTGCTCCCGTACCCACCCCCGCACAAGCTGCCCACCGACCAACCAATCAGGATGACAACCTTGATTTGGAACAACTTCCTGCCACCAGCCAACCTTCCCTCCTACAGCCAATCAGGCTTCAGCTCCCCCGGCCCAGCGCCCCAAGCAACAAATCATCACCGCCCAAATTCTTCAGGAAATTGTGGCACTGAATCTACAGGGTCTGTCCTAGGAACAGATTTCTGCCCAGTTGCAATTTACCCAAGCTACTGTCATGCAGGAATTCAACAACCTGATGAACAGGGGGAATCTAATTGGGATGGCCAAGAAGCCCAAGAAGGCCCCTGAGTCACAAATATATGAGGCATACCCAATCATGCTTGACCTCCTCCAGCGGGATCCCAAGCTTCCCTTGACCCAGGTCTGGAAGCAGCTTGCACACCATAACATATGGGTCTCCAAGCGCATGGTGCAGCTCTGGATGTATGGGAGGGTGGCTTCCATACTGGTCTTACCAATTTTTCCGGCAACCAATGGGATGGCGCTGAGAATTCCCCGTATGACACCGCCATCAAATTAACCCAGGTCCAATGCCTGACTAGTATAACTGATGATGTCATGTTCATCTCATATTACAAGCTGTCAATAGCTTTTGATGATTTTGGCAAGCAAGGAAAAGCCGCTGCCAATAATAGAAGGAAGAAGATCAAGAAGAGGACGTTCATTGGTGCATTTCTGGCTGTTTCAGCCAAGGGTTTTGTCTACTATCAGACAAACACAGATTTCATTGATGGCTACTCATACAGCCACATCCTCGGTGGATTACTTGACTCCTGGGATGGCTTGAATTCCAAGTACCTAGGTTTTCTTGAGCCACCAGATGAAGGGTAGCTCCATCGCCCTTGAGGCCATCCAGGGACACGGGCACCAGGCCTCAGTCTACCCCGCCAGCCATGCAGACGTCCATCTGGCTGATGTTGTCTTCTTCAACATGGGATCCACATTACGGGAGCGCCGCCCTCAGGCTTTTAACAATCTCTATCTTGGGGTCCTTGACCACAATTTTCTCTTTGGCCACCAGATGGTGGCTGACTTGTTTGCGTAAATGGTTTTCCATATGAACATGGGCAACCAATCATGTAAGGATAAGCGCCTTCCACCTTGGGCCACTGCCACTTACCAGCCCATCCAGCCAATGACTGATGAGGAATACAACGAGTGTTATATGGCAGCCATCATGCAAAATCCTCCTGCCTTCACCCCCACCACCAACACCCCTAACCCGCAAGCCCAACCCACCCAATCCCAGACCCCCCAGGCCAGCACCGCCTCTACGTCTTCCTTCCCACGTTATTCTGCCTCCTAGGCATCACTCTCCCCCGCCCCAATAAACCCCTGTCACCAAACATTTTCTATTTATATTATCTTTTTTTGAATTTCAATTGTTCATGTTCTATTTGTTTATAGTTGGTTTTATTCTTTATCTTCAGCTTATTTCTATAAAATCATATATTTACTATGTTGTGTATCTAGATCCAGAACACAGTTATTTTTAGCACTTAAACATAGCCCCTTGTGAAAATATTAACAACAGTTTGGTGATCAGCTAAATTTGAATTATAAAATTATAGTGTTAACTGTTTTTAGATAAAGTTGTTACTGATCTAAATTCAAAACCTTAATGATAAACTTTAAGCCAATCAGGAGCCAAGTGATAAAGTGATTGTTGTGACATAAAGGGCCATTCAATAATTCTTTGATGCATGTGCGCTAATTAATATGATTGGCTGGATGTTTTGCCATTGTACACCATTGCTGCTGTGGCAAGTTGTTGGTGGACTAGTGCCCAATCAGCTGCCGGGTTAGCACTAGTCCACCAACAACTTGCCACAGCGGCAATGGTGTACAATGGCAAAACATCCAGCCAATCATATTAATTAGCGCACATGCATCAAAGAATTATTGAATGGCCCTTTATGTCACAACAATCACTTTATCACTTGGCTCCTGATTGGCTTAAAGTTTATCATTAAGGTTTTAAATTTGGATCAGTAACAATTTTATCTAAAAACAGTTAACACTATAATTTTATAATTCAAATTTAGCTGATCACCAAATTGTTGTTAATATTTTCACAAGGGGCTATGTCAAGCACCAAAAATAATATGGTAATCAAGGAAACAATGCCAACACAAAGCAAACAACACATATTGAGATGAGTGTAAAACATATAAAAATGGGTAAAAAGATGAGATAATGTAGTAGATGGGAAAAAAAAGGAATACAAAAGAGGCAACAGTATCAAAATAATACAGAATTTATTGGGGCAAAAGCTATAAAAACATATGGAAAGGTTAGTAAAAAATCAATGAGAGAATTGGAGAAGCTTCTGAAGGATCTTGACTTGGCAATTGCCAAAATAAAGGACATTGACTGCAAGGTCAAAGCCAAAGTGAAGTCTGCTGTCCTCACTGGGGACAAAATTGACAAGGTGTCTGCAAAGACACTAATGTCAAAAATGCCAGACACACCAGAGAAGACAATCAAGCACTTACTAAATATTCAAAAAACTGTGGTTGAGGGCCTGCAATTTAAGGCATATAATCTTTCTGCGCCGTCCGTCTGGGTTGATGACCCAGAGATATATAAACATCTCAAACCTGCCAAGCGTGCCAGGGCAGAGGATACCAAATTGCCTGTGCAAAATGATTGCGCCAAGAATGGTCAAGCTGACTGAGGCTGAGGGCAAGGAAGAAATACAAAAAGGTAGCCCAAAAAACAAAATTAATAAATTTTCAAAAAACTTACCTTTTTTCTTAGAAAATGTAGACGGCAAACTCTGCCAAGTCCTGGTCCCCCTTTTCCCGGCCACCTTTTATGCAAATTATGCCACTCATGTAGCAAAGCAATTGTATCTGTCCCCCCCTGTCGTGCAGGAGCTGGAGGACCGTATCCACGGGTCCTTTCTGATGTTGCAGGAGGTGTTGGCAGAACTTACACATGCCAAGAGGCATCCAAGTGGGCAGTTACTGCCTACAAGGATGCCCAACTGGTCCGCCTGGACCCGGTATTCCTCAGTGGAGTTTACTGTGTAAACTCCATTGAGCTTGTTTGGGATGTTCAGGCAACGCTCCCATTCAAGAATGTACCAGAGATGGGCCAGGCCCATGCGGCTGCTTGCTTCTGCTTCCCAGTGGAGCACACCATATCTTACCTGTTGGAGAACTTTGGGCGCACGGTGGGCAAATTGGCTGTTGCAGACGCAACAGCCGTAAAGAAGATCAAGATCTTACTTGCCAATTTTGGGTTGGCCTGGAGTGCTGACAAGACAGGGCTCCCTGCAGCCATGGAGCTGACCTTTACAAAGACCTGGCACAACAAGAAGATCAACACAGTCTATAATAAACTGTGTGAGTTCACAGAAGCCTTTGCCCTGCAAAGGATTCATCTGGTTGTTTACCTGGGGTTTCTATTCTACTTTGGGATGGGCGCGTCTGTAGAGGACCTGGACAGGGGCCTTCTGGGAATTGACAAGGCCTGGCTTGCACTTGACGGGAAGAAGGTCCCCCCTGGATACAACTCAGTTGATCATGTGATCCAGGACACCCTGGTCCTGGCTGGGATATACAGGTTTGTAGCCCCGCCTGAAAAGCTGCTGCTTCACTCCCACCTGACCCTACTGCCTTTCACCAGAAGGAGGGAGTTTTTTAATAAAGGTGTATCCACCGTTCACAGTGTGGCAGTGGAGGTTGTGCGCCACCTCCATTGCGGGGTGGGTACATACCAAAGAACCCACTATAGGCACACACAATAAAAATATGATTCAAATAAATTTTATTACAATTTATAGTATTCTAATTATAATTAATTTTTATAATTTTTATTTCAGCAAACCAGTTTTGCAAAATATATTGCAGAAACAGTTTTCATAAAAGCATAAAATTATACGTTAATAAAATAAATTCTAACTTGTACATTTTACGTTTAATTTTTTAAAACTAATTTTATATTTATTTGACCAAAGTGATTTAAATCTATTTGCATAATCCAGTATTGAGCGTTTGGGATTACCTCAGATGGCATAATAAAATAATATATAATAAAATAATATATAATAAAATAATATATAATAAAATAATATATAATAAAATAATATATAATAAAATAATATATAATAAAATAATATATAATAAAATAATATATAATAAAATAAATAAATTACTTACATCTATTGATGGATCTTCTGAATGTGATGGCAGGCTTGGAAACATCTAAATATAAAATGATAATTAATAAATCTTGAATAGTAAATAAGAGAATATAAAAAAATTGGACACACTAAGCCTTTAATTGATTAGCTGTTTGTCTAGGCACGCAGGGATGAACAAATCAGCGTGGCCATAGAATTTGGCCACAGTCTCAGCTGGGAGGGTGTGGATCCCGGCCTGCAGCAAATTAAAGAGGTCCTCAGTCCCAGTTGGGGTTCCTTGCTTGAAAACTTGCTTGAGCCACCCAATGACTTCCCCAATGGGATTTAGGAAGGGCAAATAAGCTGGGAGGAAGATAAGGCGTAAATTTGCTGTGGCCAATTGCTGGGGGCCCACTGCAATGCTTGTGTCAATCATTGGGAATTCCTCAAGAATATTAGCCACCTTGTGGAGACCAATGTTGTCCAACACAATCACATTGGTGAAGCCTGGGCTTGTGCACCTCAGGTGCTTCTGGACCAATCAGAGAAATGATAGGAAGGTCCAGCTATTGTGAGATCCCAATATCATTTGATAAAGCTCAACCCCCTTTGGACCAAGGAGAGCCACCATTGAGTAGGCTGTGGCGCAGACTGCAGCACGCAAGCCAATCTGTCATTGGAGCCTTTGGGGACATAGCCATACTCATTGCGCATTGATGAGGCAAATGTCAATTCATCAATATAATAAAATTTGACTGTCCTCTTGGCTTTGAGGGCAGTGTACATCTCTGCGTAGTTTTTCTGGACGTCAATATTGGCTGGGCTGTTTCTGTTGTAGGGGGATACCCCAAGCTTTTTCCAGGAAAAGCACATTTCCTTGACCAAATGATAATAGAAGAAAATTGAAGCCTCAATCCCAAAAGTAGATTTAACCATGGCCTGTATATGTGCCAGTTCAAGATGGCAGTCCCGGGTAATCCACTGGCGGATTGCCCATTTTTGCTCCTTGGTGAGCATGGTAGAAACACACAAGGATTTCTCCGCGGCAAGGACACAACCAGTATTGATGAATTTTTGGAAGGTCTTGCTGGCGTACTTGAGATCCACTCCAACAAGGGCCGTAGCCGCCTTGTAATCACCCAATTCCCACATTAGCTTAAGCAGGATGATGCGTTTAATGTCAGGGATGCACTTCTGGGTGGGCTTTTTAGCGGTGGGGATTGACTTGTTGGCATTGGGCACAACAAAGGGCATAGGTACCTTGGTATAGAAGGCTGTAACCTTTTTTAACACCAGCTGTCTCTCATCAGTTTGATAGAACTGGGACTCCTTGTCATCCTCCTGATTGCCATCACTGACGTAGGGCTTGTAGCTAGTATCAAGTACAGGCTTCACCTTCTCCAGCATGGCTGACGGGACTGACTCTTGCTGGTACAGAAACGTCAAACACATACAAAGTAAGTTCTACCTCCTTGTTTATAACTTTCTTTGTAGTGATGACCTTGGTTGGCTTCCAGGTCAGCTTTGGGATCCAAGGGTTTATGCTCCGCACCCTAGCAGCTTGTGCTCCTTGAACCAGCTGTGTCAGTGCAGTGCCACTATGGAACTCTCCTCTCCTCTCCTCTCCCGTCTCCTCCTTAAGTAGGCACTTGGGTTGCACTAACTCTATTCTTTGACCCACGGGGGCAACCACAACTATGGCACACAACAGGTGTATTGGTACTCTGGTATTGTGTTCCTTTCATTTTAAAATTTAATAAAATATTAAATAAATTTCAATTAAGTTACTCCCTAATTTTAATTTTTGCTTTTATCTGAATATGAATATTCAATTAATATTCCCCCCCACCTGATATCCCAATTATAGATTTTTTATTTCTTAATTAGTTGTTTTTGGTTTTAAAACACCCATTTTAGAATACTCAAAAAAAATCCACCCATTTTCCTAGATTTTACTGCCAAATTCAAACACCTAACACAATATTTTTAAAATTTATGTTTCAGATCTTGTGTCTTATTTTAGATACCTTGGTATCATTCATGATTACAATCCATTGCACACAAAGCGTGAGTGATTTTGTTTATGTATTGAGTTGCTATTGTGTTTTGTTTTTGGTTTGCATTTTGACACACCTTGCTTGGGTGTATTTTGTCACCAATTAACATAGTAAACATATGTACACCAAAAGTCAACTCACACCATTTTTTTGTGAATCAATGTATTTTGGATTGTATTTTGAATGGTTTTTCTTTGTGTGTGAGCCCTTTGTTGCTGTGTTGACTCATTTTGCCCATTAACGCCAATAAAACCTGTTAACAGAGTGTATATTTTAAACTGAGAGATGGATTTTGTTTAAATCTGAAATAATTTTGTTTAAATCTGAGGTATTTTTGGTTGTTGCCATAGCTTTTAAAACTACTATATCAAAATTGACCAAGTTAATGGATTTAAATCAAACAGTCAATCAAAAATGGGTTACGGCTGCTCCAGTCTGTCAGCTGAAACCAGCTCCTCCTTGAAAATTGATGTTGATAAATTGGCGTGATTTGAGGGTCACCCAATACAAGCTTGTTAATCAGCATGGTTGTCAGAAATTGGTCACACAAGGGTTCTTTGCAACCTGTACCAGATACTTAATTGACAATGTGGAAGGAATAGGAGGCCAAGATTCAGGTGGTGTCAAGCCTCCAGAATAATGTAATAGACTTGACCATTTTTCTCCTAGGTTGATTGGTTAGCCGGCCAATTGCCATTCAGCTGGCTTGCTTGTAGAAGCATCAATTTATCCTGCTCCTAAGATTTGACTAGAGCTACATTGATGATTACTCCAAAGATTGATCCTGATCCAAGAATAGTCTGCTCATTGGATAAAACCTGAGCAAACAGGCTTGATGTCCTGGGCCACAATCACAGAACAGTGTACAGCAAATAAGACAGAATGCCTAGGAATATAAATGCAATATGGTTGATGCCAAACATTTGAACTTGTAGATACCTCAAATTCTATGACCAATATAGAGTGTTGTTCAGATGAATAATGCATGATGCAAAATCCAAGTAGACAGGGTAACTAAACTTGCACATGCATAAACTGTAGATGAAATGCTGCCAATACACTGATGAGATAAGCTGAGGCCCAGTAATCTATTGAAGTCCCATGCCAGACCGGCATGGCTGCCTAGCTCTGGGGGCTGAAACTAGCAGTCTGGGGAACAGATAGACTGACTAGTAAGAGTTAGATGTGTCAGACTACAATCTGGCAAGAGGGCTTATCCACCCTATATAATGTGCTCTCCTGATTAGAGATTGAGCAGAATATTCACCCTTGAAGATAGAGATTGAGGAATCTCTATCACTGTATCACTACTAGCTGAAGCCTAGTAGTCAGAAGTATCCAAGTAGAGCGCGTTGCCGTCTACTTGCAGACCTGTGTTTTTTTCTCCTACAGACTTGGAGTACTGCCAGGCCGTAGAATCCCCTAAGACCCAATTGGTAGCTACAGACTGTTGCCATACAGTCCCTTATCAACACTCACATTACCACATCCTTTAATAAACACAATTCCTCAAGACCACAAAATCTTAACAGTGGTGCTCATTACAAAAATGAGCTACCATTGGAGTCAAGTCAAGGTGCTGCCTTGCCTCTTTCCCGCCCCAGCTTTATTGATAAGTATGGGGGGATGCATGGACACTAGTGACACCAAAAGGGACACTAGTCTTCACCTGGCAATTACTCTACAAAGAGCTGTCAATCTCCAAGATGACTGCCTTCACTTGGACCCCGCCAATGTCCCAGGACCACACCAACCTCGCCAATATTCCTAGAAGAGGTCTGTGCCATGCTAGGAGCACTGCTACACAGTTGTTGACACAAAGGGGCCCAACAGGAGACAAAGTTCACACTGTTCAGCTACAATCTGAATGCTGCAAACCTCTGGACTGCATATTGCCAGTACCAGGAGGCAAACAGCATGTAGATCATTCAGCTGTTGAACAAGGAGAAGGGGAAAGCTGAAGACTTCCTCTCTTACTTTGTTCATCCAAGCATTAAGCACTTTCAGCAACATGTTGCAAGACAAAGCTTGGAACTTACTGAGCTGGAGGCTAGCTGCAATGAATTTCAGGAAGCTCACTTGGCTACTGTTCATAAGTTAAACACCAGCTTTGACTTTTTGCAGGGTATCCTGAGAAATATGTTTGATACCACCAACCATACCCACTTCAGAGTGGATGTGATTGTGCAACAGTTTAATTCTCAGGTTGGACACATTGTTGCCAATTGCTTCAAAAGCACTGGCATCACTCCACAGTGGATCACTGACGTGACAGCCCACTGTATTAGCCTTACTTGAAGAGTTGACAAGTTGGCCCAGCATCCAATACAGAGTGAAGGGACTTCTGATAAAGAAGCTCTGCACTGTATACTGGACAACACTGACAATAGAATTACCAACCAATATAACAAGCTAGTGGCTTATGTTAACAAACTGGCCAACAAGTTAGACAGCCTGAGAAATGGGAAGTTCCCTGACCCGCTGGGAATTGCTTCCCAAGAGATTGCCTCTGACCCCCATGATTGTTGCCTATACCACAACGCCTTTGTGGATAACAAAAACAATCTCTAGGAGACCATCAAAAGCGTATGAGAACTTGCCAGATTGCTGTATGAGAATCTGAAGTCATCATGCAAACAAATCACCCACCTGGAGGAAGGTTGCATGAATTTTACGGAAGTAGCATTTTTAGGGCCCTGGGCAGGAATCAAACCCGCTCCTAGCCACTAGGCAGGGCTAGCGGGCGGGGAGATTCACCTGCACTTGGATTTTTGCTTGTTGAAGAAAATCCAGGTGCAGAAACCATTCCCAACCTAGAAGTAGCTGCGGGGCCCATTCTAGGCCCCATAAGCTACGCCCAAGCCTTGGTGGGTTTGGCTGGGCCTGGGCAGGCTATTTTTAGCTGACCAGTAACCCCAGTGCAATCCCACCCTCCATTAAGTAATTTGGCTCCCCAATTGGGGACCCCTTTTTTAATCAAGTTCCTTGGCCTCAGAAAAGCCTGTCAAGCCAGCCCAAAAAAGGTGATCAAATTGAAAAAACTCCCAAAACCCCAGAAGCCAAACCTTCTAGGACTAATGGCCAGCCAGGCCAAGATGGACCACCAAAAAGACAAACAACTGTTCCTGAAAACCCCCAAAATGACCATGAAGCAGCCAACCAAACAGCAGAACCTGAGATGTCAAGCCTTGCCACACAGATAGCACCAAAAAAATGCCCAGAGGCACTTGCATGTGATTAAGTATATAAATAAGAAGCACTTGAAAAAGTTCTGTATCATCATCCTTACCAAATAAAAATAGGTATGGAAACAGATTGATGAGCCAAAGGTTCATAAAAACTTTAATACTCTTTCATCTGCATACACCCAAGTGTCAGTACCCATCTACTGGGATAGATAGTCAGACTCCTGTTGATAAAACCAAAGCCTTTGACTACTACTGTCCACCCAACGCTCCGTTTGGCCCTGTGCATTTCACTGAGTATTCCGCCAATTGTGACCACAAACCCTGGACATTGGAAGACTTTCAGTGGTACACCTGCCCAAATGCTCCCAAGGAACCCTACAAAATTATCTGTGACGGCAAAGCAATCACCATCTACCCTTTGATCTTCAACAGGAAGTATAACAATCCTGCTACCTACTTGATCCCCATGGAACCACCCCCAACACCCAAACCAACCATTTCAACCCCCCACTTCTGATGCCACTGGCCAGAGTAGTCAATTACTGGGAGTGCTTTACTTGGTGCTCACAGGATTGATTGATTCTGCCTTGCCAGCAGCTGGACCTTGGGCTGTGGCTGGGAAGGCCCTTTTCTACCTGGTAAAGTTGGACCCCATCATCTGGTGGGCCATGCCAGTACCTGCTTCAACTCCTCCCTCACCTGCTGGAGCTCCACGGTACTCCTGGTATCCTGACAGTGAAGGACAAGCAATATCATGGTATGCTCACTTCTAAGGTCCTTAAGCTGGAGGAAAACCACAGTAACCTACTGGAACAGCTGGTACAGGAACAAGAAGCTAGAAAGGAGATGGTACTTAAGTTTGCTACAAGACTAAGCAAGCTTGAGACTCAGGCTAGCAGAGCAGGCAGTAGTAGCTCTGGCTGAGGCCTTTCACCCCTTCTTGCCTCTTCCTCAGAAAGGCAGAAGACTTCCTCTCCTGATTACTTTCATGAAGTAGGTTCCAACCGTGAGAATAATGGCTCCCAGTACATGAGTAATGTACTCATGGGAGTTGCGGCACTGCCTCCTCTCACACCAATGACCTCCACCAGGCTTCCTTCTATTCCTGCCAGAAGACCAATGAACACCCCCATAGAAGAGACCCTGGTACCCAACCACAAGTTCAAGCCATTAAACCTACCTAAATTTGATTGTAATGGGAACACTAGAAGTTCATACAGCTATTTGAGATGTCCATGAGAGGGTCATCAGACCACATGAAGGCTATCACCCTCATTAATGCCCTGGACCCCGCCAGCGTAGACGTTGTCATGCCATGGCTACCACAGGAAGAGTGGACATACGCAGACGCCAAACAGGCGGTCATTGATGAATTTGGCAGTGAGACTAAACTCCAGGCCAGAAAGGCGGAGTTTAGCAATATCTCCTTTAAGAAGTAAAAGACTGTCTCTGACTTTTCCAATTGATTCTGCCATGAGGCACAGATTCTCCTTGGGGCCAGGGTACTTTCCAATTTATATTACCACATTACTATGAGCAGAGCATCACAGCCATATAGTGAGCTTGCCAATGTGATGTTCCTGGTACTTGACCAGTCCAATGACACCCAGAGAATTACTAGCTATCTCAGCAGACTTGGTTCCCAGTTTAAGGCACCAAACAAGGGACAGTCAGATAAAAGTTTTAACAACTTTAAGGAGCACTCCTGAACCCCCAAGCCTACCAATTCCACACCTGATGCAGATAAGCCAAAGGGAGACAAAAAATCCTATCAAAATTCTGGTAACTGCAATAAGTGTGGGAAGCAAGGCCACTTTGCGGCAGACTGCAAAGGAGGAAAGCCTAGTCCCCCTTCTGTCAATGTGGTCACAGTAGCTAAGCCTGCAGAACAGGGAAAAGGGAAGGCAGGCCATTAATGGAATGTACTGGTCCCACCAATACCCTTCCTATTCCAAAAGATCCTGATCAAGAGACAGCCAGCCAGCACTCTGAGGTCAGCAGCAAAGTCTCTATGCCTACCAGCAAGGAGACAGCACCTACCCTGGCAATATTCACAGACACATCCACGGCCAGCAATCAGCCCCTTCCTGATCTATTCTTACCAGAAAAAGACTTTGAGGAGAACTCTATTAATAAGCTAGTAGCGGACAGCCTGTATGTGATCCCCACCTGAGGAAGAGGCCACCCCAGGAAAATCAACGCCAACGCAATAGAGACTGTCTCCAAGCCCTACACCGCTCAAGTTCAGGAGATATGTACTGGTTCTAACCCAAACGTGTCCAGCAATCTGCCACCACTGAAAGGTGTACAGTTCTCTATACCACTGGAGATCATAGAAGCCAACTTCCCTGAGATTGGTCAAAGCCTCCGCCAATATTTTGATACCCCAAGACCACTGGGTATCCATCTATTAAACCTCCAATCTGAATCTTATACCAAATGTACTTATGCTGATATTTCCATAAATAAGGTAAAAGTACAGGCCATTATAGATAGTGGCCCCCCATCAATATAATCTTGACCCGCCTGGTGAAAAGACTGGGTCTGGCTCCAGAC
Organism: Entomophthora muscae; assembly: GCA_014839935.2. Taxonomy (NCBI): domain Eukaryota; kingdom Fungi; phylum Entomophthoromycota; class Entomophthoromycetes; order Entomophthorales; family Entomophthoraceae; genus Entomophthora; species Entomophthora muscae. The sequence continues at coordinate 1,487,026 of QTSX02002841.1, read as the reverse complement.
GTAGCCCACTCCAAGGTCTATGGTACTGCCGGCATACATACCACTACTTCAGTTGGAGCATACAGTTCACTGCCAATGAGATTTGGTTCAATTGCAGTTTCCTTGCCTGCAGTAGTCTTGCCCAGTCAAAACTACAATATACTGATTGGGACGGCATTCCTTCACAAATACAGGGTGAAGCTAGACATGGAAGTAGACACATTGACACTGCTCAGCCAGACAATTCCACTGTACTACTCTAAGGAGAAGGTTCCACCAAAGGAAACTTAAAGCATTCACCTGGCGTACAAGGACAGAGTAGTAGCAGTACCCTGTGAAATCAAGGGGAAAAAGGGCAAGTGGCTGCCCACGCAGATAAAGGAGCACAAGGGCATTCCCCTCTGGTCAAGGTCAACCTTCATACTCCCAAGCGGATCCCAGATGGTCATCAACTCAGGGTTAACCTTAGACATACCTGAAGGACTCTACAGGGGAAATCCATCAGCCTTGGAGCCGCTCCTGTTTCAAATCATGTGTTGCCCCTATAATCATCATTCCTGGGCAACAGGAAATTCATGTTCTTTTGGCTAACTTACAGGACTTTGATCTAAAGATTAAGAAGCATCAGGTAGTTGCTTTTGTACACCTCCTCCCCGTCATTAAAATAGAGGAATTCCATTACATAGGTGGCTTCTCCAACATGGGGTTGCCAGATCAAGTAGAAGCCTCTGCCTATGCAACTACCCTTTTGGCTGACCTATCCTCTTTGAGAGATGAGAAATGCAAGAAGGCCAGCGCGCTTTTTGAAAAATATTGCTGCATTTTTGCAGAAGATGATTTTGATCTAGGGTGTGCCACTGATGTCACCCATCATATTGACACTGGTGGCCAGAAACCTATTTTCCTTTGTCCAATCAGAAGGTCCAAAGCCAGCAAGGAGGTAGTGAGCAAGGAGATTAATAAGCTCTTGGATAGAGACATGTTAGTGCCATCTAAGAGCCCTTGGGCGTCTTCTATGCTCATAGTTAAGAAGAAAGACAGTAGCAATAGGATTGTAATTGACTACCAATAGCTCAACCTGATAACTAAGAAGGATTTGTACCCTCTCCCACGGATTGATGATGCTCTTGATTTTCTAGGCAGAGCCAAGTTTTTCTCTGCCATGGATATAATTTCTGGTTACTGGCAGATTGAGTTGCCGCCTGAAGAACAAGAGAAGTGCACAATAATAACCTTGCAAGGGTTATCCCAGCCAACATGTATGCCCCAGGGTCTGTGTAACGCCCCAGCCACGTTCCAACAAGCCATGGATTTGATTCTTGGAGACCTCAAGTTGTCCTGCGTTCTGGTATATTTGGATGATATTAACATATTTTCCAGGACCTTCAATAGACATCTGGATCATCTAGAGGCCATATTCAAAAGACTTGCTGACGCCAATCTGAAGATAAAGCCTTGAAAGTGCCAGTTCTTTAAAGATCAGCTCAAATACCTTGGCTTTGTTGTAGACACAACTGGACTTTGTCCTCAACCTGCTAAGGTTGAAGCAATCACAAATATGAAGCAACCAGAAATCAAACAAGACATACAAGTCTTTCTTGGGATGGTTGGCTACTACCAACACTTTATTCCAAACTTCTCAAGCACTGGCAAGCCACTGTTTAACCTCCTTAAGAATGGAATTACCTTTGAGTGGACCATGGCATGCCAGACTGCATTTGATTCTCTTAAAACCAGCCTTTCATCCAGCCCCGTCCTGATGTATCTGGAATTCAACAAGCCCTTTATTGTCTACACTGAGGCATTGTTGTCAGCATTGGGAGAAGTTTTATCTCAACACAACAATGAGGGAGCTGAGCATCCTGTGGCCTACTCCAGCAGGTCCCTTAATGTCCACAAGCAAAACTACACCATCACAGAAAGATAACGTCATGCTGTGATATATACCTATAAGCAGTTTAGGGTATACCTACATGGCGTACACTTAACTGTGGTAATGGATCATGCCAGCCTCAGTTGGCTTCAGAATATCAGAGAGCCCAAAGGACGCCTTACCAGATGGGCACTGAAACTCCAAGCCTTTGACTACAAGATAGTTCACCGCCCTGGAGCCAGCCACCAAAATGCCAACTGCCTGTCTTGCCTACCCACTGTAGCACTGGTATCCTCACAAGCAGACAACATGTGAAAAAAGATGGTAAAATCCACCTTTGACAACATCCAGAGGAAAGCAGCACAAAAGGACCATGCAGTCAAGCATGAAGTTGGAAATGTATCAGTAGATACGCGGCAAAGGAGCTTGGATATCACCCATCTTGTTACAATATTTTTCCCAGTGCACCGCCATGTTGTTGAACGTCCCCATAGGCAGACAAAGGTCTGGAGTCAAGAGAAGATCTCCACACAAGGTCATCCCCTGAAGAGCCAACTTCTTGTTGCCACAATGAAGTGCCTCCCAGGCCCTCCTAGTAGCCCTGAAAATCTGGCTGTCCCACACATCAGAGTTTTAAACTCCCAAGGAACTATACACCTCAGGAAAAGGATCCAAAGGGAAATCCAGCTGTTAAGGACCTCAAGGCCAAAATCAAGGATGAACCCCAAGATTGGCATGTTCACTGCTCTCACAGTTGCTTGGTCCGCTAGAAGATCAGTCAATTATTGCAAGGCATCCTGCCAAGAGGACAAGTTTTCTACTGCCTAAAATCCACTGGCTGTTTTCTGAATTCACTTTTTCAAATCCACCCAAGGACGCTTCTGCGTTGCCACAAAAAGAAACTGAGGAATAATATCCTCACCCAGGAACAGATTCCTCACAGAGAAGCCTTCCTCTCCCAGACAGAACTGGGTAAACACAGATTCTTGGGTTCCCCCAAAGACATTGTATTGATCCCGGGCTGGAGTTGCAACTAACTCTTGTCCGTCTGTGACCTGACTTGAAGCCTGGGTAGCCTGCTTAGGCAAACAATCATTGACTGGTTCTTCTAAAGGACGCTTTCCCAAAGCAGTTGTGTCAGTCCCCTCTGACTGCTTGCTGTCTTCCTGAGTATCCAATTGAAAAGGGTCTTCCAACCCAGTAAATGCTGACTCCAAACCACCATTGTAAAGTCCTTGGATCAACGCCTGTCTGGTCTTAATCAAAAGGTTGTAGAACACCTTACACTCCTCCTCCAAAATCTCTGTAATGTATTGTCTAGCGTCTGTCTTGCTAGTATAATTGTAATAATTTGACGTGTTATCCATATGAACAAGGTCTCTGGTCAAGGGAAGGATATATGGTCCAGTTTAGCTGGGGGAAATGTCAAGCCTCCGGAATAATGTAATAGACTTGACCATTTTTCTCCTTGATTGATTGGTTAGACAGCCAATCACCATTCAGCTGGCTTGCTTGTAGAAGCATCAATGTATCCTGCTCTTGAGATTTGGCTAGAGCTACATTGATGATCACTCCAAAGATTGATCCTAATCCAAGAATGGTCCGCTCATTGGATCAAACCTGAGCAAACAGGCTTGATGTCCTGGGCCACAATCACAAAATGGTGTACAGCTAATAAGACAGAATGTCTAGGAATATAAATGCAATGTTGAAACTGAACCAATGAGGATTCAGTATTTGGAATTGGGGAAGAAAACAGTCCAATTAAAAAGAACAGAATAATAAGAATAAGGTGTTGTTTATTGTAGAATATTGTGAGTAATATACTATATGGGAAAAGCCACAAGTCCACAAGGGGGTGGCATAGTGGGAAGTTCCATGTAAGGTTTGGGGCCAAGGAATAACTTGTGCTGGGATCAGCAAGTCAAATTAATAGGGCTCCTAATTAGGATGAAGTACCCACCATTTGATATTGTCATCAGATTGGTCCATGTTGTTAGATACATCAAGGGGCAACTCATCAAGCGCCCCCTGTGTATTGTAAGATACATTAGCAGGCAAGTCTGGAAACTTGGTTGTAATACCCCCTTGCCCCCTTCTTGTTGTCAGACACAAGGATCAGAGCCTGCGGAAGGTCTGAGAAGGTCCGCACAAACACCTTTTGTGTGGGGATGATGCAGCAGGGGCGCAAGCAGTCATGGTGAAGCTTCTTGGTGTTTCCTTGGGCATCTTCAAGTTGGTAGATATGATTGTTGTAGACAGCGGCTATCTTGAAGGGCCCTAGGTGGTTGGGTTCCAACTTGGCAGAATTGGGGTTGAAGGTGTAGACAGGGTCACCTACAGCATACCTGGCTTTGAGGTGCTTTGTCCCCCCTTCAATTTGCTTGTGTTTGATTTCTCAGGCTTTGTCACGCCATTGATCTAGGGATGGGGTTGTTACTAGGGGAGGCTTTTCAGGAACTCTGGACCATAGCTTTCCCTGTTCAACTCCTGTCAGACTGTCAGGTGTCCCAAAGGCCAGGGTGCTGGGGCTAAACCCCGTGCCCTTGTTGACTCTTGCTTGTAGGATGAGTAGAGCGGTAGGCAGGTGTTCAGTCCATGCGGTGTTGGGGTGCTCTTGTGAGAGCTTGGCAATCAGTTGAACCAGTGAGCCATTTAACTGTTCTACGCGCCCATTGGCTTGCAGATGATAGGGGGTTGTGACTATACGTTGGAGTGCGTTCTTGGCGCAGTATGCCTTCATGACATGTCCAACAAGTTTGGGGCCGCCATCTGTGATGAGACGTTTGGGTTGCCCAAAGTGGGCCACAATTTCCTTGCCAATGAAGCAGGTGATGGTGGTGGCAGTGTGGTTAGTTGTTGCCCAGGCCACTGGCCAGCAAGTGAAGTAGTCAATGGCAGTGATAATGTACTTCTTCCCCAGTCTGTCTTTGGGGAGTGGCCCCACAGTGTCAAGGGCCTACTGCTCAAAGGATTCCATGGCCTTGATGGGCAGGACAGACTTGGGGGTGCAGGTTTGGACGTATTCTTCTTGCACAGCATGCACATTTTGAGGAGATTTGAGATGTATTGACACATGCGCAGCTGCCAAACCTTCTGTTTCATGATCTCAAAGAGGTTACGCCCTCTGATGTGACCCAGGGTTTGGTGGTAGTGCAATATTGTGTCACCTTGTTGCGTGGTGGGAATGTAAGGCGTCTTCTCACCTTTCTCTGTCCAACAGCAGATGTTAATAGCATCAGTGGTGAACTGAATTTTGTTGTCCTTCAACTTGGAGATGGTTACCAAGTTAAGGCCCTTGTAACAAGTTGCCTCAGGGCAGAGGTAGAGCATGGGCCAATCTGGATCCAAACCATTGTCCCCAGTGATGGACACTATGTAGAGTTGCAAAAGGGTGTCAGCTGTGACAAGTTCCTTCCCAGGCTTGTAATCAATACACAACTGGTAAGGGGATAGACAATCAACCCATCCTGCTTGTCGGCGTGTCAAGTGGGACTGCATGTTGAAGTACTGAAGTGACTTGTGGTCCATCAGAACACGGGGTGGGAAGATAGCATCTTCCAGGTAACAGCGCCACTTCTCAACGCAGTGCACAATTGCTGCCAACTCTTTATCATGAATGGGATAGTGTTGTTCTGAGTTGGTAAGTTTACTGGACTCATGCCACGGGGAGGAAGACACCATTGTCAGTTTCTACCCTTAGCACTCCCCTATGACCCTGTCAGAGGCGTTGGTCTAGAGTTTGTACTTACAGTTTCAATTGGGAAACTGTAGTACAGGTGCTGTTGTGAGCCTTTGCTTCAACATCTCAAAGACTCAATCTCTGATAGGGGTCCAATGGAGGCGCTGTTTGGTGTTGAGGAGCTCAGTGAAAGATGCAATTAGTTCCCCACAATTGGGAATGAACTTGCGCACGTAGGCAGCCATGCCTAAGAATGTCTGCACCTGATCCACATCAGTGGGGGGCGGCATGCTGGTGATTGCCTTGATTTTGGCAGAGTCAGGCTTTATTCATTGGGAAGAGATGGTGTGCCTAAGAAATAGCAGCTCAGACTTGAGGAACTTGCATTTGGAGGGTTTAGCTTTTAGCTGGTTTTTCCAAAGGGTGTCAAGGACAGCACAGAGGTATTGGAGGTGCGTGGTTTGATCTTGACTGAAGACAATAATGTCATCAAGGTGCACAAACACACATTTTCTAATCAGTTCCTTAAAATGATTTGTTCATCAACATGGCAAAGGTGGAAGAAGCGTTGGTCATCCCAAAGTTCATGACCTGACACTCAAACAACCCGTAGCGCGTGCAGAAGGCAGTTTTTGCCTCATCCCCTGGTGCAATGCGGACCTCTTTGTACCCCACAGTGAGATCAATCTTTCTAAAGACCTTTGCACCTGCAAGTGTATCAAACAGGTTGTCAATCAGCGGCAGGGGGTACTTATTCTTAACTGTCACCTCATTTAAGGCGCAGTAGTCTGTGACCAGGCAAAGGGACCCATTCTTCTTGGCTACAAAGAAGACAGCTGCCCCATATGGAGAGAGCAAGTGTCAGGGACCCACTTGGCAGGGAACAAGTTCCCTATCTGGTGGACCAAAGCCCCTAAATTCAATCCTGCTATTACCAAGCCAATAGAAACTGTGACCATTGTAAGGTGTCCTAGGTGTCCTAGTAAGCAAATCTTCCAAACATAGAACTAAAACGTCCAAGTAGATAGTAACCCACCAAATACATTAAGAGGTAAAAGGAGGAGTAAGTTCTAATCAGAGTAGGTTCAGTAGGCGGTGTAGTAAACAAGCAACCATAGTGGAATTTACGTCCCCAGTGGCTGGAAGGGTATTTGAACCATCCATGAGCAAGGGATTCCTTTTGATGGGCGTCATATGGAGAAGAGTTGTACCAGTCAGTTGTAGGTGTTGGGTTTTCCAAGGTTGATACCACTGGCAAGAAGTAAGCTAGAAACCAGGATAGGAATAAAATTCCTCTCATGGCTTCAAAATGTATTTATCAGAAAATGAAGGAGTAGCAAGTGTAGGATAAATCTTTATTGTTGGAACAATTGAATGTGATAAGATTTGTAAACTTAAATAGCCTTGAAAGTAGAGGCTGGGAAATTTAAGTGGATATTGGGGGAGATGAGAGGGATTTACCAATGATTTTCAAGGAATGCATGATTAAAATTAATACCTGTGTGAGATGGGCATTAATTTTGTACTGGAGTTGCAATATAATCATAAGTTTAAAATAGACAGAAACAAGAAAAGCCACAAGATCCTGGTAATTTAAGCGGTGTGAATATTGATTATAAATCAATTTAAGAAGAAGAGCCTCAGTTTCATCTTCTGTAGCTATATCTGAGAGCGTCAGGATAGTCCAAGGCAGCCAATCATTGGCCAAGCAGTAAGTGACGTTGGCACTTAACTTTCTAACCTTTTTGAAACTGATTTGAAGCGCAAAAAATAAATTTGAATCAATTGGTTGCTTATAATTAAGTAAAGTAAGTTGACTAGTTGTATTTGAACTGACAATAGGTGTTTCCTTAAGGTTCTGGGTTTGATTACCGTTCCCATTGTCAGTGTCAAAAACCCTGGTGTCAAAAACTTAGTGTCTGTGTTGTGGTATCTTGGTTAACCCATTACTATTGTTCATAAAATTCAGGGAGTCAGGGAAAGAATCCCTGACAGCAAGGGGCAAATAAAGCCCTTATCAAGCGCGTTCACAAGGTGCTGGCAGAGGGTCACATCTTCCTTTGGTGTAAGACAGTATAATGGTTGTGCTTTAGGTAACAATCCTTGGAGTTGATCAGTGTGCTGGATCTCCCAGGGAGGAGGTAGTTGTTCAAGTATCTCACTGAACACGTCCTTGTACTCCTTGAGGAGTGCAGCAAGTGCTGGTGGTGGTGAAGTGGTCAAGGGAGGAACCGCAGATGGTTCAGCGCGGATAACTTTGACTGAACATTGGTTGAAGTCTAGTCTCCCCCTTGAAGTTGTACAAGCCTGTCTCTGTTATCCTAACAAACACAGTATTGTGGAGTAACTTGCTCATTTCCACAGGGTAGATCTGAAATCCCACCTCATTTCTATTGAGGGTGATGACAGATGTATCCCAGTTGATGTAGGGACAGTTATGCCAAAGCCAGTCAAGGCCAGCAATTACGTTGTGGCTGAGCCCTACCATGATTGGCCCAGAGAGCTTAACCTGGACGTTCCCCATCCTCACAGAGAAGGGTACTGTCTCATGGGTAATTGCAACTCTACGGGAGTCAGCTACTTGTACTGCCTTGAACCTGCTTGGCACTTGGTCCAGTTGTTGAGAGTTGGCAAACGCCTGGTCCACCATAGTGTGGTTGGCCCCGGTATCACCCAATAATTTTTGGGTGTTCCTACAGAAACAGAAGTGATAGGATAAGTGTGTTACTTTATTTGAGGAATGGCTTGCTTGCAATACAGGGTTGTCACTGTGGACTTGAAAGACGTCCAGGGTTTCAACTTCATGAATGTTGTAGTTGTAGGGTTTTTTTGCGAGCAAGGATCAATAGGATGGGTCAGGTGGGGTTGCAAGGCCTCTTGTTGCTACAACCCCCAGGCTTTTCCTTGATCCTCAATCTGCGCTAGCTGAAGCTCCCCCTTGTGGAGGCATTTAGTCCTATTATCCTGCTGACAGGGCTGGCAGCAGTCCACTTGATTGTGGCCACTGCCAGGTGTTGTACAAGGTTGGGATGAAGCGTCACTGATATGGCAGAAGCCCATTGAAGTATGGTTGTTAGCCTCCACAATTACCTTGTAGAAGTCATTGATGGAGGTGCAGCAACCTATGCGGAGCCACTTGCAGATATGGGGCTTTAACCCATTGATGATGAGAGTGAGTAGCATTGCATTTCTGTTGGTCACAGCTTCAGGGGTGGCAGCAAGGTACTCAGGAACAGAACCAGTTTTTTTGATTGCTAGAAGAGGAGTCCCCATGACAATGGGGGAGAAGGTTTTGCTGTAGCAGGACTTGACAGCGTCTCAGAATGCCGCCCAGGTAACGTCAAGTTTCTGACTGGCCCAGTTGGTGAACCACACAGCAGCGGGCTCTGTGAGGCGCCCAGACACAGTGGCAACCCACATGGGCTCAGGAACCTGACAGAAACAGAGGCAGGTTTCAGTGGACTGGAGCCAACTGACAATGTTGGCCCCTTTGACGCCACCTGCAAAGGATTCTAGCTGAAGGTTGAGCATGCGTTGTGACAGGTCTGACTGGGGTAGGGTGAGCTGGCGTCACGCTGCCCAAGGCGGAGCCAATTGTACACACTTGTGAGGACTAGCTGGTCTTGATAGATGACATACCTGTTGGGGATGTCCCCCTCAGGGATTGGCAGGAAAGTTTCTTGTTGGGGATAGTCATATAGCCCGTACTCTGTCCTTTATTAGGGGGAATTTATTTTTAGGTAGGTTGTCGACCTACCGCTGCTACCACTGTTGCAACTGAACCAATGAAGATTCAGTATTTGGAATTGGGGAAGACAACAGTCTAATAGAAAGGACATAATAATAAGATTAAGGTGTTGTTTATTGTAGAATATTGTGATTAATATATCATATGGGGAAAGTCACAAGGGGGTGGTATAGTGGGAAAGTCCATGTAAGGTTTGAAGCCAAGTAATAACTTGTGCTGGGATCAGCAAGTTGAATTGGTAGCGCTCCTAATTAGGATGAAGTACCCAACATTTGATATTGCCATCAAATTGGTCCATGTTGTTAGATACGTCAAGGGTCAACTCATTGAGCGCCCCCTGTGTATTGTAAGATACATTAGCAGGCAAGTCTGGAAACTTGGTTGCAACAGCAATATGGTTGCCGCCAAGCATTTGCACTTGTAGATACCTCAAATTCTATGACCAATATAGAATGTTGTTCAGATGAATAATGCATGATGCAAAATCCTAGTAGACAGGGTAACTAAACTTGCACATGCATAAACTGTAGATGAGATGCCGCCAATACACTGATGAGATAAGCTGAGGCCCAGTAATCTATTAAAGTCCCATGCCAGACCAGCATGGCTGCCTGGCTCTGGGGGCTGAAACTAGCAGTCTGGGGAACAGATAGACTGACTAGTAGGAGTTAGATTTGTCAGATTATAATCTGGCAAGAGGGCCTATCCACCCTATATAAAGTGCTCTCCTGATTAGAGACCAAGCAGAATATTCACCCTTGAGGATAGAGATTAAAGACACTCTATCACTGTATCACTACTAGCCAAAGCCTAGTAGTCAGAAGCATCCAAGTAGAGCAGTCACTGTTCAATTGCAGACCTGTGTGTTTTCTTCTACGGACTTGGAGTACTGCCAGGCTATAGCCTCTCAAAAGACCCAATTGGTTGCAAGGATTGTCCTCATACAATCTATATCAACACTCATATTACAATACCTTTTAATAAACAAAATTCCTCAAGATCACAAAATCTTGACAGGTGGTATTGCTTAGTTGATTTTTGATATATATTGAATAATTTTCACTGTTTCAACTCTAAGAGTTGAGTCCTCCCAAAATTTTACTCAATAAAAATCATTTATTCCTAGTTCTAATTTACTTTTCAAAATGCATCCTGTGGTTGGGTTGTTACAATATATTCCCTACAATCTAATTCTCAACTGAATCATTTCTGAAAGATGAATCCTGCAGTTAGAACTTTTTTGTTGGTGCTGCCTAATGTTAATTTCATGCAAGTCAATCTTAGAGCTCCCCCCATTCTGGAAACTGAAAATTGTGTTGCCTCCTAATGTCCATAATTTTATTCTGAAGATACATTGATGCTTTCTCAGGCCATTTATCTTGGGCTACTTTGGTTAGGATTAATTTTTTTACTTAATCCTAGTATTACAATTGGAAATTTTACAAAAAGATATCTGAAGCCACGTGATGGTTAATCATTAATTCTATATGGATTTGGGTGGTAATTCCCCATCACTTAGAAACGGCTTCATACTCTCCTACAATTACCGTCACATTACTCAACTCTTCTACGTCTGAGTTTTTGGAAGCAGTTTGTCATGATTTTTGTTTCTTTTCTCCTGCTCTGTTGAGATATCTGCATTTACCATGTTTATTTATATCAGTTCTTTTCTGAGCTTTCAGTTTGGACTTTTATTTTTATTTGTGGTTTTCACCTCCAGTTGCAGTTGTTGAGACTGGATCTTCTGTTTTCTATTTCTGTTGTGTCATGTCATTTTGGCGTCTGGATTATTTTCCTGCTCCACCTACTGATCAGATTTTGCGTGAAGTTTTGTCAGCATTATCATTCTATTCTGGTTCAAGCCTTAGTCACAAATTCCAAGTTTACCATGTGATGACAAAAGTTTCTGAGGATGCTCGTGAATGGTTGTTGTCCGCAGTGGAGCGCAATCCATATGTTTTAACTGAAAGTGAATCTATGTACCCTTTGTTAAAAATTTTTGTGTGTATCTATTGAGGAGCTCAAAGTATATTGTAAACTGTACACCTTCCAACAGGGTACTACTCTGCTTTTGATATTAGCTCCTCAGTTTCTTGCCTACTGCTATACAATTGATGTTCCTGAGGTAAATAAAATCTCAGCATTGTGGTTAGCAGTTGACCAGAATTCCCAGGATTTTGCAGTCTGGGATTCCCTGTTAACCACAACTGAGGCCCTGGTAAGCCAAATTCTTTCTCTGGTCTCAAATTTATCAACTTCCAAGCAAGGTACGTTGGTAATTGAGGACAAACCCGCTGCGCACTCCTGGTTTTCCGGTCCTTGTTCTGCGGTAGTTCCCTCCAGCCAAAGCAAGGATTGTTCTCCCTGTAGTTCTTCTCAGTTGCAATCGGCAGTGGTGAATAAACCTTTTGAGGTGAATGAAGCACCAGTGGTATCCGGTCCTGATAGTTCTTTGGCAATACTTCAGCACGTTATACCTGCAAAGCCTTCCACAGTTATGTCCAAAAAGTTGCCCCTTGTTCCCATTGATTGTGATCATCCCGTTCTTCCAGCTGCTGTCCAAGAAATGATCGAGCAATACTTCCAGGAGCATCCTGCCTCCTTAGCTGCTGTCTGTACTGCCAAAGAGAAGCAGGACCCTGCCAAGATTGCAACCTTTGCAGCAAATAAATTTACTTCTGGTTACTTCTTGTTTTATGGTAGCCTTGTTAACGGTCAAACTATCTATTGGCTAGCCATTCTGTTGGATACAGGTGCTTCCAATAACTTTATGAGTGTCAAAACTTCAGACTTGCTACAACTCAAGTATCACCCTGATATGTTTGTTAGAGGCGGAAACTCTCAAATGTTTCCCTCTTTCCAGCTGAAGAAGCCATTAACATTTGTATCTGCAGGTCAGTCTTTTACTGCAAGGTTCTCCATTTAACTCTACCCTGATGTATCCTATAATTTTGGGGGTGGGTTGGTGGAGAGATCATAATGTATCAACCTTACTGAAAGAAAATGAGCTACAGGTGGAACACTCTTTGTATATATCTATTCTTATTCTGCTGTTAGGTATGTCTGAATTGAAGAAATCTTCTCAGACCATTCAATTGGTTCCTGTCCCTGTCCCTGCAAGTTCAGATTTACTGGCATGCTTACAAACCTGGTCCGCGGCGTTTGACGCCACCAGGGGCAAGGTGCTCCCCAAGCACACTCAGTTTGACTTTGACTTTAAAGTTACCCTTGATCTGATTCAAATTGCGTCTCCTATTTACCCTTTAACCTTGAAGGAAGACGCATGTTTGGAAGAGTGGACTAATGACATGTTAGCAAAGGGCTACATTTTTAAAAAGCTTTTCCAATCTGCTCCCTATTATTATTTGTTCAAAAGGCTGATGGGTCTCTTTGTCCTTGTGTTGACTATGGGAATTTGAATAACATTACAATTCCTGATCCCTACCCTTTACCTCTCAAAGCCCAGATCTCTAGGTGTGTTGAGAAGAATAAGGTATTCTCAAAACTTGATCTGTTGAATGCTTTCAATTAAATCAGGATTGCAGAAGGAATGGAATAATTAACAGCATTCAGAACCAAGAAGGACATCTTCTAGTTCCGTGTAATGCCTTTTGGATTGAAGAATGCTCTGGTTTGCTTTCAGCAGCTAATTGATTCAGTCTTGGGGGATCTCCTAGGTGTATGTGCCATTGTGTATATGGATGATATTCTGGTGTTCTCTCCAGATGAGGAGTTGCATAAGGCCCACCTGTTAGTAGTTTTAGAGCGCATTCTCCAGGAAAACTTGATCATTAAAAGGAGTAAGTGTAAATTCTTTAAACATAAGGTTACCTTTCTGGGTAATATTATCTTTGAGGATGGCCACACTATTGCCCCTGACAATGAAGCTGCGGTTCAAGAGTATGCTACACCTGTGACAGTATCCCAACTCTGTAGTTTCTTGGGTACCTGTACGTCCTTGAAGAAATTCACCCCTCACTTGCCTGAAGTGGCCGCCCCTTTATATTTGGCTAGTGGGAAGACAACTTTGGTTTGGACGCCTGAGTGCGCAAGTGCGTTCACAGCAGTCAAGGCTCTTTTGTTGTTGTCACCTGTGATGAGACATGTGGATCCTGAGCTTCCTTTTGTAATTTCTACAGATGCCTCTAAATACGCTGTGGCTGGTGTGTTGTTGTAGACTGCTGGAAATGGGATTAAGAGACCTGTAGGGTATTTCTCCCAGAAGATGGAGGCTTGTGAATGCAATTACATGATTTACAACAAGGAATTGTTGGCTGTTGTGGAATTGTTAAAGCATTGGCATCACCATCTCATGTTGGCACGTCATCCATTTGTAGTAAGAACTGACCAAAAACCTATTCTGTATTATTGACAACCCAGGGTTTTGTCAGGTTGTCAATCCAGATAGCATGATGACCTGACAAGATACAAGTTCCGCTACAAGTTTATTATGGGATCTAACAATCACTTGGCCAATGCACTGAGCAGAAACACTTCCCATTTCCCAGATTCTAGTACGGACGCCAAGTTTAACACACATACTATGATTCCAGATGAAGATGTGGTGCCTTTTGTATTGCCTCCATCTGCTACGCTGGCCACCATGTCCTTAACTGAGGGCGCAGACCTGGACTTATATTCCAAAGTTAAGTTTCTGCAACCTCTGTCTAAAGGCTATGATAGGCTATTGGAGCTAGCATGTGCAAAACCGGTGGGCTAGCCCCAGGGCTATCATAAGATAAGTCCAGTTCTATATCATCAAGGTTGCTTGTGGGTTCCAGAAGGAACTATTTGGGACAAAATCATGGAGGCTCATCACACCTGTCCAACAGCAGGCCACCCAGGAAAAAAAAACAGTGGAACTGATCTGCTGCCAGTTTTCCTGGAAAGGTTTGACAGTGCAGGTAGCAGCTTTTGTTTGTGATTGTCTGGTATTTTTTGGTCTAAGGCAAGCCAGAACAAGACTACTGATTTACTGGTTCCGCTGCAGTCCCTGCAGGACCCTGGAAGTCTGTGTTGGTGGATTTCATTGGTGAACTTCCCAATTCCAATGGGTTTAACACAATCATGGTGGTGGTAGATTGTTTCACAAAAATGGCACACTTTGTACCTTGCTCAACCATAATTACTTTGGTGGAAACAGCTAGGTTGTTTGTGAATAGAATCTTCTCCCTACATGGAATTCCAATGGAGATTGTAAGTGACTGTAGACCTCAATTTATTGCTCAGTTCTGGGAAGCTTTTACTGGAATTCTTGATATCAAATTATGCCGTTTCATAGCCTTTCACCCCCAATCTGACAGACAAACAGAGAGGGTAAACCAAAGTTTGGAGGTCTACCTACATTGCTACACTAATGCGCAACAAGATCACTGGTGTGATAACCTACCCATAGCAGAGTTCACATATAATAATGCCCTGCACAAATCAACTCAAGTATCACCCTTCTATGCCAATGTGGGCTACAATCCTTCTTCCAACATGGGTCCTTGTTTGGTTAGCAATGCAGAAGCTGCAACTGATCAGATGCTGCATTGAAGCAGGTTCATCAGGAGCTCCAGGTTACTCTTGCTGCTGCTGTGACAACTTACAAGGAATATGAAGACCACAAGCGCCAAGAAAGTCCCACTTACAGGCCAGGTGATTTAGTCATGGTTGATGCTCGCAATATGAAACTGAAGGTTCCCTGTCACAATTTAGGGCCTAAGCAAGTTGGCCCCTTCAAAGTCAAGCATCAAATTGATACCTCTGTATATCAGTTAGATTTACCCCTATCCTTTAAGATTTTTCATACCTTCCATGAATGTTTACTCACTCCCTTTAAGGGCACTGAGACTCCCTCTTCCCAACCCATTCTTGTGGAAGGAGAGCCTGAGTATGAGTTAAGTTGTATTCTGGCTTCCTGCAAGAATTGACGCCATTTAGAATATTTGGTGTCTTGGAAGGGTTATCCTGATTCTGAAAACTCCTGGGTTCCTCACTATGATTGTTCCAATTCCCCATATCTGATTCACAAGTTCTACAAGCACAATACCACTGCTATTGGCCACCCTGAACTTACCTTAGCTGCAATGAAACTCCCGCCTGCCCACAAGAATTTCTCCTTATCCCATCTCCCAGATGGTGGTATTGTGCCCAGGGTTAAAGCAGAGGGTAATGTCACGGTAGGTTCCATCATGCCAAGAATTATCTACCCAAGCAGGAAGGCTCAAAAATCCAAGAAACCTTTATCAAAATTGACCAAGTTAATGTATTTAAATCAAATGGTCAATCAAAAATGGGTTACGGCTGCTCACGTCTGTCAGCTGAAACCAGCTCCTCCTTGCAAATTGACGTTGATAAATTGGCGTAATTTGAGGGTCAACCATTATGAGCTTGTTAATCAGCATGGTTGTCAGAAATTGGTCACACAAGGGTTCTTTGCAACCTGGACTAGATATTTACTTGACAATGTGGAAGAAATAGGAGGCCAAGAATCAGGTGGGATTGCTTAGTTAATTTTTGATATATATTGAATAATTTTCACTGTTTTAACTCTAAGAGTTGAGTCCTCCCAAAAATTTACTCAATAAAAATCATTTATCCCTAGTTCTAATTTACTTTTCAAAATGCATCCTGTGATTGGGTTGTTACAATATATTCTGTACAATCTAATTCTCATCTGAATCATTTCTGGAAGATGGGGCCCTGCAGTTAGAACTTTTTGTTGGTGCTGCCCAATGTTAATTTCATGCAAGTCAATCTTAGAGCTCCCCCATTCTGGAAGCTGAAAATTGTGTTGCCTCCCAATGTCCATAATTTTATTCTGAAGATACATTGATGCTTTCTCAGGCCATTTATCTTGGGCTACTTTGGTTAGGATTAATTTTTTTACTTAATCCTAGTATTACAATTGGAAATTTTACAAAAAGATATCTGAAGCCTAGTTGGTGGTTAATCATTAATTCTATGTGGGTTTGGGTGGTAATTCCCCATCCTTAGAAATAACTTCATACTCTCCCGCAATTTTTGTCACAGTCTATGACATTTGAGTCATCCAAACCTAGATCTTTACCTATAAGATCACCAATATTTCTCAACCTATGAGAACCAACCTAAAAAGGGAAGAAGTCACCTGACTCCATTCATCCCAATGTACCAATTCAGCATGGAGCTTCCCCAGCTCCCGGTGCCAAAACCCTGTGGATTACACATTCCAAAACTCAGCTATCAATGTTCCAACTGGGAACCAGCTGATCAAACCTGAATTTCTAGGCATCCTTGCCTTTATTTAGTTATCTTCACATTTAATGGTTTTTTGCCTTAAAACCCATTAAAATGCTTCAAAACTTGAACCAGGCGCCACTGCGGCGCCCAGCAATTTTCCCAGGCGGCGCCCCAGCGCCTGAAAATTCACTAGGCGGCGCTTTTAACCCAAAATTTGGGGGTTTACTTTTGATTAGCCTTAACCAAGCTTCTTGACACAATCAAGGCAAATAACCAATATAACTAAAACCTCATTAATTATATTCCCATGTATTTATTAATTAATCTTCCCAATTAATTAAATTGTTTTTGAGATGCCTAGTCTCCAAGGTTGATTCAGCCAATCTTGCCTTCTGTTCTTTTATTGAATATAGATACTAAGTTCTCAGGAGTCTTTATCTGAAGAATTCCAGGCAAACCTATCTACATAAAAAAACAGCAAAAACAGAGCAACTTTATATTTTGGAGTATTTATTTGGCTAAATACTTAACAGTGACTGTTGTACGGTCACACTCCCCCTTGCTCATACTGAAGAGGAAGGATGGAGATAATTGTATTGTGCTGGACTACCAACGCTTGAATTACTTAATCAAAAAGGATTCCTACCCCTTACCACACATTGACAATGCTCTCTGCCGCCTTGGGGGCTCTAAGTTCTTCTCTGCCATGGATCTGGCTTTTGGTTATTGGCAAGTTGATCTCTCTCCCAAAGATAGACAGAAGGCTGCGCTCATCACTTCCAAAGGATTGTTTGAGCCTACACAAATGCCTCAAGGACTCTGCAATGCTCCAGCTACTTTCCAACAAGCCATGGACTCCATCCTCCATGATTTGAAGCTCTCATATGTTTTTGTGTACTTAGATGATATAACTGTCTTCAGTGCTACCTTCACCAATCACCTGGTCCATCTTAAGGAGGTGTTCATAAAGATTTGTGAAGCTGGACTTAAGTTAAAGCCATCTAAGTGTGCCTTCTTCAAGGAATGCCTTGAATTCTTGGGGCATGAGGTGACTCAGACAGAAATTTTCCCCATGACTAAGAAAGTTGAGGCCATTGACAAAATGCTTCTGCCCACCAACCTGCAAGAAGTCCAAGTCTTTCTGGGCATGATGGGAACTATAGACAATTCATCCCTGATTTTGCAGACACTAGTGAACCCTTGGTCCAGATGCTGTATAATGTCTCCTTTGAATGGACTGCCAGCCAACAACAAGCCTTTGAAGAGATCAAACAAAAACTCAAAGAGGCTCCCATCTTAGTATATCCGGATTACAATAAGAAAGCATCCTATATACTGATGCTAGTGACCTGGCTATTGGGGCTATCTTGGCTCAAATGGACAATGAAGATGTGGATCACCCTGTAGCCTATATCTCTTGTTTCCTGAATAAGCATGAGAATAAATACAGTGTGACTGACAAGGAGTGCCTTGCTGTGCTGCATGCTGTCAAGAAGTTCCACCATTACATGTATGGCACCCATTTCACTGTGGTTACTGACCATGCTTTGCTCAAATGGTACAACAACTCAAGGAACCAGAAGGACAACTAGCTAGATGGGCTCTCTGACTGCAAGGGTACAACTTCACTATGCTACATTGTTCCAGGATCCAACATCAGAATGCTGATGGATTATCCAGCATGCCCATCCTTGCTCTACACCCTTCTGAGGCTGATCAACTGTATTAATTGATTGGATATCCTTCCTCTTGGGAGAGCAGGATGGAAGAAGTCCAAATTTCTCTATCCAGACTATCTGAGGAAACACTCATTTGTGATAATCAACTTTTCAAGAAAGTACAAGATCACTAATTTCCCTATGTAAGGCCTAGTCTTCACCTTTTGTTGGTGCTCCAAGCTCATAAAGAGACAGGACACAGAGGCGTTGCCAAGACCCATGCCTGGCTCCAGAAGAATTACTTCTGGGAATTTTTGCTTGCGGATATCAGATGTTATTGCTAGTTGCCATGATTTCCAACTCTGTCAGGATACCAAGAGTACTGTGGGGCTTCAGTAGGTGAGGGAGGAGTCAAAGCAGGTACTGGCATGGCCCACCAGATGATGGGACCTAACTTTACCAGGTAGGAAAGGGCCTTCCCAGCCACAGCCCAAGGCCCAGCCTCTGGTAAGGCAGAGTCAATCAATCCTGTGAGCGCCAGGTAAAGCATCCCCAGGAATTGACTGTTCTGGCCAGTGGCATCAGAGATGGGTGGGGTAGAGATGGTTGGTTTGAGTGTCAGGGGTGGCTCCATGGGGACCAGGTAGGCAGCAGGATTTTTGTACTTTCTGTTGAAGATCAAAGGGTAGATGGTGATTGATTTGCTGTCACAGAAAATTTGATAGAGTTCCTTGGGTGAGTTTGGGCAGGTGTACCACTGCAAGTCTTCCAAGGTCCAGGGTTTGTGTTCAGGATTTGGGGGGTACTCATTAAAATGCACAGGGCCAAATGGAGCGTTGGGTGGATAGTAGTAGTCAAAGGCTTCGGGTTTGTCAACTGAAGTGTGGCTATCTATCCCAGTGGATGGGTACTGACGCTTGGGTGTATGCAGATGGAAGAGTATCAAAATAGGTATGGAAGCAGGTTGGTGAGCCAAAGGTTCATAACAACTTTTTTATTTGGTAAGGATGATGATATAGAACTTTTTCAGGTGCTTCTGATTTATATACTTACTCACATGCAAGTGCCTCTGGGCATTCTTCTGGTGCTATCTGTGTGGCAAGGCTTGAAATCTCAGGTTCTGCTGTTTGTTTGGCTGCTTCATGGTCATTTTTGGGGTTTTCAGGAACAGTTGTTTGGATTTTTGGTGGTCCATCTTGGCCTGGCTGGCCATTAGTTCTAGCAGGTTTGGCTTCTGGGGTTATGGGGGTCTTCCCAATTTGATCACCTTTTTTGGGCTGGCTTTCCAGGCTTTCCTGAGGCCAAGGAACTTGATTAAAAAAGGGTTCCCCAATTGGGGTCCCCAAATTACTTAATGGAAGATGGACTTGAACTGGGTTTACTGGGCAGCTAAAAATAGCCTGCTCAGGCCCAACTAAACCCAGCAAGGCTTGGGCATAGCTTTTGGGGCCCAGAATGGGCCTGCAGCTACCACCCAGGTGGGAATAGTTCCTGCACCTGGATTTGCTTTGAAAAGCAAAAATCCAGGTGCAGGTGAATCCCCCACCCACTAGCCCCGCCTGGTGGCTAGGAGCGGGTTCAATTCCCGCCCAAGGCATCAAAATTGTTACTTTTGTAACACTATCCCCTTCTAAACTGGACTTGGCTTTCTTCTTCTCCCAATACTGTTAAACAACATTGGCTGTGTTGGTAAGATTGTCAGCTGGTTCCCAGGTGCTTTCCTCAGGCGGTTATCCTAGCCACTTGACGTAGTAAAGTGGCTTGTGGTAGTGGGTGTGGTTGCTGTGTATAAACTCTACTTTGTGTTCAAGGGATCTCCCTACCAGGATGGGAAGAGGGGCAGTCTTCAGTTTCTGATGGGGCAGGGAAGTTCTGTCCTTTTTGAACAGCAATGATGGTGGAATACATCATGTATTTTCCAGGTGTTGGGTAACTTCAAACAGCATACTACTTTGCCTACTTGGCCTGTGATCTGGTAGGGCCCACTTCTTTGATGAGCTAACTTCTGGCATGGGACATTTAGGGGTATGTTCCTTGAGTCTAGATAGACATTGTCCCCAATCTCTAGTGGCTTTCCAGGGGTTTGCTTTCTGTCAGCAAAGGCTTTGTAGGTCTGTACTGCGCAGGTTAGGTTTTGGGAGCAGGTCATCTGGGTTTTGTGGATGTGTTCTATCCAGGTTCTAACTGCTTTATTAGACTCCTGGTTTCCAATCTTGGGGCCCCAAGTGGGGTTATATCCGTAATTGGCTTTATAGGAAGACATCCCTGTGGATGTGTGGTCTTTGCTATTGTACGCGTACTGGGCCGTGGATAATAGGTCTGCCCAGTTTTCTTGATGGCATTTGCGTAGCAACAGAGGTACTGTTCCAAAATCTGGTTTACCTGTTTGATTTAGACGTTGGTCTGGGGATGATACAAAGTGGTCACAAATATTTTGATTCCTAGGTTTTTCATCACTTGCGCCCAAAAATGAGATGTGAACTGTGGTCCTTTGCCTGTCACTATTTCTTCTGGGGTTCCCTGTTGGATGAGTATTTGGTTATGAAAGTGACAGACGGTTTCAGAAGCAGTGCAATGGGTATTTTTGGGGACAAAGTAAGCCATTTTGGTGAAACAGTCAACCATCACTAGAATTTTTTTATAGTCTTTAGAGGATGGGAGTTCAACTATGTAATCCATGGATACCAATTTCCAGGGGCCTGAAGGGATGTCTAGGGGGCAGAGGTGGCCTTCTGGTTTAGAACGTCTTGTTTTGGTGTGCCCACATGTCTGACAGCCCTCAATGCAGTTGATAATATCTGTGTCTATCTTGTGCCAAAGGTAATTACTTTCAATGCTTTGAAGGGTTTTGTGACAGCCTGGGTGGCTGGCTAGTTCTGAGTTGTGACAGTTCTTTAGAACAAAAATCCAACCCAAACCTTCTGGTACATAGATTCTTCCTCAGAACAGTAGGGTGGTTCCCTTTAGTGATTAACCTCTTTTGTAAAGGGGGCTGTCTTTTTGTGTTGAGAGTTCTGAAACCATGGTCTTGGCAGCAGTGTTCTTTTCCTGGGCTTCTAATACATCCAATTTCTTAGCAACAATTTTCAGGTAGTTTAGCTGCATTCTTCCACTTGTTTTATCCAATAGGGTATGGGTGTTGTGATCTCTCAACTTAGTGGAGGACGGGATCAGGTTGGCTCTTCTACTTAGAGCATCTGGGACAATGTTTACTTTGCCAAATTCATATTCAATTTCTAGTACATAGTCTGCTAGTTCAAGAGCCCATCTTGCTTGTTGTTGGTTAAGCTGACGTGTTTGAAGAAGTAAACCAAGATTTTGTGATCTGTTAGGACCTTTACTGGGTGCTCGGCGCCGCATAGGTATCTGCGCCAGTGCTTCAAGGTCTTCCTTATAGCTAGCATTTCTTTATTGTATATATGATAATTTCCTTTGGCAGGGATCATATTTTTGGAGTAATATGCTAAGGATGTAGCATATAATAACCTCCTTCCTGAAGAAGCACCCCTCCCAGGGCAAAGTTGGAAGTGGTTGTTTCCAAGATGAACGGCTTTGTGTGGTCAGGCATGGCCAACACAGGCGCAGAGGTGAAGGCCAACTTCAGGGCTTCAAAGGCAACAGCACAGTCAGGGGTCCACTCAAACTGGACTTTGTCCAAGCAAAGGCGGGTCAGGGGCAGAGTGATCTGAGAATTTTTTTATGAAATCTCTATAGTAGTTTTCTAGCCCCAAGAAACTTCTAACATATTTCTAACAGGTGGGTTGGGCCAAGCTGTGACCGCGTCCACTTTATCTTGGGCCATGGCAAATCCACCAGTTTATACTATGTAGCCCAAGAATTCTACCTCAGGTTGGAAGAACTCACACTTCTTGAGTTTGACATGAAGGTTGGCTGTTGCTAGTTTCTCCAATAAGAGTTCCAGGTGGAAGAGGTGGTCTTCATGCATTTTGCTAAATATCAGGATGTTGTCAAGGTATGCCTTGCAGAACTGGTCCATGTATTCTCCAAGGACCAAGTTAATCATCCTCTGGAAAGTGCTAGGGGCGTTGCATAGCCCAAAAGGCATGACCAGGTATTTATAGAGTCCATATTGAGTTTTGAAAGCTGTTTTGTATTTGTTGCCTTCTTTGATTCAGATTTGGTTAAAAGCGTCTTGGAGGTCAATCTTAGAGTATACTTGTGCCCCAGTTAAGACGTCACATAGGTCATTGGCATTAGGTATGGGGTATTGGTTTTTTACTGTGATTTTGTTCAGCTTCTGGTAGTTTACACAAGGTCTCATTCCCCCATCTTTCCCCCCAAAAAATAGTAAGGGAGAAGAGCATGGGTCTTTTGAGACTAAGATAAATCCTTTCTTGGTCATGTCTTCAATGTACGCTTTCAAGGCCACTTGTTCTTTGTGGTTGCAACTATAAATGGGTCTGTGGCTGGGTTGTGTATCAGGGAGTAAGTCAATGGCGTGGTTGTAGATAGAGTGTTCAGGATGTTGAGTTGCCACCTCTTTGCTGAAGATACTGGCCCATTTCTCAAGGGCTGAGGGCAGCTTCCCAGAGCAAGGGTCCAATTGCATGGTCATGAGTTTGGTGGGGGGTACTGCGTGCAGGCTCAGCTGAATGGGTACAGTGTCAGGATTAGGTCCCTTTCCCAGGGTTACAGTTTGGTCGCAATAGTTCAGGATTGCACCATGCTTGTCAGCCCAGGAGTCTCCAAGGATCAATGGGTGTGGTAATCCTCTCAACAGGATAACATATAAGGGATAAGTGTTTTGCCCAATCTTTAGCTCAAAGTGTTGGTTACATTCTTGGCCAATGTCAGTTGAATTGTTTCCCATAATGACTTTTAATTGAGTATCTGAGGGGGTGAGTCCTAGCTTGGATGCCAATGCAGGGTCAATGAAACTTTCATCAGCCCCTGTGTCTAAGAAAGCCTTTTTGTGGAATACTTTATCTCCTACTTTTAGGGTCATTATGATATACTTATAAGACTGGGAGGTAGTGTTAAATTGGGTAAGGGAGCCTGAAGTTTGGTTTCTTCTGGGACAGGCCCTAGTCTAGTGCCCTGCTTCATGGCAGTGGAAATACAACCTGTCTCTGTAATTTTATTGCAACTCCTTGGGTGTCATGGCTGGTCTGGCCGCTGTGGGGCTTCTGGCCACTCAGGGTTCATGGGGGGTGGCGCTGTGGGTTTCTTGGTTTAAGCTTAGTCCTTGGCAGAGCACAATCAGTTCTTATAACCCAATTGTGGGGGGTGCTTGAGGAGGTCCTTTAACCCTGGGTTCACGCCTTTTCTGAATAGGATGGCCTCCAATTTGTTGTCCAGCATTGCATGGGTCTGTAGTTTGATAAACACTTATACATAGGTCTGTAGGAGGCAGCCGTTTTGCTTGAACTACAACAGAGTCATGAAGGCAAAGTGTTGGGTATTCTGGTTCTCTCCTGTGGCCATTATTTCAGCCTCAAATTGAGAATAGTCTAAGAAAAACTCTACGTCATTGGCAGTGGCCTTGCCAAACCAGTCTAGGGTGTCTCCTGTTAGCATGGATGCTACTCCCAAGACTTTGACTATATTGTTGGGATAAGCGGCAGCATTGGCTAGGAAGTGCATTTGCAGTACCGGCATGTCTCTTCTAGCTTCCTCTAGGCTGAGCTTGCCCATCTGGGGCATGGCCACGTTGGAGGTGGTTTGGTTCACAATAACGTTCTGTACTTGGGAGAGGGTTGCTGAGGTTGGGTCTTTGCTCTCTGGAGCATCCTTGGAATGATCCAAGGTCCTGGTTGTTCTCTTCCACATGGAGGAGATTTGGTATGATAGCCACAATTAACAGTAATAAGTAATAATCATAAAAACAAACATACAAGTAGCCCCAAGTGCTAATAACATCTTGGGGCCCATGTTATCAAGTTTAAGATGGATTGTCATAATGTCAGGATACTAAGAGTACCGTGGGGCTTCAGTAGGTGAGGGAGGAGTCAAAGCAGGTACTGGAATGGCCCACCAGATGATGGGACCTAACTTTACTAGATAGGAAAGGGCCTTCCCAGCCACAGCCCAAGGCCTGGCTGCTGGCAAGGCATAGTCAATCAATACTGTGAGTTCCAGGTAAAGCACCCCCAGGAATTGACTTTTCTGGCCAGTGGCATCAGAGGTGGGTGGGGTAGAGATGGTTGGTTTGGGTGTCAGGATTGACAATTCTTCCTCTCTGGAAACCTGGGCCCAGGAGCAGGAATTGAACCCTGATCCTGGATTCCCTCGGGCTGCTGGGCCTGTGGACCACCTGCCTGCGTTGTTCTGTGATTGAGCCCCCACAAGATGATACCAAGAATGCTGACCCATGCAGTAAAAAGAGCTAAACCAAAGAAATTATTTCACCAAATGGAAGACTAATCACAGCGCCTAATGGAGGTACTGATTTGGCAACTATTAGCTTCATAAACTTGAAGTCTACACCAGCAATCAATCAAGAGCCAACCCAGGAAAGAGGCACAGGCCCGCAGCCCGTGGCCTAATCCCATGACCACAACACTAAAGCAAGATACTCAGGTAGCCAAATTGAGATTCTTGACCAATGAAATAACTCCCGGGCAAGTGCCATTTTGTTGCCTTTGGACCCAAGCACCCAGTTCCCCCAGCCTTGACCTTCCCAATGCCCTGATGAACCCTCCATGGAAAATGTTAAGTTTGGAGGTGGGATATTGTGAAGTGATTGGTTGTAAACTAGCTGTCACTATAATCATGCATTTGATTCATTAAGCTCAGTGAATCATGGAACAATGGTACTCTTGCTCTGGATGATAAAAAGGTTGAATGATCAACTAAGTGGCATCCTGAGTTCATATTAACTAATGATCAGCCAATCATTAGTTAAAATAGTGGGCTAGGGATAGAGGAAACAAGGCTGTAACCATATGATCCTGGCGTTCTGTGCCTCTTGTTAATCTCTTCTGTTACTATATAACTCCCTTATTGATTGATTAAATAAAAGATTGAATTTACATACTTTAACTTTATTATACGCATTAGGCTAGATACTTATCTTGACCTAATCTTTAGTAATAGAAAGATTGTATTTTGAGTTAAGTGAAAGCAACTACCAACTCTACACAGAAATATGGCATGGGTACTATATATACCCAAAGACCCTGCTCTCCAAATTTATTGCCTTTTTTGAATAAAGGTTATGTTAATTTGGCTCTTACAGCTATTGCCTTATTTTTTATTTGCTGTCTACCAATTCAGTTTGAGAACTCCTGGCCCACCTGCTCCACTGCTCACTGTTTTATGTCCTCCTGGAGTACCCTTTGGACCCGTTCATTTTACTGACTACCCTCTGAAGTCTGAATACAAGGAATAAACCCCAGAAAAGATACTCAAACTTGATCCCCTGGCCCGCATACAATCCGCAATTAGATAAGACTGACAAGGCCTGTGGATATTTTCAACGCCCAAGTTGTTCAGAGGGAAATTCAACTATCTCCCTACTTACAACCTGTCCATGGAACTGCCCATGACCCCAAAACCTATGCCTGCTTCTTTGCCCAACCATAAAACCAACCATTCTGACAAGCTGTTTGGGATTGTGTACATCACCCTCACAGGGGTGATTGACACTATAATCCTGGCCGCTGGCCCATGGTCTTGGGTGGGCAAGTCTGTCTCATACCTTTTAAAGTTAGCTCCCCTCTTGTGGTGGGCATTGCCTGCAAAAAACCCAGCCCAAGTTACCCCTGAAAACAATGGGCTGGCCGCTCAAGACTGGATCCATGACATTGGGTGGCAGGGGTGGCTCCATGGGGATCAGGTAGGCAGCAGGACTGTTGTACTTCCTTTTAAAGATCAAAGGATAGATGGTTATTGCTTTGCTGTCACAGAAAATTTGATAGGGTTCCTTGGGTGAGTTTGGGTGGGTGTACCACTGCAAGTCTTCCAAGGTCCAGGGTTTGTGGTCAGGATTTGGGGGTACTCAGTAAAATGCACAGGGCCAAATGGAGCGTTGGGTGGATAGTAGTAGTCAAAGGCTTTGGGTTTATCAACTGAAGTCTGGCTATCTATCCCAGTGAATGGGTACTGACGCTTGGGTGTATGCATATGGAAGAGTATCAAAATAGGTATGGAAGCAGGTTGGTGAGCCAAAGGTTCATAAAAACTTTTTTATTTGGTAAGGATGATGATACAGAACTTTTTCAGGTGCTTCTGGTTTAAATACTTACTCACACGCAAGTGCCTCTGGGCATTCTTCTGGTGCTATCTGTGTGGCAAGACTTAACATCTCAGGCTCTGCTGTTTGGTTGTCTGTGTCATGGTTATTTTTGGGGTTTTCAGGAACATTTGTTTGGCTATTTGGTGGTCCATCTTGGCCTGGCTAGCCATTAGTTCTAGCAGGTTTGAATTCTGGGGTTATGTGGTTTTCCCAATCTGATCACCTTTTTTGGGCTATCTTGACAGGCTTTCCCGAGGCCAAGGAACTTGATTAAAAAAGGGGTCCCTGATTGGGACCCCAAATTACTTAATGGAGGGTGGGCTTGAACTGGGTTTACTGGGTAGCTGAAAATAGCCTGCCCAGTCCCAGTCAAACCCACCAAGGCTTGGACATAGCTTTTGGGGCCCAGAACGGGCCCTGCAGCTGCCACAAAGGCAGGAATGGTTCCTGCACCTGGATTTGCTTCAAAAAGCAAAAATCCAGGTGCATACAAATCACCCCCGCCCACTAGCCCTGCCTGGTGGCTAGGAGCGGGTTTGATTTCCTCCCAAGGCATTGAAATTGTTAATTTCATAACAAGCTACATTAACCTAAAGCCACCACGCATGAGTTCAAGCTAGTCTCCCCTCAAAACGCATTTCACACTGTCAGTTTGACGCAGTAGGGCCTCTACCTTGCTCCTGCTCTGGTTGACACTTTGTCCTAATTCCTGTTGATCATTTTAGTAAGTGGGTAGAAGCTTGCACTACTAAAGACATCACTGCCAAGACAACCACCGCCTTTTTGCTGCAAGATGTATTCTTCTGCCATGGTTGCCCTCAAGTGTTGTTGTATGACAATGGGACTAACTTCAATGCCAATTTAGTGACCTCTGTGGTTGAAGCCTTGGGGTCTCATCAGTCTTTCTCTGCCCATATAATCCTTCCACCAATGGGGCGGTTGAGCTTGCAAATTCAACTCTGGTTTCTATCATTAGGAAACTCACTTACTCTGACGCCGCCAACTGGGATCTATACTTACCTGCTGCTCTCTTTGCCTATTGCCTTAGCAAACATTGTGACACTGGGTATTTCCCTTTTGCTATACTGTATGATTGTGAAGCCACTACTCTATTTCTCTTGGGGGCCCCCTACTCTCCTCTGATAAGGATATGAAACCTGATGAGGATAGCAAAGATCTAGTCAACCGCAAATTGATATACAGGCTACTGTCTACACGTCCATCTATAAGACCAAGCTGCTTGAGCTCTCCCCTTACAATGCTGGGAGATCCCCCATGCCTGAGTTCAACATTGGGGACTATGTTCTGTATTATCAACACAGAGTAGGAGGACAAGCTCATAAACTAGACTTGTTGTGGATTGGGCCCTTGGAAATTACCTTCAAGAGAGAATCATAGTACACTGTGAAACTTCTCTCTAGGGATTGACGGTTTGCCTGAGTGCATGACAAGTTCCTCTGCAAGTATCACCCCCTAAGGCTAATCTAGAGGGGGGCAAAGTTGTGAATGCTGCCATTCACCATGTTTTGATTTTGCCTTTGCAGGTTATTTTGAGGACAAATATCTTTCTTTTGCTTTTGCCCTTTGAAATGAGGCTGGCTCCAAATTGGGAAATACAATTGTTCAGTTTCCTGATCCAGCGCAACTCACTTGCCCCACTCATGCTTGTGGCAAGTGATCCTACTGTCCTGGTATTGTTTTGTGATATTGCAAACCACTTAATATTTCATTTCCTATTTTTCAATAATATTATGTTCTATCCACATTTTTGTCTTTGTGTCTCCACGTACTTTGGCGCCTCTCTAACTATGTCTAGCAGATATTATTCATTCAGGGCCACAAGGTAATCACATAGCCTTCCCTGCCATTCTAACCAAGACTTAGTACAATCCAATCCTAAGGTTAGGATTTCCTGTTGTGACTCTGTGCCACGCCTCAGATCACAACAGTGTTGATGGGATTGAATGTGTACTTTCCTAAAGCTGTCCCTGTGTCCTCTCTCTGGTCCCCTCTCTGAGCGGCTGTCCTGGTACTCCATTGGGTGGCATCCTGGTGGTTCATCTTGTTGGTATGGGAGCCAAACTTAGTTAGTTTAGCCCCCCTCTCTCACAATCTCAGGTTCTGCTGTTTGGTTGGCTGCTTCATGGTCATTTTTGGGGTTTTCAGGAACAGTTGTTTGGCTTTTTGGTAGTCCATCTTGGCTTGGCTGGCCATTGGTTTGGCAGGTTTGGCTTCTGGCGTTATGGGGGTTTTCCCAATTTGATCACCTTTTTTGGACTGGTTTGACAGGCTTTCTTGAGGATAAAGAAATTTATTAAAAAAGGGTTCCCCAATTGGGGTCCCCAAATTACTTAATGGAGGGTGGGCTTGAACTGGGTTTACTGGGCAGCTGAAAATAGCCTGCCCAGGCCCAGCCAAACCCACCAAGGCTTGAGCGTAGCTTATGGGGCCCAGAACAGGCCCTGCAGCTACCACCAGGGCAGGAGTGGTTCTTGCACCTGGATTTGCTTTGAAAAGCAAAAATCCAGGTGCAGGCAATTCCCCCGCCTGCTAGCCCCGCCTGGTGGCTAGGAGCAGGTTTGATTCCCACCTGGGGCTTTGAAGATGTTACTTTTGTAAAACATATGAAAATAAGTAAAAAAATTATCAAAGTTCTTTATTTCTTTTTTAAATATTATGTTTGGGTAGTGTTAATATGATATTTTACCATTTTGTATATTAAAAGTTCTTAAGAAATTTGTATTCAGTAATGCAAAGGGTAAAGTGTCAACAACGTTACTTACAACATTCTTTATATGAGGTGGTATATTAATTTAAGCTTAATTACGCCACTCTAATTTGCTTAACTCCACCCTGGAAGATAATCAGAAGCAAATAGACAACATTTCTGAGTATGACATTATTTTCAATAATAATTCTATAGTAACTTACATAGTAACTAGCGCTTAAATTTTTGGATTGCTGTTAGCCACCAATCCATTCATGATATTAAAGCCGGAATAAGTGCCATATATTTATTTATAAGATGAACATTTTAATAATCAAATGTATGTGCACTGTCTTTTTCAATATAATAATTTAATAAAAAATATTTTTAAATGTGCACTTTTTTTACTGTAGATGTTTCAGTTTTGTTATTAAAAATAAGTTCAGCTTAAAAAGTGTTGACATTGACACTTTTACGTCATGAAAACAAATAAAAAAATAAACTAATTTTTATTAGTAAATGTAAAGCAAAATCTGGTTAAATTGAGGTTTTTATTAAGCTTAATATTAATTTTGTGTCAAAATAGCCACAATTTTGTTGTGTTTTCTGGGTTTGCACCCCTGAACGCTTCAAAAAGAATTAAGCTAGTGCAACTAGCAAAAAACATAGGAGATTTAGAGTTTTGAGTTGACAGTGGCCATGTTGACAAAGTGTTGACACGGGCGCTGTTGCCAAACTCAACAACATTATGATGAAGAGCTGCTACCCCATCTCCAACGCTGACAACCTTTGTGATGTATTGACTGGAGCCCAGGTGTACTCAAAAATTGACCTTAGAGATGTATTCAATAAAATTAAATCAAGGACAGAGACAAATACAATACAGCCTTCAAACCTCAATATGGGTTGTACGAGTACCTAGTAATGCCATTTGGTATGTATAACACCCCCAGCACCTTCCAAAGGATGATCAATACTTCCCTAGGTAAATACCTTGACAAATTTTTTGTTGCTTACTTGGACAACATCCTCAACAAAAGCAATTCATATGAAGAGCACCTCCAACCCCTGGATCTGATACTGGAAAACTCTAAATGACTAATCTACACACCAAACTTAAAAAGGTAAATTCTTTCAACTGAGGTCAAATTCCTGGGATGTGTGGTCAAGAATGGTGGTTTTGCTATGGCACAGGACAAAGTAGAAGCAATAACAGCTTGGCCAGTGCCCAAATGCAGAAAGGATGTGATAAGTTTTCTGGGCCTGGCAAACTATTGTAGGGATTATATCTAAAAAATTTCTCACATCACTCTGCCCCTGGCCCGCCTTTGCTCTGACAAGGTCACTTTTACCTGGACTGACAAGTGCACATCAGCATTTGAGGCCCTAAAACTTGTGTTCACCTCCGCATATGTCCTGGCAATGCCTGACTCATCCAAGCCATTTGTACTGGAAACCAATGTGTCTAACTTTGCAGTGAGCAGGGTCCTTCTTCAGGAAGGAGGGGATAGTATGATACATCCTGTTGCATATTACTCTAAGAAGATGCTTCCTGCCAAAGAAAATTACCCAATCTATGACAAGGAGATGCTTGCAATAATAAAGACCCTGAAATATTGGCGCCGGTACCTATGTGGCACTGAATTCTCAGTAAAGGTCCTAACCAATCACAAGAACTTGGTTTACTTCTTTAAACCCAGACAGTTGAACCAGAGAAAGGCCAGATGGGCTCTAGAAATGGCTGACTACACCCTGACAATTAACTATAAACCCAGGAAAGTCAACATAGTACCTGATGCACTGAGCAGAAGAGCAGATATGATTCCCACCACAGATGAGACCAAGGATCACAACACCCATGTACTCCTCAATCCTGTCAGTATAGGCATCCAACTGATGTACATGAAGATCATGGCCTGCAAGCCTGACATAATCAAGGTGCAAAAACAAGACAAGTACTCAGTGGAACTCATTGCCAACTTGACCTCAGACCCAGAGAGCTGCCACCACAAGAAAGGCTTCCCATTGAAAGGACCCACCCTACTAATTACCTTATACACATACCAGAAGGCAAGACAAGGACCAAATTACTCATTTACTATCATAACTCAGAGATGGCTGGTCACCCTGGCATACTCAAGACACTCCAAGGAATCAAGAAGATTTACGCTTGGCCCCAACTGGACAAAGACGTGGCCGCATACATCAAAGGCTGTGAGACATGCAGAAGGACCTAACCCTGTAGATCCAAATCTGAAGGCTTTCTAAGATCTCTAGACATACTAGCAGGACCCTGGTAGTCTGTCTTAATGGATTATATTGTGGAACTTCCCCCTTTGTTGTGAATTGGGCCTTGTTGACGTCTTTGATTTAAGTCTATAATTGCTTGGTAGAGTATAGCAATAGGCCTAAACATTAATTAATACAGGTCAAATGACTCTGTAGTCTTTACCTTTATTTAATAGGTAACAACTAAGTTGAGCAAAGGCAAGATTTAATATGTGAAATTATGTATTTTATTTGGAAAGAAAGGAAGTTTATATACCATCCTGGCTGCACAATGGATGCAGAAGTGTTATTAACACCTGCACCATTGTCAGGAACATTACAGGATCTTCTGATATCCACAAGGCTCTTGCATCTGTGTTCTTTCCATCTTAGGATGATCCAGATAATCCAACGGAGAAGAGTGGGTGTGCATTACCCCAGAGTGGCTTCAGCTTGCAGCTGCCCACTATGGAAGCTGCTGGTAATTCCTAAACCCAATCCAACCTGGATGTAATAGTACAGCCATCCTATTGTAACAACCAAGATACAATTAGAATTACAAATCCGTTGGATCTGACAGATTTGAGTGCAAACCAGTTTAGTCTTGACTATCAGGATTAATTCCACTGATAGCCTTGACTATTATACACATGTCGTCTAATTTACAACATTTCCCACCACTAGAATGGGCAAGGGTATAAATAGAGGGCACATTACTCAAGGGTTGTACATGTTGGATAACCAAACTAAGTCACCAAGGGCTTCCAGATATTGCAACTGAACCAATGAGGATTCAGTATTTGTAATTGGGGAAGACAACAGTCCAATAAAAAGGACAGAATAATAAGAATAAGGTATCATTTATTGTAGAATATTGTGAGTAATATACTATATGGGAAAAGCCACAAGTCCACAAGGGGGTGGCATAGTGGGAAGTTCCATGTAAGGTTTGGGGCCAAGGAATAACTTGTGCTGGGATCAGCAAGTCAAATTGATAGTGCTCCTAATTAGGATGAAGTACCCACCATTTGATATTGTCATCAGATTGGTCCATGTTGTTAGATACGTCAAGGGGAGACTCATCAAGCGCCTCCTGTGTATTGTAAGATACGTTAGCAGGCAAGTCTGGAAACTTGGTTGCAATACCCCCTTGCCCCCTTCTTGTTGTCAGACACAAGGATCAGAGCCTGAGGAAGGTCTGAGAAGGTCCGCACAAACACTTTTTGTGTGGGGATGACGCAGCAGGGGCGCAAGCAGTCATGGTGAAGCTTCTTGGTGTTTCCTTGGGCATCTTCAAGTTGGTAGATATGATTGTTGTAGACAGCGGCTATCTTGAAGGGCCCTAGGTGGTTGGGTCCCAACTTGGCAGAATTGGGATTGAGGGTGTAGACAGGGTCACCTACGGCTTATCTAGCCTTGAGGTGGCTTGTCCCTCCTGCAATCCGCTTGTGTTCAATTTTCTGGGCTTTGGCACGCCATTGATCCAGTGATGGGGTTGTTACTAGGGGAGGATTGTTGGGAACCTTGGACCGTAGCTTTCCCTGTTCAACTCCTGTCAGACTGTCAGGTGTTCCAAAGGCCAGGGTACTGGGGCTGAACCCTGTGCCCCTGTTGATTCTTTCTTGCAGGATGAGTAGAGCGGTGAGCAGGTGTTCAGTCCATGCAGTGTTGGGGTGCTCTTGTGAGAGCTTGGCAATCAGTTGCACCAGTGAACCATTTAACCATTCCATGCGTCCATTGGCTTGAGGATAGTAGGGGGCTGTAACTATATGTTGGAGTACGTTCTTGGCGCAGTATGTCTTCATGACATGCTCAACTAGTTCAGGACTTCCATTGGTGATGAGACGTTTGGGTTGCCCAAAGAAGGCCACAATTTCCTTGCCAATAAAGCGGGTAATGGTGGTGGCAGTGTGGTTGGTTGCTGCCCATGCCACTGGCCAGCAAGTGAAGTAATCAATGGCAGTGATAATGTACTTCTTTCCCAGTCTGTCTTTGGGGAGTGGCCCCACAGTGTTGAGGGCCCACTGCTCAAAGGGCTCTATGGCCTTGATGGGCAGGACAGACTTGGGGGGTGCAGGTTTGGACGTGTTCTTTTCGCACAACACGCATGTTTCAAGGAGGTTCAAGATGTCTTGACGCATGCGCAGCCACCAAACCTTATGTTTTATGATCTCAAAGAGGTTACACTCTCTGATGTGACCCAGGGTTTGGTGGTAGTGCAATATTGTATCCCCTCATTGTGTGGGAGGATGTAAGGCGTCTTTTCACCTGTCTCTGCCCAACAGCAGATGTTACCAGCATTGGTGGTGAACTGGCTTTTGTTGTCCTTCAGCTTGGAGATGGTTACCAAGTTAAGGCCCCCATAGCAAGTTGCCTCAGGACAGAGGTAGAGCATGGGTCAATCTGGATCCAAACCATCATCCCCAGTGATGAACGCTACATAGAGTTGTGAAAGAGTGTCAGCTGTGACAAGTTCCTTCCCAGTCTTGTATTCAATGCGCAACTGGTAAGGGGATAGGCGCTCCACCCATCCTGCTTGGCAGCATGTCAAGTGGGACTGTGTGTTGAAGTACTGAAGTGACTTGTGGTCCGTCAGCACGCAGGGTGGGAAGGTAGCACCTTCCAGGTAACAGTGCCACTTCTCAATGCAGTGTACAATGGCTGCCAATTCTTTATCATGGATGGGGTAGCATTAATCTGAGTCAGTAAGTTTCCTGGACTCATATGCCACGGGGAGGAAGACGCCATTGTCAGTTTATACCCGTAGCACGCCCCCTATGGCTCTGTTAGAGGCATTGGCCTCAATTTTGTACTGTTGGTTTCAATTAGGGAACTGCAGTACTGGTGCTGTTGTGAGCCTTTGCTTCAACGCCTCAAAGGCTTGATCTCTGACGGGGGTCCAATGGTGCGCTGCTTGGTATTGAGGAGCTCAGTGAGAGGTGCAATTAGTTCCCCACAATTGGGAATGAACTTGGCACTTAGGCAACCATGCCTAAGAATGTCTGCACCTGATCCACATCAGTGGGGGGCGGCATGCTGGTGATTGCCTTGATTTTTGCAGGGTTGGGCTTTATCCCTTGAGCAGAGATGGTGTGCCCAAGAAATAGCAGCTCAGACTTGAGGAACTTGCATTTGGAGGGTTTAGCTTTTAGCTGGTTTTTCCAAAGGGTTTCAAGGATAGCACAGAGATTTTGGAGGTGTTTGGTTTGATCTTGACATAAGACAATAATGTTGTCAAGGTACACAACCACACATTTCCCAATCAGTTCCTTGAATGCTTTTTTCATCAACATAGCAAAGATGGAGGGAGTGTTGGTCATTCCAAAGTTCATGACACGACACTCAAAAAACCCGTAGCATGTGCAGAAGGCAGTTTTTGCCTCATTCCCTGGTGCAATACAGACCTGGTTGAACCCGCAGTGAGATCAATCTTGCTAAAGACCTTTACACCTGCAAGGTATCAAACAGGTTGTCAATCAGCGGCAGGGGGTACTTGTTCTTAACTGTCACCTCATTTAGGGTGAGGTAGTCTATGACCAGGCAAAGGGACCCATCCTTCTTGGCTACAAAGAAGACTGCCACCCTAGATGGAGAGAGCAAGGGGCAAATGAAGCCCTTATCAAGCGCTTCCACAAGGTGCTGGAAGAGGGTTTTATTTTCCTTTGGTGTGAGACAGTATAATGGTGTGCTTTAGGTAACAATCCTTGAAGTTGTACAGCGTGCTGGATCTCCCAGGGAGGAGGTAATTGTTCAAGTGTCTCACTGAATACATCCTTGTACTCCTTGAGGAGTGCCACAAGCGCTGTTGATGATGATGATGTCAAGGGAGGGACTGCTGGTGGTTCAGCACGGATTACTTTGACTGAGCATTAGTTGAAGTCTAGTTTTTCCCCCTTGAAATCATATGAGTGCTGTCTCTGTTATTCTGACAAAAACAGTATAACAGAGTAGCTTGCTCATTTCCACAGGGTAAATCTGGAACTCCACCCCATTTCTATTGAGGGTGATGACAGAGGTATCCCAATTGATGTAGGGACAGTTGTGCCAAAGCCAGTCAAAACCAGCAATCAAGTTGTGGCTGAGCCCTGCCATGATTGGCCTAGAGAGCTTAACCTGGATGTTCCCCATTCTCACATAGAAGGGTACTGTCTTGTGAGTGATGGCCACTCTGAGGTAGTCAGCTACCAGTACGGCTTTGAACCTGCTGGGCACTTGGTCCAATTGTTGAGAGTCGGCAAACACCTGGTCTACCATAGTGTGGTTGGCCCTGGTATCTACCAGTAATTTGTGGGTGCTCCCACGGAAACAGAAGGGATAGGACAAGTGTGTTACTTTATTTGAGGAATGGCTTGCTTGAAATACAGGGTTGTCACTGTGAACTTGAAAGATGTCCAGGGTTTCAACTTTGTGAATGTTGTAGTCACAGGGATTTTTGCAAGCAGGGATTGAGAGGATGGGTCATGTGGGGTTGTAAGGCCTCTTGTTGCTAAAACCCCCAGGCTTTTCCCTGATCCTCAATCTGTGCTCTCTGAATGTCCCCCTTGCGGAGGCGTTTAGTTCCACTATCCTGCTGATGTGGATGGCCGCGGCCTACTTGACTGTGGCCACTGTCAGGTGTGGTGCGTGGTTGGGATGGAGCATCACTGGTACGGCAGAAGCCCATTGAGGCCTGTTTGTTAGCCTCCACAATAGCTTTATAGCAGTCATCAATGGAGGTACAGCAACCTACGGGGACCCACCTGCAGATATGGGGTTTTAACCCATTTACAATGAGAGTGAGTAACATTGCATTTCTGTCGGTCACAGCTTCAGGGCAGCAGCAAGGTACTCAGGAACAGAACTAGTTTGCTTGATTGCTAGAAGAGGAGTTCCCACAAGAATGGGGGAGAAGGTTTCACTGTAATAGGACTTGGCGGTGTCTCAGAATGCCGCCCAGGTAACGTCAAGTTCCTGGCTGGCCCAGTTGGTGAACCACACAGAGGCGGGCCCTGTGAGGCAACCAGACACAGTGGCAACCCACATGGGCTCAGGAACCTGGTAGATGCAAAGGCAGGTTTCAGTAGACTGGAGCCAACTGACAATGTTGGCTCCCTCTACGCCACCAGCAAAGGATTCTAGCTGAAGGTTGAGCATGCACTGGGACAGGTCTGACTGGGGCGGGGTAACGCTGGCGTCACGCTGCCTGAGACGGAGCCAATTGTAAACGCTGGTGAGAACTAACTGGTCTTGATAGATGACGTACCTGTTGGGGATGTTCCTCTTGGGGATTGGCAGGAAGATCTCTTGTTGGGGAGTAGCCATTTTTTTTTAAAAAAAAACCAAAAAATTGCTTTATTGGGGGGTATCCATCTGGGAGCGCCTGTTGTTGAGGAGTAGCCATACGGCCCGTACTCTGTCCTTTCTTGGGGGGATTTTTGTTTTAGGTAGGTCAATAGCCTACTGCTGCTACCACTGTTGCAACTGAACCAATGAGGATTCAGTATTTGGAATTGGGGAAGACAACAGTCCAATAGAAAGGACATAATAATAAGAATAAGGTATCATTTATTTTAGAATATTGTTAGTAATATACTATATGGAAAAAGCCACAAGGCCACAAGGGGGTGGCATAGTGGGAAGTTCCATGTAAGGTTTGGAGCCAAGGAATAACTTGTGCGGGATTCAGCAAGTCAAATTGGCAGCTCTCCTAATTAGGATGAAGTACCCGCCATTTGATATTGCCATCAGATTAATCCATAATGTTAGATACGTCAAGGGGGGCTCATCAAGCGCCCCCTGTGTATTGTAAGATATGTTAGCAGACAAGTCTGGAAACTTGGTTGCAACACAGAGCTACTACCATTAGAGCCAGAGTGGCAGCCAGTAAGGCAGCCAGATTGACTAAAGAAAGGAGCGCCCAGAATAAGAGCCAGAAGAGGGTGGAACAGTTGGTTAAGCGCGTACAGACTTCTCAGGCACAGGAGCCAGTGATTCAACTAGAGGCTCAACAGGAGGAAAGGATCACCTGGTTTGATCTTTCCAGTGTTCTGGACTGTAAGGAAGCCAAAGAGGTCAAAATTTGGAAAGGGCCCCACCTTCATGCCTTATTTCAAGAGGTGCTGAAGGATCCCTCTGTATTAACTCAGGCTAAGGTCAAAGAGGGGAATTTCTATCATTTCTGTTTTGACCAAGAAGCAGCACTGAAGTTTGCTGAGGGTCAACTTCAAAAATTTGAATGGCAAGGGAAGAAGTTTGACCAGGAACAGATAGACCTTGTTTTGGAGATGCTCTGGGGGATGATCAGGGCCTGGTGCCATGAAGGAAGAGTGGACCTGGAAGTAGCCAGCTGGGTTGATAAGGATTGTAAGAATTTCCGTATCCAACAAGAAACAGCTGGCCTGCTTACAGCCTTGAACTTTAAGAGCAAGGATATGTATACTCGGTTGGCCTTGCTCAGGCACCTTCTCACAGTTCCTTTGGATAAACTAGCAGTGGCTGAGGTGGAGGATGTTCCCATGTTATTAGAGGGACTTATTCAGGAAGTCTAAAAACCAGACATTGCCTTGAACTGGAAGTACTGGAGCAGAGAGCATCTGTTTTGGGATGCCTTGGTATTGGGAATTGGGTTTCCCGTCTGGATGGGCCTCAACCAAGCACAGGCTTGGGATAAATACCTTGATTATCCTATCTTCCGTCTTTGGCACTTTAAGGAGGACTATGCAGAGGAGTACATGGCGGCCTGTGTGGTCCTTCTCACAATAACTTGCCATTTAAAGGCAGTGATCTCCAAACATTTTAAGTTCCAATAAAGCCTTTTTCAGTATATATGCCTTATTCCTTTCTTTCTGTGATGTGGACAACAACCCATGTCATTTTTTATCAGGCTTTTCTTTTTCCAAATTGTTGTCCTAAAGGGGAATTACTCCTGATCACTAGGATCCATACACATGTATTGCGCATGAACTCTAGTGACCAGTTGTCCAGTGGCGGGTTCCTTCAATGTATAACTATCAGGACCTACTTTCTGGATGATCTTAACAGGTCCTTGCCATAGGGAAGCAAGTTTTCTTTCACATCAATAGCCTCTGTTGCTGTAAAAGTAGACTAGATCTCCAATTTGATAACTGGGGAGGGCTGGGCGTTCAGCTTTGGCAAGCTCCAAATACTTTTGCTTAGTGTTCAGATTGATAGTATAGGCTTTGGCCCGTATTCTGATCAAAGTCTGAGCTAGCTTATGGAGGTAGGCTTCTGGGGTGACAGCTGGATCAGGTTTCACCAAGGAGTACAGATGAGGAGTTAAACCAGGCTGACGTCCATACAGGAGTTAGAAGGGGGTTTTGCCTGTTGCTCTATGATAGCCAATGTTGTAAGCAAAGTTGGCTGCAGGCAGGTAAGTGTCCCATTCTGACTCATGTTGGTGCACTATTTTTCTGAGGATCTGCGCCAAACTTCCATTAGTCTTGTTCAATCATTCCATTAGTTTGGTGATAGTATGGGGTGGATAATGTGCCTCTGATACCCATCAGTTGACTTAGTCTGGGTATCATATAGCTAGTGAAGTTGGTTCCATTGTCAGTTAGCAGCATCTGAGGACATCTGTGGCAATAGATGATGTGTTCCAAGATAAACATGGCTGTAGTGAGTGCAGACTGATTTGGGATAGCCTTGGCCTCAACCCATTTGTTTAACTGGTCCACAGCCACTATGATGTACTTGTTTTTCCCTTTTGAGACTGGCAAGGGTCCCACCACATCAATGGCCACAGTATGGAAGGCAAATCCTGGGAGGATCAGCTTGTGCTGGAATCTTGCTATCTTTGGCTGTTCAACATTGCAGTCATGGCAAGCAGCCAGAATCTCAGCAACATCAGAGGGCATTCCTTCCCAGTAGCAATGCTGCTGTAAATGAGCAAGGGTCTTTTATATTCCTGCATGTCCTGTAGCCTTGTGTGAGACAACTACAGAGTCTGTTCTGAGTTAGGGGCGTACATATGGCAACCAGTTGTCCTTGTAAAGCTTAAAGAGTTGACCATCTTTAACCTTGTTGTCTACTATAAGCTTCTTAAGAACATTTTGGATTTCAGTGGGCTCTTCCCCCAACAAAGATTGGTCAACCAGTAGTTTTTCATAAAGCTCATCAGCAATAGAGAACACAAGGGCAATGGTAGGCAAACTTGAGAGGCAATCTACATTCTGGTGGACTGCACCAGTGCAATGCACTATGTCATAATTAAAGGCTTGAAGTTTGATGGCCCAGCAAGCAAGTCTTCCTTCAGGTTCCTTCAATGTTTTCAGCTATTGGAGGGAAGTGTGGTCAGTAACAACAGCAAATTGTACACCATGTAAGTATACTCTAAACTGCTTGTAAGAGTAAATTACTGCCAGGCATTCCCTTTCAGTCACTGTGTATTTGCGTTCATGGCAGTTCAAAGTGCAAGAGCAGTAGCCAACAGGGTGTTCTAATCCATTGTTGTCTAGTTGTGAAAGGAAACTACCAATGGCAGTGAGACTAGCATCTG
The DNA here is from genome assembly GCA_014839935.2 of Entomophthora muscae. NCBI lineage: Eukaryota > Fungi > Entomophthoromycota > Entomophthoromycetes > Entomophthorales > Entomophthoraceae > Entomophthora > Entomophthora muscae. Next base: position 1,447,211 of record QTSX02002841.1, on the reverse strand, counting down.
TGTGCACCACAAAAGGTTTCTCAAAGTTAGGATAAGCCAGTACAGGGGCACACATCAGAGTCTGTTTCAGAGCGTCAAAGGCCTTTTGACAGGCAGAGCTCCAGAAGAAGTCCACATCAGCACGTAGAAGGTTGAACAAGGAGTCCCCAAGTGTAGCAAAGTTTGGGATAAACCTGTGGTAGTAACCAATCATTCCCAGAAAGACTTGGATATCACTTTTTTTGGCTGGTACCTGCATTTTGGCAATTGCTTCCACTTTATTAGGTACAGGACGTAGACCATCCTTGCTTATCACAAACCCTAAGAATTCTAAGTGTTCCTTGAAGAAACTACATTTCCATGGCTTCGGCTTCATATTGGCTTGAGTAACCTTTTGAAGACCTCTTCTAAGTGTTTTAAATGCTCATTGAAGGTTTTGGAAAAGACATTAATGTCATCAAAGTATACAAGCACTGATGTGAGCTTCAAGTCACCCATAACTGCATCCATAGCTCTCTGGAAAGTGGCAGGGGCATTTGTTAGTCCCTGGGGCATCCGTGTGGGCTGGAAAAGTCCTTTCTCAGTGATGATAGCACACTTTTCCTGATCCTTGGGTGGAAGATCAATCTGCCAGTAGCCACTGATTAGATCCATGGCACTAAAGAACTTAGCTCCTCCCAAACAATCCAAAGTATAATCAATACGTGGAAGGGGGTAGGAGTCCTTCTTAGTGATGGAGTTCAGTCTTCTATAGTCAATGACTACTCTATTAGAACCATCCTTCTTTTTTACAATAAGAAGGGGAGAGGACCAAGGGCTTTTACTGGGTACCAATAGCCCAGAGCTTAGTAACTTCTGAAGCTCTTCATTAGCTATAACTTGGTTTGCTTGGCTACAGCAAATAGGGCAAGACCAGATTGGGGGTTGTCCTTGGGTGTCAATGGTATGTTCTACTCCAATGGCTTTCCCAAGGTCCAAGTCATCTTTGGCAAATCCACCCTTGTATTTATCAAAGAGAGCCAGTGCCTGGTACTTTTCTGGTTCAGTGAGACTGACCAGAGAGTCACGAGGAATCACAGGCAAGACCAAGGGCTGGTTCACAGGAAGTCTTAGCTCATCAAGTACAGCAAAGGGTAACGCTTGGAGAAAGTTGGCATGTTCTTCTAGTCTGATATATCCCAATAACTGATTTTTATGTACAGTTAAGGGGACAGGACCAAGGTTGACTAGCAGGACCTGAAGCTCTTCTGGTCCAGGCATGACTAGTCCAGGGCAGATCCATGGTTCCAGGCAAGAGGCACCATGATGGCCAAAGACTTCACCATGTAACCCAGAAGGAATCTCCAAGGACAGACCAGTATGGTGAATCACTTGAGACCCAGAAGGAATGGTGAACATGGAGGAAGCGTACAAGAGGATCCCTTTGTACTCCTTGGTTGATAGGGGAAGCATCCTAAGCTTCCTGTGCCATAAGGTATAGGCCACAGGAATATCACTGTCAGCATACTCCATGTTGATGAAGTGAAGCTTTTTCTTGGGAAGGTCAACCACCTTAGCACCATTGTAGTACATGGGGATAGTCTGACCTAGGATTTTGAAGGTATTATCACCATGGTTGGTAATAGTCCCATACCTTGTCATGAACTCTGTGCCAATAAGGATATCATAACTGTGATTGTCCAGAACTATAGCAGGGGCAGTTACAATCAACTTCCCAAACCGCAGGGGCAATGATGAGTAAGCGCCTATGGCTTTAGTGGTAAGTGGACCTGCCGTCCCAAATACCTCTTGGTAGTCCAAGTCTGGAGCCAACTTTAATTTCTTGACTAGCCGCAAGGAGATGATGTTTCCTGGTGCACCAGAGTCAATAATGGCTTGGACCTCAACCATGTGGATCATCATATCAGTGTAGGTGCAGTCCGTTCTATCAGTTCCATTGCTTAGAGATGTTACTAAATAGACATCCATATCCTTGTATTTACTAAGGAATTCTTCCAAAGCTGTACACAAGGTAGGACTGAATCCTTTCAGGGCATCCAGAGAAGCAGAGACATTGACAGACTTGAGGATTTGTGCCATTTTCTTGGCACTATCACTCTCATGTGTGACTTCAGTAGTAGGGAGGGTCAACTGCTCAGCATAAGGAAGTGCAATTGTTTCTCTGGCTTCAGGGGTGATCAAGGGTTCCTTCCTTATTCTCCTGCCTCTGGTGAGGGCGTTGATAGCAAGAATTCTATGCAGCTGGTCTTCTTCTATCTCCTGGGAGTCAGGATAGCAGAGCAAGGGAATAGTGTCAGGGTCAGTAGAGCCTAGGATAGGGCTTACTGGTGTGAGGACTTTGGAGTCTGTGGGTTCCAAAATCAGAGCTGTGTCAGATGGAGGGACACAGCCAGGAGCACCTGGGTCTTCAGGTGGGAGGGGAGAGGGTGGAGAGAGGGGAGGTACATGTACATGGACAACCAGAGATTTCTCCTCATCCTGATTGCTTAGCAGTTTTTTGGCTCCTCATATTGAGAGGCCTCCTTATCCTCTTGTTCTCCTTCTGAGTCATACTCTTATGCTCCTACGTGGTGTACCTTGGGTGCTGGTTGCTTACATTCTCTAGACATGTGTCCTACCTTTTCACACTTATAGCAAGTGTGGTTGCCATTATTACCAGCTGTTCCTTGAGTGGTAGAGCTTTCACCAGTTTTAGGCTTGTCAGAGAAAGATGATTTTTTTCTATTCTCTTGGAATACTCTTGATCCAGAGGGCACGGGCACTTCAAAGTCATCTTTGAATGTGAGCAGGTGGAAAATCAGGTTGGAGACATTGTGAGCTCCATAGATTCCAGACTTCAAAGCAAGAGAGAGGTTCTTGTTAGGTCGTACTGCATTGAACAGAGCAGACTTAACATTAATGAAGGAAGCAGCCTTCAGGGAAGACAAGGTCTGGGCCTCTAGATAAAACCTATCAACAAACTCCTGCATTGTTTCTCCTTTTTTGATGCCTCCCTCCACAAAGTCTATTTTCCAGTTGTTGAGGACTTCTTTGCTGCCAAACTCATCCATTAATGCCTTTGAGACGTTGGAAAAGGTCCATCCACGTTCTGGGAGTCTAGGCATGATGATGGTTTGGGTCTCAGAATCTAGGCAGTTAAAGATGGCAGAGTTCTTCATTGCCTCATCTGCCCCATACATTGTGTTCTCATACAATCTCAAAAACATGGTGAAATTACTTTTCCTATCAAATTTTGGCAAATTGACAGGTTTGAAGTTAGGGATCACGCTGCTTGTGTTGACCAATTGTCATATGGGAGAGAGGTTGCTTATGGAAGCTTGATACCTAGCTTCTGAGGCAGCCTGACGTTCCTGCAATCTGGTTTGCTCAGGAGTAGCCAAGGGGTTCTCCCTACTATCTAGTACTGCTTCATTCATCATGATGTTCCTAGGGATGTTCCTCTGGGTGGCATTGTCTTCATCATAGCTATGGTAGGATTCATTGCCAGAGGAGTGTGCCTGGCTACCCAAGGAAAGTCTACTAATTGTCCTAGGTTCCTCAAAGTGTACAGTCCTTCCTCTGGGAGGGGAGGCTGGTAGACGGGCAGTAAGGTGGTCAATTTGATCTTGGAGAGTGAAGAGAGTGGCTCTGGTGCCCTTGAGCTCTTCTCTGATGACCTGGTTTTCTTTTACCAATACATCCACTTCATCTTCTAAGCCTTGGATCTGTTAATGGGTGGTCTTGGCAAAGGTCCAGTTGACCTGCTCTAAGGCAGCCTATCTCTGTTGATCATGCTTGGGACCAGCATGAATGGCCTTAAGATCCTTGAGTCCTTTGGCTAATTGAGCCTGGAAAGTGCGTAGGTCCCCATACAAGAATATATTATCCTGTTGGAGTTCCTGCACGTCCTTCTCCAAGGAGTGAAAATGACTGAAGAGTTCCATCATCTCTTTATGGAGCATGTTATTATCATTCCTGGTGGTCTCATCTGAGGTAACACCAGTAGTTATCTTTTCCAGTTCCTGTACAATGGCCTGGAAGAGGTCTATGGAGCTTTTGATTTGTCCAGTTACTACAGAGATCCAATGTGGATCCAACCCATAATTTCAAAGGATTTGTTAAACTACCTGGGGGATGTAGTTGTGGAAAGATTGTTCCATGGTCTCCATAAACTGGGTGGAAGACATCTGGTTTATGACCAGCTCAGCAATCTGTTTGTTGACCAGACCAAAGTTTGAACTGAGGTCAGAGTACAAGGTCTGTAAGAAGTTCTGTTAGGCCGCAATCAATTGCCCTTGATGCAGAAGAACATTCTCTTGACGTGCAAGGTAGAAACAATTAGGACAGATAGCAGGATGTAAAAAGTAGTATAGGTACTCCTTCATTTGGTCAATAGTCTTCATGTCCTTTTTGAGCTGGCTTGGAGTGATGTTGCTCAAGGTTTGGAATCTCTCCCTGATGGAGGGTCCATACGCTGGCAGGATTGCCAGGCAAGCCAAGTTCTCCCTGTCTTGTACTGCTCCTCTATCCATTCCTTGGATAGTAGAGTCCAAAATTTGGGAGGAGGGTACAATATTGGCATTCACAGGGTTGGGGATTGCCACATTCAAATTTAAGGTTTGATAGCATTGAATGGAGGGAGGTCTCTGCACATCTCCCATGAACTGGCTCAGTACAGGCAGCTCCTGGTGATTTTGGGCAGAACCATCCTGGTTGGTGGTCTCCAGGAAGGATAGTTCAGGCATCTGCTGGAGTATGCTTTGCAGGTATGCTAAAGCAGAAGCAGAGAGTGGACCATTCCCTCCCTGGGCTGAAACAGGACCACGGCAGGGGTTTCCTGCAGGTTTGGTGTGTTTGGGTGAATAAATTCTAGGAGTGAGCACCAATGTCATGAATTGGGCCTTGGTTGACGTCTTTGGGTTAACTTCTATAGTTGCTTGGTAGAGTATAGCAATAGGCCTAAACACAAATTAATACAGGTCCAATGACTCTGTAGTCTTTACCTTTATTTAATAGGTAACAACTAAGTTGAGCAAAGGCAAGATTTAATATGTGAAAGTATGTATTTTATTTGGAAAGAAAGGAAGTTTATATACCATCCTGGCTGCACAATGGATGCAGAAGTGTTATTAACACCTGCACCATTGTCAGGAACATTACAGGATCTTCTGATATCCACCAGGCTCTTGCATCTGTGTTCTTTTCATCTTAGGATGATCTGGACAATCCAGCGGAGAAGAGTGGGTGTGCATTACCCCGGAGTGGCTGCAGCTTGCAGCTGCCTATTATGGAAGCTGCTGGTAATTCCCAAACCCAATCCAACCTGGATGTAATAGTACAGCCATCCTATTGTAACGTCCAAGATACAATTAGAATTACAAATCCGTCGGATCCAACGGATTTGAGTGCAAACTAGTTTAGTCTTGACTATCAGGATTAATTTCACTGATAGCCTTGACCATTATACACATGCTGTCTAATTTATGACACCCTTCCAATTTTTTTAATGCAATCCTAGTCATGGTAGATAGATTCACTAAAATGTCCTACTTTTTCCCTACCACCACCCACTGCACTGCCGCAGAGACAGCTAGACATTTCCACAACTGCATCCTAACTCAACTCAGCACTCCGGCAGAAATCATGTCTGATAGAGGACTACAATTCACCTTCAACTACTGTACTCAGGTGATGAAGGACTTAGGAGTAAAGCACTGTGTATCCACCTCCTACTACCCACAGACCAATGACCAGACTGGACAATTGAACCAAATACTTGAACAATATCTATGGTGCTATGCCAATGCCAACCAAGACAACTGGGCTGAGATGCTACCCATGGCACAGTACGCCTACAACAGCAAAGACCATGCATCTACTGGAATGTCCCCTTTCAAAGTCAACTACAGGTTTGATCCCACATGGGACCCTAGCATTGGAAACAAGGAAACCAACCTGTCTGGAGGCGCCTGGATTGAACAGATTCACAATACCCAAACTGTATGCCAAGCAAACCTGAACCAATCAGTACAGACATGCAAGGCATTTACTAATCAAAAATAGACCCCTGGTAAACCCCTTCAAGTTGGAGACAAGGTCTATTTGGACTCCTGGAACGTGTCCCTGCATGTGCCTTGCAGAAAATTAGCTCACAGAAGAAGTGGGCCACACAAGATTACCAAGCTCATTGGAGAAGTTGCCTTCAAGTTAGAACTATCCCCCACGTGAGAGATCCACAATTTTTTCCACTGTGCCTTGCTGTTTAAAAAAAGATTTGAACTCCCTTCCCCACCAGAGGATCAAGTCTAGCTCCCTGCCAATCCAGAAGGACCACTCAAACAAGTACAAAGTTGAGTACATCCACAGTGACCAAGTCCACTACAAGACCCCCCAGTACTACATTAAGTGGTTAGGGTACCACCTTGAAGAAAGCACCTGGGAGCCCTTGAGCAACCTAACCAACGCCTAACAGGCCATCCAACAATACTTAAGCAGTAAGGCCCTGAAAGGAGGAATTTTGGGGGAAGAAGGGGATGATGTCAGGAATGACAATTTAGATGCTCCTGAATCCCAAAATACGGAACCAGAGTTGAACCTGGGATAAAACCCTTTGCAGACCGCCAGACCCATAGGCTGGGAACCCAATAACCCACTATCAATTGATAAAGTTGTTGCCAACCTGCCAGGACCTGAACCTTTAACTTTCACGCAGGATTCTTCAAGCAAACTGCCAGTGCAAGATGCCAGGAATTCCCCTGAGGTGCCAATACCTGACACCAGCAGTTTGCTTGGTGAAATGCACAAGTTTCCCAATGAAAGTTATTCCAAGCTCCCCTGAAGCCCAGGAAGAGGCACTGAACCTGAAGAGGCACACAATACCTGAATCAACAAACAGAAGGATTCAAAATCTTCTCATCTTGAAGCAGCCAGTGGCAAACCGCCTGTGCCAAGTACCACACTGCCTTCTAAGACCCCTGATGCCAAACCACCTGAGCTCAGAAAATCCAACCAGGAAATGAAGCCTGGCAGTGTGGTATAAATACCTGCCAGGCCAAGATCAACCCCCATTGTCATTTTTAAATAAAGGTTATGAGATATTGCTTTCCTCAATTATTGCCATATTTTATTATTGTCATCTGCCAGTTAACTCAAAGATTATCTGACCCTCTTGTCAGCCATATACTGTCTTCCAGGTGTCCTCTTTGGTCCTGTTCATTTCACAGAGTACCCCTTAAGGCCTGAGTACAAGGACTAAACTGCCAACAACATACTAGCTCAGTGTCAGGGCCTAGAATGCCCTGTACAATCAGCTGGCCTACCTAGAGGCAAAAAAAAACCCACAGCTTAGAACCCCTACCAAGCATCTCTCAGAGCAAAAAAAACCTTTTGACTAACAAATGGCCCAGGATTTGAGAGTCACACAGGCCTCAAATCCCTGGCTTTGATTCTAGTAACAAATTTGGGCCTCTCAACTATCAGGAAATGGTACATTGGGAGCACAATTTTTTGATTGTGTTATTGGGCGCTCAATCACTTTTGGGATCTATAAATAACTGTGGCACCTTGTCATGCTGCAGTTCAAGAAAGGATCATGTTATGCCAACCAATGGGCGTTCATCTCCTAGCCCAAGTACGCAAATTCCAGTGAAAATTGCCAGTTTGAATGAAAATGTTGCTGCCAGATCCCTGGTGGCACCAAAAGCCATAAAATTACCAGTAAGTATAAGTAGTGAGGAGAGGCCTTCCTTACTATTGAAATCTAAATAAAGCAAGTTTATGCCCAGAAATCATTATCTTATTTCAGGAATTGTCTATTTTTGCTCAAATTTAATTATTCTCTTTTCATCTATTTGGGAATCCACAACACAATATAATCTTGCCTATACATTTCCTCCTGACTATACTCCTGCTATCTCAGTCAATTCACCCCGCGCTCTTGACGTGGAGTATTATCACCCTCACCATCTGGGTCTCCTGCCTACTATGAAGGAGATTCCTGCTGCTCTCCCCTTACACAATGTGCCTCATGCCCAGGACTTCAGTAAATTGGGATTTGTCTAATCACAGTATTGGGGCTGGCCAACCAGGTTGTGCCCCATACTGGGAGTTAGCGCCCCCTTGCTACTGCAGTTAACTACCTGGTCTTTATTGTACCTATTGTGTACATGGCCTTCCAGGCCTGGCCTGCCTCCTCTGTGGAAGCCCAGTTGGACTCTGGTATGGGCCATGACACTTGGGATCCCTTGGCCAGAACTACAGAGTTAACCTGATACAATCAAAAAGGCCCTTGGTATGTTACCAAACCCCACCTGTTCAGAGATAAATACAACTTCCTTCCTGCCTACCAATTAGACATGGAACCACCCATCACCCCCAAACCAATACCTGCTTCTGCTGCCAAGCTCCCACTGGACCATACCAATAATCTTTTTGGGATTGTATATATTACTATCACGGGAGTGATAGATACTATTGTCCCTGCCACTGGTCTGTGGTTGTGGGTGGGCAAGTCAATGTCCTACCTCATTAAGTTAGCGCCAATCCTTTGGTGGGCCCTGCCCACCCAGTCTGCAACCTGCCAGCTCCCAAACGCTAGCAAGCCGGAAGATCAGGGTTGGTTTGCTGACAGTGAGAGAGGAAACCAAGGGTAAGGTGGTTGTTACATAGTTGGTAGGAAACATCAATTTGATGTTCCTGGCACATTGGGAGCACAATTGTTTGATTGCACAATTGGTTGCTTGATTGCTCACAGATTCTATAAATAGCTGTGGCACCTTGGCATGCTGCAGCTCAACCAAGGTTCCTGTTATACTAGCCAATTCACATCCATCCCCAAGCTCAAGTGCGCAATTCCTGTATTGAATTGCCAGCTTGACTGAAAATGATGCCACCAGACCTCTGGTGGCACAAAAGGCTGCACTTTTACCAGTAAGTATAAGTAGTGAGGAGGAAAAGCCTGCCTCACTGTTGACATCATAAAATAAACAACTTTATGCCCAGGACCCATTATTTTCTTGCAGGAATTATCTATTTTTACACTAATATAATTATTCCGTTTGCATCTATTTGTTAATCTACTATACAATATAATTGCGCCTATTCATTCCCTCCTGATTCAGCTCTCATCACTTTGGTCAAACCACCTAGAGCTCTTTACTTGGAGTTCTTACATCCCCACCACCTGGATCTCCCTCCTGGCCACCCAAGAGTGACCATTCTGCCTATCATGAAGGAGATTCCTTTTACTCCCCCCCTGCCTAATATGCCTCCTGCCCAGGATTTCAGCAATTTGGGGTTTGCTTATATCACAGTATTGGGGCTGGCTAACCAGGTTATGCCCCATACTTGAAATTAATTTTCCCTAGCTACAGCAGTGAACTACCTGGTCAGAATTGCGCCAATTGTGTACATGGTCTTCCAGGACCAATCTGCCTCCCCTGTGGGAGTCCAGCTGGACTCTGGTATGGGCTGTGACACTTGGTTACTGTGATTAAAATAGATTGCCATTGTTGCAGATCCTGAATGAATTAGACAAAAAGCTGTCCATCTAGGGATTAAGCAATGGAACAATTGCGCAGTTGCGCTATTGCATCCTGATTATACTAATGATAAAGACGTTTAAAAGGTCCCTAAAACAGGTGTTCAATTTGCCTTTTGAATGCGCACAAGGCACAGGCTATACTTCCAGGATTATAAATAGAACAACAAAGTTACTTATATCTACCTCCTTAAGGAAAGCCGCAAGAAAGAGGACGTTTTCTCACGCAAGACTTTTAGCTGTGTCAATCCACTCTCCTCCATTTGGGAAGCTCTTCTGTCTGTGCCTCCCTGCCTCTGGTGGCAATTCCCCTGCCTCACACTATATAAGTATGATACTATCTAAATAAATACCAGTTTTGTCTATACACCTTATTATTATTCTGTCCTTCATAGGCTGCCACTATACCATCAACAGGTATAGTATTAAGAATTAAGGTCACTGACTAACTGTTTGTAGAAACTAGCAATCCTTTGCTGCAACTTTTACAACATTGGCGCTCATGTCTTACAATACCAACAGCCCCCACCCCCACGGTCCTTTCAATGAGGAGGGAGGAATGCCCCTGGCCCAGTCTCCTGCCACTGCTTCTCCTTACCACCAGACACTGACCTTTACTGCTGCTAATGCCCATTCTGGGGAAAAAGCAGGCGCTCCCTATGGCCTGCCTAACCTAAGCCAATTTATGCCAGAACATCAACTCCCCCAAGCTATTGTTTTTGATCAACCACTGCTCCTACAAGCCCCTGCCCCCTTGGAGATGGACGCCAACTCTTCACCTTTTGAGGACGCCATCCATAATGCCATACACGCCATGGATGCTGGTGCTGCTGGAAATGGTTCTTGCTCTGAACACCTGGCCATTCAGCATCCCTCTGCTGAAAAAGCCTTGGGCTTCTTTCAGAATCTCTCCCAGTTCAACCCTGACCAGCTCTGCTGTGACCTCTGTACTGTTGAACATATCAAGGACTACCTACATCAATTTGCCCATCCTGCAGTATGCCACAACCAAATGCACCTGGGCTGCATCCAAAGCCTGGTGCATGACCAGGGAATACTGGTATCTAACCAACAGATGTTCCTCCAGGTTCTGTACTCTGAGCTTGGCATTACTTTCACCACTGTCAATCAGTACCTTGCCAAAGTCACCAACACCCAGAACACCATGCTCCACTGGGTCAATGCCATCAAAGCGGGTATAGCTAAGCTAGTTCCAGTGCATGTAATACAGTCCCTCACCCATCAGGGTGTAGATGCCAATTGGATTAGTGTAGTTACAAACCACGTGCTAGAGACTGGCCCCATGGTTTGAAGCCTGACTCATGAGGTGGAAGTCTTAGCCTGCCACCTTGCCACCATCCCCTTATTCCCCCCCACTTCTGCCACCATCAACAACTCCCTTTCCAGAGCCCTTCTTGGTTGAGACATCCTTGAGCTCTTTGATCACTACAAGAAGATGCAGACGGAATCGGTCCAACAGAGTGCCAATCTTGCCTTCCTGTTTGATGGCTACCACACTGTGTCAGAACTTCAGGATAGCCTCAAACTTTGCCAATCACATGACAGAGCTGACAGCCAGACCCAAGTCAGGAAAGACAAGGAAGTAATATCCTTGCTTCAAGCTGAGCTTGCCACCCACAAAAAGTGCATCACCTCTCTGGAAGATGAATTAGATATAACCTGTCAGGAGAACAAGGTCTACCAAGATGAGCTGGACAAGCAACGACTTCTCCTGGACGCCTTCCAGAGCCAATTGGATAGGATGGACAGTAAGATTTTGGCCGTCAACTTACAGGCTATGTTCATCAACTCCAAGAGTCACCACAGTCCACTGAGGCCCTCTAGTCCTGAGTTCTATCATAGCTACAAAAGCAATGAGGACCACACTTGGTTGGCTCCTAATGCTGTACAAGTATTAGAGCCAGTACTGGAGTCTGAGGATGATGTCCTGGCCACCCCTGAAGCTTCTGGAGCTGCTCAAAACAGAGAAGGTGAACGCAAAGCCCAGCAAGAGAAAAATTGTTGCCGCGCCTCTGAAGCTAGGTTTGCTGCCTCCACTCTCAGTCATTCCCGCTCACCTGCTCTCCAGTGAGGATGACACCTGCTCCCCTCCAACATGGCTCCAACAACTTCAAGCCTGTCAATCTACCCAAGTTTGACCGCAAGAGCAATGTGGCCATGTTCTTACGTCTGTACCAGAACTCCATGTATGGCGCAGACAATGCCATGAGGGACTCTATGATCATCAACTGTCTGGATGCCGAGACTCAAACCATTATCTTGCCATGTCTTCCTGAGAATGCCTGGACTTTTGCCAACGTCTCCAGAGCCTTGACAGAAGAATTTTGTAGCCAAGAAGCACTTCTTGGTTGTAAGATGGACTTTGCTGACACCAAGTTAAAGATGTGGGAAACCCTAGAAGACTTCACTTCTAGGTTCTACCTTGAAGCTCAAACTCTGTTGTCTATGAGTGTGGTGCAGTTTATTGATGTGCAGTCAGCACTCCTTAATGCTGTACGTGTCAACCAGGAACTATCTCTGGCCCTTAAGTCAGGCATTTATAACGCTTGCACTGTATCAGATCTGATCTGCCTCCTATGCACCTACAAGGAAGAATTCAAAGTCCCCCTTCCTGAAGGACGCCCTTGCCAGCAATCTGAGCATAGACCCCGCGTGGCTGTTGAGATGCCCAAGCCTTCCAACAAGGTTGGGCCTGCTCCAGTCAACAATGGCCCCCGTACTTGCTTCAAATGTGGTATGACTGGCCACTTCTCTCAGGAATGTAGGAATCCATGCCAAAAGATCCACCATTTAGGCATGGAGAACACTGAGGAGGACTACGCCAAGGACGCTGATATTGAGGAGGACAATGAGGACCAGTCAAAAAACTACTAAGCAGCCAGGACAAGGAGAAATCCTTGGCTGCCTTTGTAATTTTGACACCCACCTCTCCCCCCATACCACTGCCCCCTGACAAATCAGATCAGAGGCCTGCTGCCTTGCCATTCTCTGGGATCAACCCTAAGGATGAACCCTCTCTGATCAACTTCAACTCCCAACCAATACATGAGGATTTGGAGTCTGACAGAGTTCAAGAGGACCTCCTCCATTGAGTCCTCACTGTTAAAACGTGAACTCATTGGACTACACTTTGCCCTGAGGTGGTTATCCCCCAGATAGCTTGGAGAAAAGTATCCCTACCCTATGCTGAACAACTGGCTCAACCAGGCGTTGAAGTCACTCATGAGGAGGACAGTGCTGAACGGCTGGCCAAGCTGCTCTGCACAGTAAACGTCTCAGCACCTCTAGAATCCCTCAAGGAAGTAAGCCTAGCTGTGGGAGCTGCCATGGCTGCCTTCCTGGAGAAGTTCAAAGGACTAAGCGTACACCAGGTCTCAAAGATTGTGGAGGTCATAGAGGACCGCCAGGATTGCATCTATATCAACCTGGTAGTGAACAAGACTCATGTCTGGGCCATACTGAATACTGGTGCCCCTGGAAACCTTATATCCTCTTGGCTGGTTAAGAAGCTTAAGCTGGCACCAGACTTGGCCTACCATGAAGAGTTTGGTACTGCTGGGCCACTGACCACTAGAGAAAAAGGAGCCTACTCTTCTCTCCCTCTTTGCTTTGGGAAGCTAATGATCACTGCTCCTGCTATAGTCCTGGAAAACAACAGCTATGACATTCTTATTGGGACTAGCTTCATGGTTCAGTATGGCACTGTGACTAACCATGGAGACCATACATTTGGAATATTGGGCCATTCCTTACCCATGTTCTATCATGGTGATTGCCCGTCTGACCTGCCCTTACAAAGTCTTCACTACATCAATATGTAGTACACTGACAGAGAGCTTCCAGTTGCTAATACACTGTGTAGTAAAAAGTTCAAGGTGCTATCTCTCTCAATTGGGAAAGCCAAGGGTATCCCAATCTAAGCCTCCTGTAATGTGACTATCCCACCTGGCACCCAGGTGATCCACAATACAGGCCTCTTTCTGGCTCTACCAGCTGGCACTCATGGAGAAATCTTTTGCATCCCTAATGCCTCCAGACTAGAGTCATGGGTTTCACCAGGCATCCTCATGCCAAGTGAGAAGGAAGTACTCATACTCTTGGCCAACATGAGGTGTGAAGCTATGGTTGTCTCCAAACACCAACTTCTGGCTTATATACAACTGGAAGAGCATGACAACCTGCAGGAGACTGCCCCCTTTGTGGGCTTCTCTGAGTTGGGTCTACCTTGTGAGCAACCACTGGTGCTATTGGTCATAAGCCACAACTCTCTATCTGGCCTCTCTAAAGAGCAGAAGGATCAAGCTATGGATCTCTTTGCCCAGTATAAAGATGTGTTTGCCAAGGATGATTATGACCTGGGCAAGGCTGCAGATGTTGCTCATCATATTGACACCCAAGGCAGTCCACCTATCCGCTCCAGACCTATACAGCGCAGTCAAGCCAATCATGCCATGGCTAACAAAGAGCTTCAGAAGCTATTTGGATCTGGCTTACTGGTCCCCAGTAAAAGCCCTTGGGCTTCCCCTCTCCTGATTGTCAAAAAGAAGGATGGCAGCAACAGTGTGGTGATTGACTACCGTCAACTGAATGCTGTTATAAAGAAGGATTAATATCCCATCCCTTGTATTGACAATACCTTGGACCAACTGGGTGGCGCCAAGTTCTTCAGCGCCATGGATATTATCATTGGTTACTGGCAGATTGACCTACCCCCTGCTGATCAAGAAAAATGTGCAATCATCACTGACCAAGGGCTATTTCAACCCACAAGGATGCCTCAAGGTCTGTCCAATGCCCCAGCTACCTTTCAACGGGCTATGGATGCAATGATGGGCAACCTTAAACTCACCAGTATCTTGGTCTACCTGGATGATGTTAATGTATTCTCCCAAACCTTTCATGATCACCTATGACACTTGGAGGAAGTCTTCCAGAGGTTACTTGCAGCCAATCTCAAGCTCAAGCCATGCAAGTCCAACTTCTTCAAGGAGCACCTTGAGTTCCTGGGGTTCATCATTAGCCAAGATGGACTCTGCCCTGTACCTCTGAAGGTGGAAGCCATTGAGCAAATGCAGATCCTAGCCAATAAGCGGGACGTGCAGGTCTTCCTGGGGATGATTGGGTACTACCACCGCTTCATCCCCAACTTTGCATCCCTGGGTGACCCCCTTTTTCAGCTCCTCCAAGCTGATAAGGAATTCTTATGGAGCCCAGTGTGCCAATCTGCCTTCAATGCTCTCAAACAAACACTGACTGCAGCCCCTGTGCTGGCCTACTCTGACTTTGCTAAGCTGTTTGTGGTTCATACATATTCTAGTCTGACAGCAATTGGGGGTGTTCTCTCCCAACTGGACTCCAACAGACTTGAACACCCTGTTGGATACTGCTCATGTACGCTTAATGTTCATGAGAGGAACTACACTGTCACCAAACAAGAGTGTCTAGCTGTGATATACTCCTACCAACAGTTCAGAGTCTACCTCCATGGGGTACATTTCACGGTTGTAACAGACCATGCCTCCTTGCAATGGCTGAAGACCCTCAAGGACCCCAAAGGACAGCTGGCGCGTTGGGCCATTAAACTTCATGATTATGACTATGAGATTATTCATCAAGCCAGGGCAGCCCACCAGAATGCTGACTGTCTCTCCTACCTTCCCACTGTTGCCTTAGTATCCCCCATGGCTGATATTCTCTATGACAAGCTTATGGAGGATCCTTCTTTGTGGGGAGAGGAGCCAGTAGAGATACAGAGGGCTCTCAAGAAGTTAGCTGTGGATACCAAGGTCTCTAAGGGACAACTCCTGAAGCTTTGTGGAGACTCTTGGCTACCCTACATACGCCTATCCCTACGCATGGACTCAGTGGTGGCCGCTTACAAGACTACTGGCCATGGTGGCATACAGAAGAGGTTAGCTCTGCTACAGCAGCACTGCTTCTGGGAAGGAATGCATACTGATGTAGTGGATACGCTAGCCAACTGTCATGACTGCAACATTGAGAGGCCTAAGGTTGCCAAGTTTCAACACAGACTGGTATGCCCTGGGTTTGCCTTCCACACTATAGCCATTGACATAGTGGGCCCCCTGCCAGCTACCAAAAGTTGCAACAAGTTCATCATTGTGGCAGTTGACCATCTGACTAAATGGGTAGAGGCCAAGGCAATTCCCAACCAATCTGCACTGGTGACAGCCATGTTTATCCTGGAGAATATCATATACAAACATGGTTGCCCCCAGATCCTGCTGACAGACAATGGTACCAACTTCACCAGTTATATCATCCCCCACCTCAACCAACTGATGGGAATTTGTGAGACACAATCCACTCCTTATCACCCACAGACAAATGGCATGGTAGAGCGCACTAATAGGAGCCTGGTCCAGATACTCTGGAAGCTCAGCCACCAACATGAGACTGATTGGGATACCTTCCTGCCTGCGGCCACCTGTGCGTACAACATTGGGTACCATTGGTCCACTGGCAAGCCGCCCTTCCAACTGCTCTACAGCCAGCAACCAGGACTTCCCCCTTTACTATATTCCTTGGTAAAGCCCACCCTGGCTGTGTCCCCAGAGGCGTACCTCAACAAGCTGGTTCAAACCCTTATTTGCTTGCAATCAGAGGCCTACACCCTAAACTTAAACCATAAGTTGCAGGACCTAGAACAAGCTGCATCCAAATGCCCTGCCTTACCCACTTACCTGGTAGGAGACTCAGTCTACATCTTCAGCAATAGAGGGTACAGCTGCAAATCCAAACTTGTCTCTCTTTGGCAAGGTCCAGTTCAAGTTATCCAGAAGACCAGCCCCAACTCCTACACCCTTAAGGAGCCCCATTCTGGGCAATTGATCACTAGAGTACATGCTCAGTATATTTGTGCTGCTCCTAGTGACCAAGAGTAAGCCCCAATAAGGACAATAACCCAAAAAAACAAAAGCTTAATTAAAAAATCCCATGGGTTGTTGTCCTGTTTACAATAGTGTTGCACCAAAGTATGAGGAATAAGAATAAAAGAACAAGGTGTTTATTGGAGACTGACAGGACTCTTCTAGTACCACACCAACTGTTCTACCACCTGAATGACAGCCAAGAAACACAACTGGTTGCCTACAAATCCACAAAGCCAATGACCAAGGATTGGGCAACAAACCCCCACCAAGAAAGACACACAATTGGCCCCAATGTCCACAGGAAAGACAATCCCCAAGAAGATACAGTCCCACAGAAGACTCTCACAAAGGGCATACTCTACTGGGACCTGACCACCCATCCCGTAGAATAAAGATAAGGCCCACTCAAGGAAGACCCCCATGTTCTCCTCCCACTTGGTATCACAGCGGTTGGTTCCTCAAAGAACAAGGTTTCCAGCCATCACCATTGGCACCAGATGGGCAGTCCCCTCCACTGTGTATGACTTCAACACTTCCTGGAAGGCTTGCCAAAGTTGTTGCTCAAAGTTGTCAGAGGTTTTCCAACTGACTGGTTGAGCGTCGGTAACCCCAGGTGTTGCCCAAGCGCAAAGGACTGACTTCACTATGTTGGATATTGTCCCCTGTTACAAGACTGAAAGGCCTTGACCCTCAAATTGTAATTCCTTCAGCTGAGCCTCTAAGTATACTTCTGCCGCTCACATGGAAAACCGCCAATGGATACTGTTACGCTTTTGCAACTCAGTTCCTGTCACCTCCCTGGGCTCACTCAAAGCTAGGAACAGTGCAGCAAATAATGGGCCTGTACCCCCTAAGGCCAGCTGAGGCATCAGTAGCTAATCTAAGTGAACCCCCAAGTCCAGATAGCTGCCGTCCACATCATGCAGGACTACTTGCTTCTCTGCTGCCTTCATCACCTCCACTGGCCTGGTATGCTTGCGCCTCTTTGGAATTACCACTTCACCTTCTTCAAGACTCTTCTTGTGACTCTTCTAGAGGGACTGTTCACCATAGCCGTCACCTTGAGATGCCAGCCATTTTTAAACCTGTTGTCTAATTCAGTGGAGGGAAATGTTGCAGATCCTGAATGGATTAGACAAAAAGTTGTCCATCTAGGGATTAAGCAATGGAACAATTGCGCAGTTGCGCTATTGCATCCTGATTCTACTAGTGATAAAGACGTTTAAAAGGTCCCTAAAACAGGTGTTCAATTTGCCTTTCAAACGCGCACAAGGCATGGGCTTCACTTCCAGGATTTTAAATAGAACAATAAAGTTATTTATATCTACCTCCTTAAGGAAAGCCGCAAGAAAGCGGTTGTTCTCTTGCGTAAGACTTTTAGCTGTGTCAACCCACTCTCCTCTATTTGGGAAGTTCTTATGTCTGTGCCCCCCCTGCCTCTGGTGGCAATTCCCCTGCCTCACAATAATAGGTGTGATACTATCTAAATAAATACCAGTTTTTTCTATACACCTTATTATTCTTCTGTCCTTCATAGGCTGCCACTATACCATCAACAGGTATAGTATTAAGAATTAAGGTCACTGACTAACTGTTTGTAGAAGCTAGCAACCCTTTGCTGCAACTTTTACAACAGCCATAATGTCAGGGATCTATCCTGTGGTAGGTTCCTGAGAACTTGTGGGTGAATGGCCTGTGGGCCCAGAAGGAAGGGCCCACCACAGGATGGGAGCTAACTTTACAATGTAGGATAGTGTTTCCCAAGGATGGCCCAGGGTCTTCTGGTGGGCACCATAGAATTGAGTAAGCCAGTGAGGGTGATTTACATGACTCCAAATATCTGGGCAGAGGTGGACTCACAAGTAGCAACAGATTCTTGCAGGTGGTTGGGCTGCAGGGTCAAAGGAGGGGTAATTGATCCCAGGTATGCGGGCAGGAGTTATACTTGTCGCAGAATAGCAAGGGTGGTACTGTAATCCAGGTTCATTCACAACTAATAAGCTCTGTTCCTCTGGTACGGACTTCTGGATTGTAAAGCAAGACTTTTTCCAAGGTAAATTCCAAATAGGCTGAGTTGGGAGGATACTCTGTGAAATGGACTGAGCTGTAGGGAGCTCCTGGGAGACAGAATAGTTTGAGTGGTTGGTCAACATTTTCTTGGGCTGGATGGAAATCTAGAACAGGAGGCAGTAGATTAAAGTAAAAATGATAAAGTGCTAAAAGGAGGTAAGGTATAGCCTGGGTGGACCAAAGGTTCATAACACTTTATTGTAAAAATGGCAATGAGCAACTTTCTGGCAACCCCAGAGTATAAATATGCTCATCTGCCATTGGAAAACTTTTGAAAAACGCTTTGGGCTGGGTGGTATCATTTACCAGGGTTTGGAAATATCAGGGACCCACTTGATAGAGAACAAGTTCCCTACATGGTGGTCCAAAGCCCCTAAGTTGAGCCCTGCTATTACTGATCCAATGGGTACTGTGATCATGGTAAGATGACCTAGGTGGCCCAGATAGGCAAATATTCCCAGTTAAAGCTGAAGCAACCCAGCAGATAATATCCCACCATGTAGGTTAACAGGTATAATGAAGCATTGGGTCTAACCAGCAAAGGTTCTGCAGGAGGAGGAGGAGTGGAAGAGCAACCTTAGTGGAATTTGCGCCCCCAGTGACCAGAGGGGTATTTAAACCAACCATGGGCAAGGGATTCCTTCTGGTGAGAATTGTCTGGGGATTAATTGTGCCAGTTAGTAGTTGGTGTTGGATTCTCCAAGGCTAGCACCACAGGTAAGAAAGAAGCTAGAAACCAGAACAGGAATAAAATTCCTTTCATGGTTTCAAAATAAGGATCAAAAGATAAGTGTGGACAGAGATAGAGTAGGAATAATTCTTTATTGTTGGAACAAGTAAAAATGATAAATATGGCTCATTTAATTAACCTCAAAATAGAGGCTGGAACATTTTAAGTGGCTATTGGAAGTAAGATGGATTTGCAGAGGATTATCATGATTATTCTGAATGAAACTAATACCTGGGTGATCTGTGCCTCAAAATGTGCCTTGAGAATATCCATTATGATATTGGTGAGATCAGAGGAGAAAGACAAAGCCACAAGATTGAAGACAATTAAGGGCAACTGCCAGAATTAAATCATTCCTCAAGTCAACTTACTGAATGTCAACAATTTGTTGACATTCAGTAAGTCAACATTATTTTAGTATTTATCTGCCGTAATTGGGCATTTCCAAAACTAAGCTAATTTTTCATAATGAATTATTAAGTCAGAATTGCAAAATTAAAAAGGAGAAGGCATAATCTTGATATCATTTAAACAAAGGCTTGATTCTAAGCCAAAAAACTAATATAATTTACTATGAAAATGTAAGTTTCTTTGTACTTTTACATTGAGGTCAACTCCAGTAAGTAATATCTGGATGTCAACACCAAATAAGAATCCATAAATTTCTTAATAAAATACACAATATTCTAAAAATAACTATTTTTTATATTTTATACTACTGTTTTTATTAAATATGTATTAAGATAAGTTTTGAACAAAAACATATGCCAACTTTTATAGTGTTCTTTGTATTATTTATATATTTACTGTTATTTTAAACTCACTGGATAAACTATAGCTTATTTCTGGAAGTGCACTTTAGCCAAAACGCATATGTTAAAACTAGAAATTATA
Organism: Entomophthora muscae; assembly: GCA_014839935.2. Classification (NCBI taxonomy): domain Eukaryota; kingdom Fungi; phylum Entomophthoromycota; class Entomophthoromycetes; order Entomophthorales; family Entomophthoraceae; genus Entomophthora; species Entomophthora muscae. The sequence goes on along the minus strand of QTSX02002841.1, from coordinate 1,427,107 downwards.
TATGTATTTATAATATCAACTTTGTGTCAAATCAGTGTGTCACCTAAATTGCAACAAAGGGGTTTGGCTAAGCAAACAAAATGACATAATTTAAGCAATATTTAATATGAGAGTTACTATAAAAGAACGCTGACTGCCTGAATGTTGACACCTTCACTGGTTTATTAGTAAAACACTGCTGCTTAACAAAAAGCACACATACAATGATATGATAATTCAGGCCAAAGTACCCAGGGCTGTACTTTAGACTTCCCTCTACAATCCCTACTATTTAGTTTTTATAAGTTACATATGCAAATCTTTAAAAGTTTTAAATTTAAAAATAATCAATTTTGGCCTTAAAAAACCAACTCTTTAAAATATTAACCAAGCTTTATAAGTGATTTACATAGTGTTTTTCTATTTTAATGCTGGCTGTCAATGAGTCGACGTCAAAAATGAAAAGCGTTTTTATGCTGACAAACTAAATTAAATATTTTTGACTATTGTGACTACCAGAATGATGACTTTTTATTTAAACATGGTTTTTTCTATTCTTTACTAATAAAATAGCTCTAAAATTACGTTTCATACTTCTATAAAATATTACATTCATAATAAAAAATAAAACAAGTTATTGTTATTTAGTTTATTCATGTTTCACATGATTATTCTTACTTTATGAACTCTACTCTAATTATTGTAGGACAAATCTTCCAAGAAGCCACAAAAGAGCCCCAAGTCAACCAAGAAAGTATCCAAAGCCTCTGGAAAGGCCCAAAGTCCCTACCCCAACAAAAAACCAGCCAAAGAGCCCTCAAAGAAACAGAAGACAAAGGAGAAGACCCCAGATCCTGAAAGTAAAAAGTCCTCCCCTGCCCCCTCCTCTTCTCCAAGCTGTTACCAATCAGAAGGAGATGAGGTTTCACTAAACAAGCAAGGAAGAAAGAAGATACCCAAGAGTCCAGAACCCCAGTCAATCCCAGATGAATCAAGCTCAAAGGAATCAAGCCCCAAGGAATAAAACTCATCCCAGTCCAAGAAGCGCAAGAATCCAACTCCAGATAATTCCCTCCACCGCCCAACAAATCTGCACCTCCATCCTTCTCATCAAGTATTAATAAAGAAGATCCTGATGATTACCTGTCTGACTATTATCAAGCACCAATTGGCCCATGAGATCCCCTAAAGTTTTACAATATATGTAGCTTCAAAGGAGAGTTTAAGCTCCCAAAGAAGTTCCTTTGGCTTTTCCCTCTAATGTCTTTTAAAGGAGGTGCAAGTTTAGTCTGTGATGGCTATGTTTTTAATTGCAACAATCAAAAGAGAGTAGGAAAAAGCAAGCATTATGTGTGTGAAGATAGAAGCTGTGCTGCCAGGATCAACACAGAAGGATGGGATAAAGTCACTAGTGAAAAAGGAGAGCACACATGCAATGCTCCAATCAATCTTATTGAAAATCTTCTAAAGTGGTACCTCTACCAAATGGTCCCAGTCTCAAAAGACGTCAAGGCTTCTGATCTGGCAGTTAAGGCCACCACACACCTAAGTAATGAGAACCTGAAGCTCATCCCTGACTGCAACCAGTTAGTAAAGTACATATGTGACAAACGCTGTGATCTATTCCCCCATAAGAAATCTGCCATGGTCCAAGGAGAGTTAGTATTGACAGAGGAGTTAAAGATGTTCAATGGTGATGAGGTATTCCTTTTAAATGATGATGGGCCTACATCAGAGGCAAGAATTATATGCTATGCTACACAACAGAACCTGGAGCAGTTAAGGGATTCAGAAACCTGGTTATGTGACAGTACCTTTGCAGTATGCCCCTGCCTTTTTTTACCAACTATGGGTTGTACATTCCCTTATTGAAGGCAAGGTGCTCCCATTTGTCTACTTTCTGCTTCCTGGGGCAACAGAAGAGATCTACACAAAGGCCTTTAAAATTCTTCAGGAGGGCATCAAAGCCCTACCCAATAATAAAAAGTCCCCCTGGCCATAACACTAGAGCCAATCCAGATGATGATGAAAAGAATGAAGCCACTATTGCTGCAGAACAAGAAGCTCATGATAAAGCACTTGGCCCCTCAACTATAATCATGGACTATGAAACTGCCCAGAATAATGCTTTTGTAAACACCTATGATGGAGAGGTCCAGGGGTGTTTTTTTCATTATTGACAGGCTGTCAACAGGCAACTAAAGGGTCTACCTGAGCTCAGCAAGCTCCACTGTCTAGATACATCAGGAAAGTGAAAGTTCTTAATTCAGCAGTTTGTAGCACTAGCCCTTGTAAAACCAGAGCATACTGGACAAGCCTTTGAGCTCCTATGCCAGGATCCATATGCCAAGAAACATGATGGTGCCTTCTACCCTTTCATTGAATATTATGAACCACAGTGAATTGGACGTAAGGTCACTAAGCGCTGGAGCAAGCCCAGAGCTAAAGCCAACTGGAACTGCTATCAGGCAGTTCTTAAGGATGAGATGAAAACAACTTCATCTTTGGAGGGCTGGCATAAGCATATCAAGTCCTCCTTTGGAATCAAGCCCAGATACAACACCTTCTACAAGCACCTTAAAGTCCAACAGGGGAAGACTGCTGCATCCATCAGAGATATTGAGAACCACCCATCCAAGAAGAAGATAACCACCAAAGAGAAACAGTGTCAAGAGAATATCAAGGACGTTGTCAAGGCCAAATATAAGCTTTCAGAGATTGGGGAATACATCAAGAAGATTGCCACAGTTCTTAATGGCAACCAGGTGATCACAGTCTAGCTTTCAATTAAATTTATTGAGTATTGCCTAATTTTTTATATAGTTCTTATATGCTAAGTATAATATTTTTAAAAAAAATAGTTATTCTAAATAACTCATTAATAATTTATGATACTGTTTTTATAAAATAATTGATTTTCAATTGATAGTTTGATGCTTTAGACTGTATTGCATGGCCTATATAGGTATTTTACTAGTAAATTATATGTTTTTTTGTAGTTTTCAATATAGAAAAAACTTTATATTACTATTTCTTATTGTTAAATTTTCCTATAATATGTGAAATTTTATGCAGTATCTTTTTGTGTTTTGGATTTTTTTTATAAGTGGGAAAAAAATTTATTATAGTAAAGATAGCTAATTTCATAGTGAATTTTTTTTGAAGTGTATTTTTATGAATTTTTTAATTGTCATGTATAATTTTTATGAACTTTTTAAAATTTATGTTGTCACATTACCCTAAAAAGTATCTTGAAGCTTAATTTTTATTAAGTAAAATGTTCAGGAAACAGGTTTCTGCTTATTAAAAAAGTGTCAACATTTAGTAGTCTGCATGAGTTAAAACTTAATTCTGACTTTTCAATGCTGTCAACATTCAAGTATTTTTAATTCTGATTGTTGACATATAGTAAGTAGACTTTCAGAATGAGTTAATTCTGACGGTTGCCCAATTAAGTGGTGTAAATGCTTAATCTTTGAGAAGATCAAGTGCGGAGCCAGGTCCAGGAAAGTAACAAGTGGATTTGAAAACAAAAAGGAAGAAGAAACCAGCCAATCAGGATCTGAGCAGTAAGTGACATGTCTAGGAGTTTTACTAATGTTTTCAAAAGCAAAACCAGAGTTGAAAGCAAAAATTGAATGAAAGAATTCAAAATAAATAAGTAAATTAAGTTGAATAATTGAATCTGTACTAACGCTGGACCCTTTCTTAGGGTACTGGGTTCAATTCCTGTTGGGTTCTAGACTAGAATACAACATGTTTCTAATTACTTGGTTGTTGTGTTTCTTTGCTAGCTGTAATTACAAATATCATCCATAAAATTAAGGTAGTCAGGGAAAGAATCCCTGACAGGAAATCCTTGGCATTCAATATAGACAATTCATCATTGGCTGGGCAGGGCTGGGAAATGTCAATTTCCTTCTTTGAGACAAGAGATTTGTTATCATCTGGCGGCCCTTGTTCTTGGGAAAGTTTCTGCAGTACTCCATTGGTGGTGGCCCAAGTTATTACAGGGATATTGCTTTGGTTGGCGCTCCCATTGACTAGGCTAAGAGGATCCTTCAGAGGGCAGGGTTTGGATGTAGAAGGTTTTACGCTGGTGGGTTTTGGAGGTTTCTCTGAAGTCAAATCTGTTTCTGATTTGAGCCCAACAAAATGTAGCTGCAGGGTCCCAGGGTTTGAATCTTGTATTTGGGGTTTTTTCTTGCTGATTGATAATAGGAATTTGTTACTTGTGATGCAGAAAGACTTGTCTTTATATATTAATAGTGTGCTTTTCAGAGCTGTTGAGATTTTAGAGGATCCAGGAAATTCTTACTTGCTTCTTTGTTATCCTGGTCTGACTCTTTTATGGTTTGACAGGGAATCCCTTATGTAATCTTTGATGATCTTGGATTCCAGGCAAGGAATCTTGGTGTTAAACTTGTTGCCATCTGGTGATCACTTCCACATTTTTTACTTCCCATAGTCTTAGCTGCAGACCATCTCTATCATTTAATGGTAGTCTTCTTTAAGTTAAAAATCAAAACAAACATAAAGCATAAAATAATTGAGGGGAAAACAACCATTGTCACAAATAAGCATATTTATTAATTATTATCATGTTTCCATTTTATACCAATTGGGGTATATTTGGCTGAAAACCCCTCTGGTTCTGGAATCACACCTGGATTCCTATTACGTGGTTTTTGACATAACAGTGTCATCCAATCCAGATCTTTACCAAAAAGATCTTCACACTCTTAACCTATAAGAATGTACCCTAATACATTCCAGAATCACCTGATTTCTTCTGTGGAAATGTATTGTTTTGGCTTGAAGCATTACAAACTTCTGGCACCAAAACCCTGCAGAGTATACATATTCCAGATCCAAGCTATCCTTGTTCCAACTGGGAACCAGCTGATCAATCCTAAATACATAGGCACCATTGTCTACATTTAGCTGTTTTTTGCATTAACTGGGTTTTCACATTAATAACCCATTAAAACGCTTCAAAACTCAAACCAGGCGCTTTTAACCTAATAAATTTGCTGAAACGGCGCTTTTAAACCAGAATTTGGGGTTTTACTTTTGGTTCTCCTTAACCAAACTCCTTGATACAGTCAAGGCAATTAAACAATATAATTAAATCCTCCTTAATTATATTCCCAGCATATATTAATTAACCTTACCAGTTAATTAATTTATTTGAATACAACAAGTCTTTACTTGATACAGTCAAGTCCATTTTGGCCCTATGATTAAATCCTCATTAATCATATTTGAGGGTATCAATTAACCTTCATGGTTAATTAGTTGGTTTGAGACACCTAGTCTCACAATCTGAATTTTTCAGATTATTCATTTTAGCCCTCAATTAGTACAGTTTAATTGATTCCTGTGTTGCAATATCTTCAATTACTCCCTCTTGGGGAATTAATGCCCCAAGCAAATCATCAAATGGCTCACTATATAGTTCACCGTCCAACCAATAAACTGGTAGCGCCATTATCAGTCAACCATCTATGACGGGGATCACTCAATCCAGGTCCTAAATGGAACACAACTTGATCAAGCCTTGTGACACAAGAGGAACATTATTCAGATAAGCCCCATGACCTCCATGACGTACATGGATGCCATGTGGCTTGTCATGATACTATACATTATTCTATATTCATATTCAATAAAGTATCATTCTCTTCTTAAATCTTCCCCTTATTTCATTTATTATACTTCCCAGAAGTATAAACTTGACACCTGGCTAATCCATTATTACACTGGAAAATCTCTCCAAGGCCAATTCTATTGCTTTGGATTTCAACCTATGAAATTTATCACAATTCAACCTCTTTGTGGAACCACAGCCCAACATGCCTGTAGTACAGTCACAGAGATGGACAAAAAACAAGTTTGGAGTGTTTGAAGTTATACACAAAATGAAAAAAATAAAAACAATAATTTTTATTAGTTAACAATAGTATTTGACACACTGAAGATTTTTTTGTGTGACTTCTGTGCGCTCTGCACTTGATGTTTGTCTATAGCAACAGCTCTGAAAAGTACATTAATAATATTTAATTGAAGTTAAGCAATAATCACTATCCAATTTATTTGATATATTCTAGGAATTACATGTGTAAAAAGCAACCACACCTTAAGCCCAATTAAGTATATTGTATTAAATAACAAAGCCAACTTTATACGTACCATAGTAATGTACAGGACAATTGCTTAATAATTTAGAATAAAAATAAACGATCCACAGTTCAAGATCTATTCAAAAGGTGATTTTAATTTTGGTAATTTTAGTCATTAATCTGACGTTTGCGAGTCATGAAGCTTAACTTTAAGTCGCCAATTTTATTTACAACATAAAAAAATTCAGTCTGGAAAAGTTTTTATTTTTAAAAGGATGAGCCAAGGCATTTGAAGCCTCCCCGTACATGATTGTCTCGTTGAGAGAACTTAATGCTAGAGGTTCGCTCTAAGCAGAAGGACTCTCTTACACACCGCTAGCACTTTTAGGCCATGATTTAGGGCATTATGGATTAGAAAAAGTAGCCTCCTAAAAAACTCACTAACATTTTAGATTAGTTTGTGATTAGCATTTTTCCCACCCAGCGCTTTTAATCTTGAAGTAGTATAAGGAGTAAACAGTTGTGGATTGAATAAAAATCACATCACAAAGTGTCGAAATGCTCTACTTTCTGATAAAATACTCTTGCACCACACCCTGGTAGCTAATGAGGACATACCGTGTATTTGTTTCTAAACATTTAGAGTGTCTTTTGGGATTCTTGCTAGGTTTTGTAATTCTAACTCGCGAATTAATGAGCTTATATTTTTAGTCCAAATTCAATCGAAGAATGTAAAATGTTTTATTTAAATTTCATTTTAAACGGAAATAAAGAGTGTGCCACCTATTACAATCGAGCAACACCATCTTTGAACTCGAATAAAAAATAGTCCTCCCCCAAAAAACCTATCACAATCTAGCAACTTATCCTTGATTGGATGGATGTTTAGACAGGATGGATCACTTGGTCCACAAGGTTTAGATTCAAAAACAGTTGTAATACATCACCTGACATTGATTCGAATCTGATTTTTTTATAATCAAACCAATTAAATTTTTAAAAAATAAACACACTCTTGCCTTTTGAAACTGGAATTGTTAGCCCACTAATAAAAAAGATTTGATATTAAGTTGACGAAGTGGCTTTCATTATGATGTAGGATAAAACTAAGACTGGAGTGGGAGCAAGTTAAGCTACGCTTGAAAAATCAAACTTATGAAAATCAAAAACAGTCAACTTAAATTGAACAACTAAAAGCCAAATTGGCATGCAAATTAAGTTACTAAATGAGATATGAAAATTGAAAACCGCCAAATTGAAACCAAAAACATATAATATTATTTTGTAAAAAAGCAGTTAATATACTTTTATTGTGTTTGGCTCCTTGGGACAACATCCAGGAGGACATGGCGGGAAATCTTTATAACAAAAGATTTGAGGTTCAGAGCAAGCCTTGTGTTAGCTGTTAAAGCAAAGTGGTACGCAGCATGATTCAAGGATATACAATGAGGATATAGTAAACAAATCATGAGTTGCTTGACAAGCAGGAGACCAAATCAGGAGGACAGTTTCAATATCTTGGATCCAATGGCGGTGTAGCAAAAGATTGAAATGGAAATTTTTAATAGGCAGGTGATTTGTAAGGATAAATTTGAGAGAGAATCAGAAGGCGTCAACATGTAAAGCGCGGGCCAGGTTGCAGCCATGGAATCTATGGCAACCTTGACGGCCACAGAGGCTAGTCTTTCAAGGATAGGGGCAAACAGCCATAAGTGAGCCATCATTTTGGGATAAACTTCTTTTATTTTCTCAGGGATAATAAGTTATCTAGAAACAAGTTTCTAGAGGGGAAATGGGGAAGTCTTAAGGGAGTTCAGGATGGGGCAGAAGGGGATTCTGCGGCTTCTGATTAGCTGGCAAGAATATTTTCAGCAGTTGGTGGTCCTACATTGGAATTTGAGTCGATGATATCATAATTTGAAAAATTCTGGTGACCAGTGGGTTGAGCACTGCCATCCCCAAATAACATATAATGTGTAATTTTCTTGTCATAATTATTTGGGGAAAAATAAGGTAGGTCCAGATTTTGAGGGCTATTTGAGCAACCCCAGCTTTGACCCATTTTTTGTCTATGACAGTGTTTAAGTCATCAATTTCTTTCAGGAGTTTGGCTGCAGTTCTTTGCTAATTTTGGGTTTTACAAGGGTACACTATTCCTTTCATTTGATTTTCTACCTTAACATTAGCCTTCAGGACAAAATTAAGGGCACATACCTTAATTTTCTAGAATGAAAGATGAGGAATTCCTTTTGGCAAAAAGGAAAGGAAAAAGCTTGAAGAATATTAAAGCCAACACTAATGTGGATAAACTTGTCTTTATTAGGAGAAAATATTCTACTTAAATAGTAGACAAGGGTTGATGATCACTCAATAGGTAGACAGAGTGGCAGAGGGGGTCACATTGGGGTGAGGTCATACCTGGATCAGTCAAAGACAGGTATGGTATTCCAGAATGGGTGAACAGTGAAACAGACCCATTTACAGAAAGCAAGGAATTCCCAAAATCAAAGGCAAAACCAACCAAATCTTTGCACATATCATTATTTGAAGGCCATATCAAAATAGCATTAATGGCGCAATTTACAACATCAACAGATTATAGGGTGCAGAGAAGGATTGGTGAGTACCCATAGCCTCTACAATAGATGTGATGAGGCAAGCATTGAAGTTGGTGCCATTATCAGACAGCAGGATTTGAGAGCAACCATGACAATAGAAGATATCTTACAACAAGAAATCTGCAGTAGTCTTGGCAGCTATATCTTTTATAGCTCTGGCTTTGACCCATTTGCTAAAATGGTCCACAAATACCAAGATAAACCAACACACAGACCTAGAACAAGAGAGGGGTCCAACAGCACCAATACTCAATGTGTGGAAGGCATGCTTGTTGGAAATTACACCATTAATGCTATTTCAATTTGGCCTTCAAATAGTGATATGTGCAAAGATTTAGTTGGTTTTGCTTTTGGCTTTGGAAATTTCTTGCCTCTATAAATGTCAGGGGCCCACTTGAGAGGGAACAAGTTCTCAATCTGATGATCCAAGGCCCCTTGTGACCATACTACAGTCACATTGGGCTGTGGTTTCACAAAGAGGTTGAATTGTGATGAATTTCATAGGTTGAAATTCAAAACAATAGGATTGGCCTTGGAGAAATTTTCCAGTGTAATAATGGATTACCCAGGAATCAATTAGGCTGTACTAATTGAGGGCCAAAATGAATAATCTGAACAATCCAGATTGTTGTAACTGTGCTGTTTTAGCAAAGTTACAAGGGGAATTTTTTTAGAAACTAGATAATATTCTTTATTGAGAGATAATGATTATATAGTTAATGTGAGTCATGGATAACAGGAACATGATATTGTTGATCAAATAGTGAGATGGTGAAGGGGGTGGCTTGATCCTGATAATGAGTCAAGCGCCAAAACAAGGTATCCATTGCAAGGGATCATCATTTGTTCATGTTATTGAATTTGGAAATTTGAGCCAACTTCCTAGTCTGGCTTCAAGTGACTGGATAATCAGATTGCGGGTCACAAACCTGCTTACTTGGAACCTTGCTGGAGGGTCAAGCCTGCTGTTTTGACACCCCCCTGGCTGAAGGTCGGCCTCTTCTGGGGGCAGGTTGTTGGGAGCCTGGGCGCCATACTGGTCTAACTGTTGTTCTGTGGCGGGCAGGATGGTCTCACATTGTTTATGTCTTGCTTTTCAAGGCCTTAGGCAATCATGGTGGAGGACCTTGTCTTGATTATGTTTCCCAAGTCCTTGTACAAGGTAAGTGTTGTTGTCATTTACCTTTAGAATGATTGCCGGACCTACTTTCTCTGGTTGTAATTTACTTTTATCGGTATTCATTACCCAGATTTTGTCACCTGCCTCATGTCTGTCTTGGATGGGGACAAAGGTATTCTGGAGGCGTTTTTCTTCTCTTTCTAGTTGATTGATGTTGGCCTGTATGAATTGAGAGTCTGAGTGGGAAAGAACTTCACTGGGCATTTCCAACTTGGGTCCTGATAGCTCTTGGATAATATTGGGTTGTATGCCATAGACTAACTTGAAGGGGCTTTTCACAGTGGATCTGTTCATATGAGTCTGGCATACAAGAAATGCAGCTGATAGCTGCTTATATCAGTCATCAGGTCTCCAGGCAGTGAGCTTGGCCAGGGCCTGCACTAGGCTGCCATTCAGCTGCTCCACACGTCCATTGGCCTGAGGATGATAAGGTGTTGTCACTGTGTGCTGGATCCCATTCTTGGTGAGGTATACATTGGTATCTTCAGAGGTTGATTCCTTGCCTCTGTTGGTTATCTGGAGTTCTGGCTTTCCAAAATTGCTGATGATTTCTTTTCCTATGAAATGCTGTACAATATTGCCTGTGTGTGTCTTTACTGCTTGTGCCACTGGCCATTGTGTGTCAAAGTCTATTGCGGTAATGATGTACTTCTTGTTATGTTTTCCTGGCATGGGGCCCACAATATCTAGGGCCCATACCTTGAAGAGCATTTGCGTGCGGATAGGTAGTGCTGACTTAGGCGGGGTTTTGCTTTTTGCAAATTTTTCACATACTTTGCATTGGTCTAAGACTTCCTGAACGTCTCAGTAAAGAGTTGGCCACCATACTTTGTGTTGTGATCTGAGGCGCAGCACAGAGTCACAACGGGAAATCCTAACCTTAGGATTGGATTTTTACTAAGTCTTGGTTAGAATGGCAGGGAAGGCTATGCAATTACCTTGTGGCCCTTATTGAATAATATCTGCTAGACGTGGCTAGAGAGGCGCCAAAGTACTGGGAGACACAAAGACAAAAATGTGAATAGAACTTAATTATTGGTGAATAATAAATGGAATATATACTGTGTAGCTTTACCACAAAACAGTAAATGAATAGTAGGATCACTTGCCACAAGCATGAATGGGGCAAGTGAGCTGCACAGAATCAGGAAACTGAACAATTGAATTTCCCTATTTGGAGCCAGATTCATTTTGAAGAGCAAAAGTGAAAGAGAGAGATTTGTCCTCAAAATAACCCATCAAAGGCAAAATCAAAACACGGTGAATGGCGGCATTCACAACATTGCCCCCCTCTAGATTGACCTTAGGGGGGCAGTACTTGCAGAGGAATTTGGCATGCACTCAGGAAAACAGTCAACCACTGGAGAGGAGTTTCACAGTGTACTCTGATCCTTGCTTGAAGGTCACTTCCAGAGGTCCAACCCACAACATATCTAACTTGTGAACACATCCTCCTACTCTATGCTGATAGTAGAGAACATGGTCCCCAATATTGAACTCAGGAAAGGAACAGTGTTCAGTATTGTCAGGAGAGAGCTCAAACATCTTGGTGTTATATGCGGACGTGTAGGAAGTGGCCTGAATATCAATGATACAATTGACTAGATCTTTGATATGGTTGTCAGGGTTCATGGCCTTATCAGAGGAGAGTAGGGGGGCCCCTAGAGCAACAGAGTGGTGGCTTCACAACCATACAACATAGCAAAAGGGGAATACCCGGTGACACAATGTTTGCTAAGGCAATAGGCAAAGAGAGCAGCAGGTAATTATAGATCCCAGTTTGCAGCATCAGAGTAAGTGAGTTTCCTCATGATAGAAACCAGAGCTGAGTTTGCACGCTCAACTGCCCCATTGGTAGAAGAATTATAGGGGGCAGAAAAATACTGGTGAGACCCCAAAGCCTCAACAACCGAGTTCACTAACTTGGCATTGAAGTTAGTACCATTATCAGATAGCAACACTTGAGGACAACCATGGCAAAATAATACATCCTGTAGCAGAAAGGCAGCAGTTGTCTTGGCAGTAATGTCCTTAGTAGGGCAAGCTTCTACCCACTTGCTAAAATGATCAACAGCAATTAGGATAAAGCAGCAGCCAGAGCAGGAGCAAGGGAGAGGCCCTACGGCGTCAATAATGACAGTGTGAAATGCATGTTGCGGGGGGACTAGCTTGAACTTGTGAGAGGCAGCGCAAGGTCGTTGAAGCTGACAATCATGGCAACTAGAAATGACATCTGGAATCAGCAGGCAAAGGTTTTCCCAGAAGTAGTTTTTCTGGAGCCAGGAATAAGTCTTGGCAACACCTCTGTGTCCTGTCTCCTTATGATCTTGAAGAACCAATAAAAGGCAAAGACTGGGCCGTACATAAGGCAGGTAGTGGTCTTGTACTTTCTTGAAAAGCTGATTGTCACAAATGAGTGTATCTTCAGATAGCTTAGATAGGGCAATTCAGACTTCTTCTGTCTTGCTCTCCCAAGAGGAAGGATGTCCAATTAGTTCATATAGTCAATCAGCCTCAGCAGGGTGTAGCGCAAGGGGCAACAGCGCCCATGTTGACAATAATAATGTTGACAGTGGCCATGTTGACACTTTGTTGACATGGCCACTGTTGACTCAAAACTCTAAATCTCCTATGTTTTTTGCTAGTTGCACTAGCTTAATTCTTTTTTAAAGCGTTCAGGGGTGCAAAACCAGAAAACACAACAAAATTGTGGCCATCTCAACACAATTTAATATTAAGCTTAATAAAAAACTCCATTTAACCAGATTTTTCCTTTACTTTTACTAATAAAAATTAGTTTATTTTTTTATTCTTTTTCACAATGCAAAAGTGTCAATGTCAACACTTTTTAAGCCAAACTTATTTTTAATAAGAAAACTGAAACATCTATAGTAAAAAAAAAGTGCACATTTAAAAATATTTTTTTATTGAATTATTATATTGAAAAAGACATTGCACATACAGTAGATTGTTGGAATGTTCATTTTATAAATATATATGTGGCACTTATACCGGCTTTAATATATTAAGTGGATTGGTGGCTAACGGCAATCCAATAATTTAAGTGTGAGTTACTATGTAAGTTACTATAGAATATATTATTAAAAATAATGTTGACACTCATAAATATTGTTTATTTGCTTGTGATCATCCATCAAGGTGGAGTTAAGCAAATTAGAGTGGCACAATTAAGCCTGGATTAATATGTCATCTCATATAAAGAATGTCATAAATGACATTGTCAACACTTTACCCTTTTCAATACTGAATACAACTTTCTTAACAACTTCACATATACACAATGTTAAAATATCATATTACCACTACCCAAATATTATTTTTAATAAAAGAATAAATAACTTTGATACTTTTTTTACTTATTTTCATATATTTTTTTAATTTTTATATGTGAACAAAAACACATAAAAAATGGTTAATTTTTGCTAGCCCACATAAATTTAATTAAGCGTACTATGTTTTTTCATAGTAAGTTTTCAAAAAAATGTCAACAGTGACAATGTTGTCAAAAATAGTGTCTACAATTTTTGTAATTGATAGTGAGAATTCAGCTTTTTTTACTAGTTGTCACTCATAATGTCAACACTTTTCAGTTCTCACATATAAAGATTTATGTTTTATATACAGTAGTTTTAAAAGCTATGGCAACAACCAAAAATAACTCAGATTTAAACAAAATGATTTCATATTTGAACAAAATTTAACTCTCAGGTTAAAATATACACTCTGTTAATAGGGGTTATTGGCATTAATGGGCAAAATGGGTCAACACAGCAACAAAGGGCTCACACGCAAAGAAAAACCATTCAAAATACAATCCAAAATACATTGATTCACAAACAAAATAGTGTGAGTTGACTTTTGGTGTACATATGGGTCATTATTTTAGAGATTAGGCCATTTTCTAATGCACATGCTGCTCAAGTCGCAGCATAACACAGTTCGATTTTGAAAAAGTAACTAATTACACAATTTATATTTAAAACATTAATAACTCAATGAAAAATTAATATTTTTTCACACTGTAAACTATCAAAATGAAGCTAAGAATCTTATCTTTCTATTGGTGTAAAAATTTTAATATGTATACTATGCTCAATATTAAAGCAAAAGTAATTTAAAAGAGCATAATCCAGATTTTATTATATGATTATATCTAATGATATAAAGTAGATTACTTCAAAGCTAATAAATACTTTTTTTTGAATACACAACAGATGTTTTTTATTTGACGAAATTAAAGATAAGATTGAGAGCTTTATTTTCGCATTTTATTTTATTTAAAAAGCTCAATTCTCTAGGATTTTATGATAGTTTGAAGTTAGGATGTTTTTATCACTGTTTAGATTGATTTTAAGGTTCAAGTGAGCTTCGAACCTCAAATTGAGCATTCATTAAATGGAATTCTTTAATATTTTATCATTTTAAAAATATGCGGAAGAGTTACAATTAACTGAATACATCATTTTAATTGATTTGCATTGATTACAAAGAGGATATGATGTAATAATAATGCTTAGCTGCTTCACATATATCACTTGTGCATGAAAACTGGGTATTTAATTAATTTCTGCAAACATAAATTCAAGTTCAAACTATAATAAAAGCTATCACACCATTTCTTTCAGAATGGTGTCATTTAGCTTGGTATATAAGAGCTAAAGTACCACAAAGCTTCTAATCCAAATAACCCAATTCAAAGACCACATTCTGATCATAACTACTCCATCATTAAGGCACACATCAAAGATCTGACCTAATTACAGATTCAAAATACTACCATGTCCTCAGTTAAATTTACTTCTTCCATGCTACCCTTTTTTTCCTTGGGAGCTTCAACAAAAAGAGAGAGAATTGCAATGTTAAAAAAGGCATTCCTCTTTATTGCTGGTGATGATCTTGATAATTTCATCAAGCACTTCCTTACTCAAACTGAATTTGGGAAAGCTCAGTTCCTGCCAACTATTCAAAATCAAAAAGGCAATGAGTTCATTGAAAACTTAAAGGATCTCATGAAATCTTCTCCCCAAAAACATCTCCCAGCCTTGCGATCTCTGGTTACTTCCAGTTACTCTTTAAAAGAGCTTAATGATATGGGGTTTAATATAACCAAAAGTGAGTTTGAATACTCAAGAAAAATAAATAAAAATAAAAATGTAAGCTTAAACAAAAAAAGCCAAAAAAATAATAACTATTCATTAAAAAAAGAAATAACTAAAAAAATAATTAAAAAATTGCTGGAAAATTCTTTTGAAACAAGCCAGTTTACAAAAAAAGTGCCTGAAAAAATTTATAAAGATATAGAAAAAGAGATGAGTAATTACTCAACTGAAATTAAATACTCTCTACTTAAAACAAAAAAAGAAATATATGAAAATATGAAAATAAAAAATGAAATTTCAGTTTCAATTTCTACTTACTATAAATTAATCCCTAAAAATATAATAAAAAGTAAAAAACAAACTGATATGTGCAATATTTGTAATTTAAAAAATTCACTAGAAAAAAAGAAGGAAGAATGTGAAAGTAAAAACTTACCATTACCAGAATCTATAGACAATGACTTAAAGACTATTAATCAGCACCAAGACTTTTATGTTCATCAAAATTGTGAATATAAAAAAGATATTAATGAACTAGATGATGAGTCTTGTGTTGTAGTTATAGATTATAAAGAAAACTTAAAGGTTGGAGGTGGTCCAATTGAGACCAATAATTGTTTTTATTCAAAAAAACCAATCTCATTATTAGGGTTTGCATTAGTTTTTAAAGAAAACAATAAAATTAAATATGAATATCATGATTTTTTGTCTCAAATATTATCACATGATTCTTTATTTTCAGGTGAATGTCTAATAAGTCTTCTTAAATTAGATAGATTTAAAAAAATAAAAAATATAAAAGTATGGACAGATAATGGAAATCATTTTAGATCATATGAATTTTTATATTACTTATTTAAAGAGGCACCTAAATATATTAAGGGTTCCATAAAATATAACCGTTTTGTTGAATGCCATGGAAAAAGCATTGTTGATGGTCACTTTGGTGTAATATCAAAAATTTTAAAGGAAAAAGAAAATGTACTTTATATTAACAACATTAATGATCTAAAAAATATTTGTGAGAAAGAAGAAAGAAGAAAAGAATTATACAATTCATCTTTAACTGGTTCAATTGTTTCCCAAAAAGCATTTTTTTATATTTATGAAAGGAAATTTAGGCCTATAAAAAGAGAGCTTGAAGTTAAAAATCTGCGCATTAATCTTTCATATTTGATGAAAGATGGGAAGTTATATACTTCACCTTTAACATTTGAAAGCTTCTCAGAATATTCTGAGATATTTTATCATTTGAAATCACGTGATGATACCAGAGAAACAAAAATATCAGAAGATGCTAGTAGTGTATTGGGGCAAGTTCATGAAGTAGGGCAGCTTACTAGAGGGTGTATTTTAAATAGAGTTATCAGTCTTTCAAAAACAACAACCTTTTTTTCTGAAACAAACTAAGAATATTTATGATGAGCCAAAGATAGGGTAATAGCATTTATAGCTTTGGGGCTGCTATTACTCTCCCATGCAACTCATCATAAATATTTTTGGTTTGTAGTAGCACTTAAGATATTTTCAGTAGTACTATAAGTTGCAATTTTCAATTATAAAATCAATGAATTATTTTTTAAAAAATCACCCAAGCCCAAGATCAATTAAATATTTGGGATTGATTGTATTTTACTCTTTCTGAATAATTTGAATATGAATAATGTGATTAAGTTATAAAATAACCAATCTGGCGCCTAGGCATAACAAGAAAAATAATGTCCCATATGTTTACTATGTGAATTGGTGACAAAATACACCCAAGCAAGGTGATTCAAAACTCAATCCACAAACAAAACACAATAGCAACTCACTATGTAAACAAAATTACTCGCTCAGTGTGTGCAATTGATTGTAATCATGAATGATACCAAGTTATATAAAATAAGACACAAGATCTGAAACATAAATTTTAAAAATATTGTATTGGGTGTTTAATTTGGCGTAAAATCTGGGAAGATGGGTGGAAATTATTTCAGGTATTCTAAAATTGGCGTTGTAAAACCAGAAACAACTAATTAAGAAATAAAAATCTATAATTGGGATATTAGGTGGGAAAAAATATTAATTAAATATCCATATTCAGATAAAAGCAAAAATTAAAATTAGGGAGTAACTTAATTGAAATTTATTTAATACTTTATTAAATTCTCAAAATGGAAGGAACACAAGAACAGAGTACCAATACACCCGTTGTGCACCGCAGTTGCGGTTGCCCCCGCAGGTCAAAGAATAGAGTTAGTGCAACCCAAGTGCCTACTCAAGAAGGAGACAGGAGAGGAGAGTTCCATAGCGACACTGCACTGACACAGCCAGTTCAAGGAGTACAAGCTGCTAGGGTGCAGAGCATCAACCCTTGGGTCCTAAAGCTGACCCAGAAGTCCACCAAGGTCACCACTACAAAGAAAGTTAGAAACAAGGAGGTAGAACTTACTTCATATGTGTTTGACGTTGTGTACCAGCAAGAATTGGTCCTGTCAGCCATGCTGGAGAAGGTGAAGCCTGTACTTGATACTAGCTACAAGCCCTACGTCAGTGATGGTAATCAGGAAGAGGACAAGGAGCCTGAGTTCTTCAGAACCACAGAGGGTCAGTTAGTGTTAAAGAAAGTTGCTGCATTCTACACCAAGTTACCCATGCCCTTTGTTGTGCCCAATGCCAACAAGTCAATCCCCACCACCAAACTGCCTGCCCAGAAGCGCATCCCTGGTATCAAACACATCATCCTGCTTAAGCTAATGCGGGAATCTGGTGATTACAAGGCAGCTGCGGCTCTTATTGGGATGGATCCAAAGTACACCTCAAAGGTATTCAACAAGTTCATTGATACTGGCTGAGTCCTTGCCGCAGAGAAATCCTTGCGCATGTCAACCATGCTCACCAAGGAGCACAAATGGGCAATCTGCCAGTGGATCACCCAGGACTGCCATCTTGAACTAGTAAATATACAGGCAATGATCAAGTCCACTTTTGGGGTTGAGGCTTCCATTTCCTTTTACTACCATTTGCTGAAGAAGATGCACTTTTCCTGGAAAAAGCTTGGGGTATCTCCATACAATTGGAATAGCCCAACTAACATTGAGACCCGGAAAAACTACGCAGAGGCGTACACTGCCCTCAAAGCCAAGGGGACGGTCAAATTTTACTATATTGACAAATTGGCATTTGCCTTGTCTATGTGAAATGCATATGGCTATGTCCCCAAAGGCTCTAATGACGGGATGGCTTGGCGTGCTGCAGTCCGCGCCACAGCCTAATCAATGGTGGCTCTCCTTGGTCCAAAGGGGGTCAAGCTATACCAAATGATACTGGGCTCCCACAACAGCCATACCTTTCTATCATTTCTCCAATTGGTCCAGGAGCACCTGAGGTGCACAAGCCCGGGCTTCACCAACATCATTGTGCTGGACAATGTTGGTCTCTATAAGGTGGCTGATATTCTCAAGGAATTCCCAATGATTGACACCAACAGCGCAGTGGGCCCCCAGCAATTGGCCACGGCAAATTTGCGCCTTCTCTTCCTCCCTGCTTATTTGCCCTTCCTAAATCCCATCAAGGAAGTCTTTGGGTGGCTCAAGCAAGTTGTCAATCTAGGAACTCCCAACAGGGACTAAGGACCTGTTTGATCTGCTGCAGGCCGGGATCCATACCCTCCCAGCTGAGACCGTGGCCAAATTCTATGGCCACACTGATTTGTTCATCCCTGTGTGCCTAGCCAAACAGCCAATCAATTAAAGGCTTAGCGTGTCCAATTTTTTTATATTCTCTAATTTACTATTCAAGATTTATTAATTATCATTTTATATTTAGATGCTTCCAAGCCTGCAATCACATTAAGCAGGACAATCAATGAAGGTTAGTAAATTATTTATTTATAATCATTTTTTATTGTGTCATCTAAGGGTATCCCAAACGCTTGATACTGGATTACACAAACACATTAATATCACTTTTGGCAAATAAATATAATAATAATAAAAGTTAAATGTAATGTGTACAAATCAGAAGTAGATTTTATTGAAATATATTATTAACTTTTATTAAGACCTTCTCTGGGATATATTCTGAAAATCTTGTTTGCTAAAATAAAAATTAGAAAATTTTATTATAATAAAAATAATATAAATTGCAATGGAATTATTTGGAAGAGAGAATTTATTAAGAGCGCCTGTAGTGAGTTCTTCTGTATGTACCCACCCCGCAATGGAGGTGGCACACAACCTCCACCGCCACACTGTGGACAGTGGATACATCCTTATTAAAAAACTCCCGCCTGTTGGTGAATGGGAGTAGGGTAGGTGCAAATGGAGGAGCAGCTTCTCTGGTGGGGCTGCAAACCCGTAGATACCTGCCAGGACCAGGGCGTCCTGGATGTTGTGATCCACCAAGTCATACCCAGGGGGACCTTCTTCCCGTCCAGGAAGAGCCTGGCCTTGTCAATTCCTAGAAGGACCCCATCAAGATCCTCCACGCTGGTGCCCATTCTGAAGTAGAAGAGATACCCGAGGTAAACCACCAGATGAAGCCTTTGCCCAGCAAAGGCTTCCGTAAACTCACATAATTTATTGAAAACCACACTGATCTTCTTATCATGCTTGGTCTTTGCAAAGGTCAGCTCTATGGCTGCAGGGAACCCCGTCTTGTTGGCACTCCAGGCCAACCCAAAGTCAGCAAGGAGGATTTTTGTCTTCTTGACAGCTGTTGTGTCTGCAACAGCCAATTTTCCCACTGCACGCCCAAAGTTGTCCAGCAGGTAAGAAATTGTGTGCTCCAAGGGGTAGCAGAAGCAAGCAGCCGCATGAGTCTGGCCCATCTCTGGTACATTCTTGAATGGGAGTGTCGCCAGGACGTCCCAAACAAGCTCAATGAAGTTTACACAGTAAACTCCACTGAGGGATACCGGGTCCAGGAGGACCAGTTAGGCATCATTATAGGCAGTAACTGCCCACTTGGATGCCCCCTTACCATGCGTCAGCCCAGCCAATGCCTCCTGCAACATTGAAAAGGACCCGTGGATGCAGTCCTCCAGCTCTTGCAAGACAGGGGGGACAGATACAGCTGCTTGGCCACATGAGTGGCGTAGTTGGCATAGAATGTGGCAGGGACAAAGGGGACCAGGACTTGGCAGATTTCACTGTCTATGTTCTCTAAAAAACAGGTAAGTATTTACAAATTTTTATTAGTTTTATTTTTTTATGTTACCTTCACGTGTTTCCTCCTTGCTGGTGGCTTTAGCAGACTTGGCTATTCTTGGCACAAGCAGTTGTGCGGGCAATTATTTATCCTCTGTTCTGGCACACTTGGCAGGTTTGAGATGTTCATACAGCTCTGGGTCTTCAACCCAGACGGATGGCGCAGAAAGATTGTATGCCTTAAATTGTAGGCCCTTGACCACTGTCTTCTGGATGTTGAGAAGACGCTTGATGGTCTTCTCAGGAGTGTCTGGTATTTTTGTCATTAGGGCCTTTGCGGACACCTTGTCAATTTTGTCCCCTGTAAGGACAGCAGCCTTGACTTTTGCCTTGACCTTGCAGTCAGTGTCTTTGATTTTGGCAATTGCCAAGTTGGGATCCTTCAAAAGCTTCTCCAATTCTCTCATTGATTTTTACTAACCTTTTCATATGTTTTTATAGCTTTTGACCCAATAAATTCTGTATTATTTTGATACTGTTGCCTCTTTTTTTATTCCTTTTTGTTTTCCCATTTACTCATTATCCCATCTTTTTACCCATTTTGTATATGTTTTATGCTCATCTCAATATATGTTGTTTGCTTTGTGTTGGCATTGTTTCCTTTATTACCATATTATTTTTGGCGCTTTGCACAGCCCCTTGTGAAAATATTAACAACAATTTTGTGATCAGCTAAATTTGAATTAGAAAATTATGTGTTAACTGTTTTTAGATAAAGTTGTTACTGATCTGAATTCAAAACCTTAATGATAAACTTTAAGCCAATCAAGAGCCAAGTGATAAAGTGATTGTTGTGACATAAAAGGTCATTCAATAATTCTTTGGTGTATGTGCGCTAATTAATATGATTGGCTGGATGTTTTGTCATTGTAAGCCATTGCTGCGGTGGCAAGTTGTTGATGGACTAGTGCTAACCCAGCAGCTGATTGGGCACTAGTCCATCAACAACTTGCCACTACAGCAATGGTGTACAAAGGCAAAACACCCAGCCAATCATATTAATTAGTGCACATACACCAAAGAATTATTGAATGACCCTTTATTTCACAAAAATCACTTTATCACTTGGCTCCTGATTGGCTTAAAGTTTATCATTAAGGTTTTGAATTCAGATCAGTAACAACTTTATCTAAAAACAGTTAACACATAATTTTCCAAGTCAAATTTAGCTGATCACCAAATTGTTGTTAATATTTTCACAAGGGGATGTGTCTGGGTACTAAAAATAACTGTGTTCTGGATCTAGATACATGTCATAGTAAATATATGATTTTATAGAAATAAGCTGAACATAAAGAATAAAACCAACTATAAACAAAGTGTCAGGGATTCTTTCCCTGACTACCTGAATATTATTGACAACTTTGGAAAAAACATATTCTCAAACCAACACAATAACAAATATTTGGAGGACACCCAGTCAAAGACATAACACAACAGACTTAACAATTATATTGGGCTTTTGAAAACCTTTTGGAACAAGATTCAAACCCAGGACGCTGCTAATGAATGTATTGTTAGTACAGGATCATCACAAACCTTTGATTTACCTTTTTATTACCTTTTTATTACCTTTTAATTCAATTGGTTTTTGCTTTCAAAACGCCTTTCAAATTCAAAAGTGTTAATACTAAGTCTGTAAACGTCACTTACTGCTTTGCGTCTGATTGGCTGCTTTGAGCCTTCCAATTGATTGGTGACCTGCTCTCTCTGCTTTTAGGCCAAGCCCTGTACTCTTTGATACTTGATTTTCTGCGTGTATACCGCTTAATTAGCCTGACCATTGTGAGATCTTTTTGGTTCCTCTGCTTACACCATGCTAGTTTGGAAATGATTAATCAATTATTTAAGTTTCACTTAAAACAGGTGATTTTAAAATGATTGACTCAGGTAAATCATCTCATTTCCCAAACTCCTCTCAAATGTTTAGCCTTATTTTCAAGCTATATAAGCTCCAAACCTTTCTTCAATTCAAATGTTACAACAATAAATATTTATCCTACTCCTTGCTACTCCTTCATTTTCTGATAAAACACATTTTTGAAGCCATGAGGGGAATTCTATTCCTATCCTGGTTTCTAGCTTACTTCTTGCTAGTGGTATTGGCCTTGGAAAACCCAACACCTACAACTGACTGGTACAACTCTTCTCCAGATGACGCCCAACAAAAGGAATCCCTTGCCCATGGATGGTTAAAATACCCTTCTGGACATTGGGGACATAAATTCCACTATGGTTGTTTGTTTACTGCACTGCCTACTGCACCGCCTACTGAACCTACTCTGGTTAGACCTTACACCTCCTTTTACCTCTTGACGTATTTGGTGGGTTACTATTTACTTGGTTGTTTCAGTTCTATGTTTGGAAGATTTGCTTACCTAGGACACCTTAGACATCTCACAATTGTCACGGTTCCTATTGGCTTGGCAATAGCAGGTTTGAATGCAGGGGCTTTGGCCCATCAGCTAGGGAACTTATTCCCTGCCAAGTGGGTCCCTGGCACAAAGAGAACATGAACAATTGAAATTCAAAATAAAGATAATATAAAAATAAAATGTTTGGCAACAGGGGGTTTATTGGGGCGGGGAAGAGTGATGCCTAGTAGGCAGAATAGCGCAAGAAGGTAGACATTGAGGAAGTGCTGGCCTGGGGGGTCTGGGATTGGGTGGATGGGGCTTGCGGGTTAGGGGTGGTGGTGGCGGGGGTAGGGGTAGGAGGATTGTGCGCAATGGCTGCCATATACTGTTGTTGGTATTCCTCATTGGTCATTGGCTGGATGGGCTGGTAGGTGGCAGTGGCCTGAGGTGGAAGGCGTTTGTCTTTCTGTGATTGGTTGCCCATGTTCACATGAAAGACAATTTGGGCAAAAAAGTCATCCATCATTTGGCGGCCAAAAAGAAAATTGTGGTCAAGGACCCCAAGATAGAGGTCGTTGAAAGCCTGAGGGCGGTGCTCCCATAGTGTGGATCCAATGTTGAAGAACACAACATCAGGCAGATGGATGTCAGTGTGGCCGGCTGGGTACACTGAGACCTAGTGTCTGCATTCCTGGATGGCCTCAAGGGCAGTGGAGCTACCCTCCATCTGGTGGCTCAAGAAAACCTGATGCTTTGAATTTGAGCCATCCCAGGAGTTGAGTAATCCACTGAGGATGTGGCTGTACAATTAGCCATCAATGAACTCTGGGTTTGTCTGATAGTAGACAAAACCCTTGGCTGAAACAGCCAGAAATGCACCAATGAATGTCCCCTTCTTGACCTTCTTCCTTCTATTCTTGGCAGCGGCTTTTCCTTGCTCACCAAAATTGTCAAAAGCTATTGATAGCTTATAATACAAGACAAACATGATATCATCTGACAGACTAGTCAAGCATCAGACCAGGGTTGATTTGATGTGTAGATCATATGGGTAATCCTCAGCACCATCCCATTGGTTGCCGGCAAAATAGGTAAGAACCCATATTGAAGCCACCTTCCCATACATCCAGAGCTGCACCATGCGCTCAGACACCCAAATGCCATGGTGCGCAAGTTGCTTCCAAACCTGGGTCAAGGGAAGCTTGAGATCCTTCTGGAGGAGGTCAAGCATGATTGGGTATGCCTCAGATATTTGTGACTCAGGGGCCTTCTTGGATATCCCAATCAGATTCCCCCTGTTCATCAGGTTGTTGAATTCCTGCATGATAGTAGCCCAGGTGAATTGTGATTGGCTGGCTATCTGATCCCAGGAAAGACCCTGTAGGTTCAGTGCCATAATTTCCTGAAGAATTTGGGCGGTGATGATTTGTTGCTTGGGGCGCTGGGCCGCAGGAGCTAAAGCCTGATTGGCTGTAGGGGGGCAGGTTGACTGGTGGCAGGAAGTTGTTCTGAATCAAGGTTGCCATCCTGATTGGTTGGTTGGTGGGCAGCTTGTGCGGGGGTGGGTACGGGAGCAGGGGCAGAGCTAGACACTATGTGACTACTGAACAAGTCAAAGCCATATGGGTCAGGGGTCAGGTACAGATCAGCTTCCTTGTTACCCGCCTCAAAGGCTTGGGTGTAAACAGGTGACTCCAATTTATGAGCCTTGCCTTCATTGAAGCTGGCTTGGCTGCTACTGGCTTGGCTACTTGTGCCATCAAAGATATTGCTAGTAAAAACCATTGTAAAAAAACCTAGGATAAAATCACTAAAAGTAGAAATTTTAAAATTTAATGTTTTATTTTTTTGTAATCTCAAGTCCATATTTGGGAGAATCTCAAAACCATTCCATACAAATCTGGAGCCATGAAAATGATTAAAATGTCTCTGTTCCTAAATTAGATAGCTGTTGATTGGCTGTTAAACTTTTATTTTTCTATTTTAGGCTGCTCATACTACACATCTTGTGTGATTTCATTTTTTTTTGTTCTTGTGGAATATCACTTCTAGATTGCTCAAATTTTTTTTCATTTTAGTCCTTCTGTTGGTGCCTCATATGAATCCTGATTGGATTATAATATACTCTGGAACAGCATCCATCCATTTCACTTGTTGTGTCAGTTTATTTTGTTTGTGGTTTGAACTACACCGCTTGATGTTTGATATAATTTTGTATGATGGTCTAGGGAAATTTCATTTTTTGTTTGACAGTTCATTTATTAACTGATAAACTATAAATTAATTGAATCCTGAATCTTGCGCAACTTGGATTTTGTTCAAATCTGAAATCATTTTGTTTAAATCTGAGGTATTTTGATTGTTGCTATAGATTTTAAAACTACTGTAGGTTGAGAATTATTGGTAATCTTTTAGGTAAAGATCTAGGTTTGGATGAATTGAATCTCATAGACCACATGATACAAATCATAGGTTGATTCAGGAACCAGAGGGATTTTCAGCTAAACATGCCCCAAATGGTATATAAGCAAAACAGCTAATTTTAAATAAATAATATTGTCAATTTTGACGCTTTCCCCTCAACTACCTTTTCAATTATTATGTCTTCTTTGTTAAATTTTGAAAGGGCCAAATTTGGAGTACTTTGCATGGGAACTGCTGCTGCCAGGAAAGAGGTTCCTACAAGTTTGTTAGAGGAAGCTTGGGCAAGCTTGGAGGCCACCAAGACTGTGCCTGAGGAGTCCTTGGTGGAAGTAAAGGCTGCATTCTAAGAGCTTTACTCCAATTACTTTGTAAAAGAAGGGAATCCTGCCCAAGAGAACCAAATCTATGCGTGGGATTCCTGGAACCTTTTAGTAGGATGGAATGAAATCTTACAACAAGTGAAAGCAAAGGCAAATCGTGAAATTGAGGCTTTAAGGGCAAGGGAGAAAAGAGCGTTGAGGTCATGGGCCGTTGGCGGGATGATAACAAAGCGTTGTCCCATAAAATTACCTCCCTGGAGACAAAGCTCCTTGAAGCTTTGTCACAGGAAGATACCAGTAACAAGAGTCAAGGGCAAGATAACGGTAAGTTTGACTGGTTAGACCTGGATCCGTCACAGGGAGGCCCATAGACTTTGGGAAGGAGCAAGCAGTCCAGCGTCTAGAAGTTGCTTGAGCTCTTTAGACACCTGAGCATCCTCTACTCAACTGTGGCGGTAGGGTTTAGTGCAAAGGGGGGAGCATCACCAGTATCAATCTAGTGAATGACACCTTTGGCTAACCCATAATCCATGCTATTCTTAGCAAAGATATCCAAAAACTGATCCAGTAGGTCAAGCACCTCTTTCTGTTGAACCAGGGATAGCTGCAGGAAGTCTTGGGCAGTGAACAAGGATAGGACTCATGGCTCATCTTCAGGTAAGTTAAAGTCCTGAAAAGTACCAAAGGGATGTAGTGATAGGACGTCAGGAGCATTCAACAACCTGCCATAGCTAACAACCTGTCCTCTAGACACATGTATGGGGAGAGCAGTCAAGTTGGCAACCAGCAGTTGAACAGGGTCTTTATGAGAGACATCCAAGATTTCTGGGCAGATATAGGGTTTGTTGCATCCTAGCAAGGGAGGAGAGTACAACTCTAGGAACATACACTTGGGCAGCTCATACAATATTTGGGAGTCAAGGATAGCCTGAGACTCAGGAGGAATAATCACAGCAAAAGTGGCCAGGAGAGGAATCCACTCAGACGCAGGACAGGCCATTGGAGGGCACTTAATGTTGGAGGAATGAGTACAGTATTTTAAAGTGAAAACACCAGTGGGGTATTCAAATAACATGTCTTGAGGAGCTTCCTAGGAACTTTAACTGGCTCTTACAAGATCAAAGGGACCTTGTACCCTAAGATAGAGAGGTAGCTGTCCTTTAAGTTGATGATCCCATTATATTCCCTAAGAAATTGAGTACTAACTAGCAGGTCATAGCTCTCATTCTCCAAGACAACAGCAGGTGTGGCCAAGAGTAGCTTGCCAAATTGCATGGGCAGAGCAGAATAAGCTCCTATAGTGTGAGTCATGGACAGCCCAGCTGTGCCATACAACTGATTATAGTTAAGGTCAGGGGAGAGTTTGAGTTTCTTGACCAGCTTCAAGGAGACAACATTAACTAGAGACCTTGTGTCTAAGACAGCCTTAATTTTCACCTTTTGGATGGATATTTCAACACAAGTGGTGGTGCAACCAAAGGGAAGGAGGACAGACAGAATATCTTGAGCTTCTGTTAGTTCTTTGTCCCACTTTTCAATCATGCATCTGAGGCCTGGGAGCTCCTTATAGACTGTCTGGAGAGGGAGCAAGACAGAGACGTTCTTGAACACAGAGTCAGCAACCTTGGAAGCTTCTTTAGAAGATTAAACAAGCACAGGAGATCTCTTAGCTTGAGTGAGATATGGACAAGAGACAATCTCCTTGGCTTCAGACAGAGGCTTGGCCATCCGTGTAGTTTTCCAAGAGTGTAGCTTATAAGGGACTGCAATAGTTTCAGGGACGGCCAGGACAGAATACCCATAGGCGTCAGGATCTTCTATATCAGAATCATCCATGTCAGAGTTGTCAGAGATGTTGTGGAATAACAGCATAATGGGAGGAGCCTCAAGGTTAGCAGGCTCAGAGTCAGCAATGGAGGGGGGATTGAAAGAGACTGGGAAGAATTGTCAACCAAGAGTGTCTCCGCCTCTAGGTTGACTGTTCTTTTCCTGCCTGTTACTTGAGATCAGCGCCTTCAACTTGAGGATTGGTGCAGACTTGGGAATGGTGACCTGTTTGCCCACAGTTATGGCAATCCTGTTGTCAAGGAGGATTCTACAAGTTCATGGTAAGGATACGCGGAACACATGAAGACAAACCAGAGGTAGAAGCAGCACAATTCTCCTGCACAACTGCTCCAGAATGGGTAAGGTGCATATCCTGAAACAGTGCCTTTATGCTCTTCATGGAAGAAAGCATGGCTTTATGGGCCTTGAAGTGAAGACACAGGAGCTGGTTAACCTTGAGGGCTTGAGTGCAAGCCATATATGCTTCATGTGTGGTCAACTGACAGCTTATGATCAGTTGTTGTCCTTCCATGATACATTATCTGCAAATTCAGCTAGGGTCTTCTTTGGCTTGAAATCAATGTGCATGAAGGCGTCCTTCTTCACTTCCAAACTAAGGTCACCACCAAATTATTCAATCAGAAGTTGCTTTATATCTTCCCAGGTTTCAATGGTGGGCAGCTCTGGCACTACTACCTCTTAGCAGGTCAGGTGAAGACAGGTCAGAATGTGTTCCTTCTTAACCTCATCTGAGGCCCTTCTCATGGCAGTTTTGTAGATAGTTAGGAAAGCTGCAATGGTCGAGATTTTGGGGTCAAAGACTTACTTAAAGGTAGGCTTGAAGTGAGCTTCTAGAGTTGGGCCACCATTGTTGCTATTGAGTACATTTATGTGTGGGAAGAATTCTGCTTCTGACTTGGTGGGGGGCTGCCTGGCCCACAGTTGGCAAACACCATATTCAAGGGTAGTCACAGTTTCAGCAGTGCAGGTGCCTGTATTATTAGCTAGGGTGGTCTGTTGCTCAGTAAAATCCAGGCGCCGGTCATGTGCTGTTACTACCAAGGACAGTTCAGCCAGTTGGGAAGTAAGAGACGGGCCTACCAAAAGGCAAGGGGAAAACCTGACATTTACTGAATCAACCACTTCACTTAGTTCTTGTACGTCTTTATCAAGCTCAGAGTGATCTTGCTTCAGGAGATCCACTTCATTGGCTAGAGCTATCAACTCTCTAGCACAATGAATGCAGGGGGCTCCAGTCAATCCAGGGCAACAACCATCTTCACCCACAACTTCAGGTGGACTAACAACAGACGCCATTGCCTCACACAAAGTAGCAGCCTCTTGTTGTAATTCAGAAACCTGAGCCATCAGAGCAAGCACTTGAGGGTCAGGATGAGGGGCTTAGGGGGGGGGCAATACTGACTGCGGGTAGATGCTCTTTGATCTTGAATGGCATCCCAGAGTCTCTGTTCTCTATCTGCTAAATTTTTGGATGGAGGAGAAGGAAAGGCATCTGCTTTGGAGGAAGACAGTTCATTTATTTGAGTTTGGAGTTTGGTGATGGTAGCGGCAGTAGAAGCCCTTTCTTGATCAAAGTCCTCACCAAGTTTGTGGAGGCCCTTTGCAGCATGGACCGCTACTTGCTGTAATTGGTTGAAGCAATAAGCACTGAACTCATTGAGTTGTTTCACAAGCCGTTTGAAGTTGGTGGGATAAGCTTTTAAAGTGGAGTCTACTTGGGCACGCCAGGGCTGTTCCAGCTGATGAAACTCATGAAGGCGCTCTCTGACATACTCAGGGATGGATTGGCACATTCTTTCAAGGGAGTTGACCAAGAAAGATTAGGAGGTGACAGAGTTGTGTTGATTGTTGGATACTAAGGAAAACAGGGAATGGATCCACTGCTGGTAGGCCGTGAACTGATCCCAGTGATGAGGGACAGTAGCTTGCAGCAATGAAATCTCCTGAACGTGGAGCCCTGATACCATTTGATGATGAGCTAAGGCAGGTTGTACAAAGGAGGACAATAAATGTTCAGCAGAGCCAGCTGCTGAGAGGAGATGTTGTGGAAATTGTGGCGCTACAATCAATTTGTAGTATTCTGCTCAATTGAACTGAAGCTGGAGGCAAGGGATGGCCCCATCACAGGCTATCCCAAGGACTACTGCCATGACTTTTTCCAAGTCAGGGGTACCCAAAGGGTAGGCCACTAGGCAGGGACCACTCCCAAGGTTAAGCACAGTAGGGATAATAGGCAGGTTGGCAATGTCTTCCTCAATAGGAGGACTGGTAATTTCAGGCAAAGTCAGCTCTTGTATGGGCAGAGGCAAAGGTCCTGAAAACATTGTTTCAAAAGGGGTAACCAAGGGGCTTACAGCCCCTGTAGTGAGCATCATTTTTGTTGTGATCTGAGCCGCAGCACAGAGTCACAACAGGAAATCCTAACCTTAGGATTGGATTTGTACTAAGTCTTGGTTAGAATGGCAGGGAAGGCTATATGATTACCTTGTGGCCCTGATTGAATAATATCTGCTAGACATGGCTAGAGAGGCGCCAAAGTATGTGGAGACACAAAGACAAAACTGTGAATAGAACTTAATTTTATTGGAAAATAGGAAATGTATTATATAGTGGTAGATAATACCACAAAACACTACCAGGACAGTAGGATCACTTGCCACAAGCATGAGTGGGGCAAGTGAGTTGCGCAGGATCATGAAAATGAACAATTGTATTTCCCAATTTGGAGCCAGCCTCATTTCAAAGGGCAAAAGCAAAAGAGAGAGATTTGTCCTTGAAATAACCCAACAAAGGCAAAATCAAAACATGATGAATAGCGGCATTCACAAAAAATACCAACCCAGTGAGTAAACAGGGTGTGCAAGTGACAACAGAGGGTAACTTAACAGGTGCTTGGAGGGGTGCCAAGTTGTCTCTGTCCAAGCTAAGGATGGTAGGCGCCGGTACCTCCTCCAATGACAGAGCTAACAGTGTAGTCTACAGCAAGAAATTCCAAATTGTTGCAAGTTAGGCTCTTGACAACTGTCTCTCCCAAAGTGAGAAGTTCACCAGGGAGGTGCAAGAGGCTATAGGGATTGTCTCCCACAAGGCAAGCAGAAGTGGAAAATTGGGACCACAGATCAGGGGCAGTTGTCCAAAGAAGAATTAAAAAGGAGCCAGAGTAAACACCACAAATTTTAGAGCTGGGAGAATCATAGTTGCAAAGGCCACAAAATTTGGGATCTAAAGGTGCAATTTTTAAGTCTAAGAGTTATAAAAATGTATATGAGTGGGGCAGCCACAAGAAGAAATTGGGTGGTAGACAGCAGGAACTACTTGGGGGTCTTGGCAACGGTTTTGGATAGCTTGGGCAGCCGTAAAGATGAAAGCGGGTTCAAAATCAACAAAATCAAGTAAAATCTTATAATAAGATTAAGATTTATAAGGAATATTAAGTTGAATTTAAGGTTCAAACCATATTTTTGAAAGCGTAAACAGCTGGCACAACAATAAAGTGAAAGGCCTAAGCTTAAAGACTTCAAAAGGATGGCCAGGTTTGAAAGGAACAACGTAAAGATAAGACTTAAGAAGATAATGACTAACACTTTGCTCAAAACAAAGAAGACTCTAAAACAGAGTCAACAAATTTTTAAAATTGGCAAAGTATAAACAAATGTTTCCAGGGTTTAATAATTTGGAAAATTGACAAGCAGGGGACTCAAAGTCCCCTGGCATTGTTAAAATAGGTGAGTTGCCAGAAAGTAATCACATGACCCCAAATACTGCATCTGATTGGCCAAGAGAGAAAATTTGCTAGCCAGAGCCAGGGGTGCTATAGGGTTTCAGAGTAATTTCTGCAGCTTCACCTGATTGGCTGGAAGGCACCCCAACCAGTTCAGATTCATTTGACTTTCTGGTTATTTATGTGGCGTTGTTTGATTGGGTGTTTCTGAATGTTTTTAAGAGAGGACAACACCAAACCAAAAAATAGTCCAAATTGATCAGTGTTTCTTCCCAGGCCGGGACATCCAGAGCCAGGGGATCTGCAGGGTAGGCCAGTAAAAATCTCTCATCAACAGTATTAGCTAAATCTCTTAGAGAATTAAGTGGCTTGGTTGGTATTTTTGGGTCTTTTTTGGTGTGACGGGGAAAAACAGTTCAATCCAAGGCCAAAGGTGACAGTGAATTTACAGAGATGTCAAGCCTTGCCAACCAGATAGCACCAGAAGAATGCCCAGAGGCACTTGTATGTGAGTAAGTATATAAACCAGAAGCACCTGAAAAATTTCTGTATTGTCATCCTTATCAAATAAAGTTGTTATGAACCTTTGGTTCACCAATCTGCTTCCATACATATTTTTGATACTCTTTCATCTGCATACACCCAAGCATCAGCACCCATCCCCTGGGATAGATAGCCAGACTCCATTTGAAAAAACCAAAGCCTTTGACTACTACTATCCACCCAACACTCCATTTGGCCCTGTGCATTTCACCAAGTATCCCCCAAGTCCTGACCACAAACCCTGAACCTTGGAAGACTTACAGTGGCACACCTGCCCAAACACACCCAAGGAACCCTACCAAATTGTCTGTGACGGCAAAGCAATCACTATCTACCCTTTGATATTCAACGGGAAGTACAACAACCCTGCTGCCTACCTGGTCCCCATGAAACCACCTCTAACACCCGAACCAACCATCCTAACCCCACCCACTTCTGATGCCACTGGCCAGAGTAGTCAATTCTGTGGAGTGCTTTACCTGGCGCTCACTGGATTGATTGAATCTGCCTTGCCAGCTGCTGGACCTTGGGCTGTGGCTGGGAAGGCCCTTTCCTACCTGGTAAAGTTAGGTCCCATCATCTGGTGGACCATGCCAGTACCTGCTTTGACTCCTTCCTCACCTACTGGAGCTCCATGGTACTCTTGGTATCCTGACAATATGTTATTTTTTAATTTTATTATGTGAGCCAAAATACATAGAAAACAGTCAATATTTGCTAGCCTGCGTAAATTTAATTTAGTGTACTTTGTTTTTTCATAGTAAATTGTCAAAAAAATGTTGACAGTGACAATGTTGTCAATAATAATGTCTACAATTTTTCCAATCAACAGTGAGAATTCAGATTTTTTTTACTAATTGTCACTCATAATGTCAACAATTTTCATTTCTCACATATAAAACTTTATGTTTTATATACTTAAAATCATCTGACTTTTTGATGTTGTATTTTTAACTTTTTTTCATATTTTTTCTAATTTTTAAAATAAAATCTATTTATAAAGTTAATACTTTCATGTGAATCTCAAATTTTAACTTGTTATTTATAACTTTAATAAAATAAAAACTATACAAGTATTTTTTACCTTTTAAATGCCAATAAAAGCCATATAAAGTTTGCTTTTTATATATTATGTTTTTTAAGTTGTTTTTTTTTGTTTTTTAAATACATTGTTTTATTTTTTAAAAAATTATCTATTATTTTAGGACAAGAACACCTCTAAACAGCCCAAAGGAACCAAGCGTCCCTCTAAGCCCACCAAAGCCACCAAGAAGAAGCCTGTCTCATCAAAGAAGGTCACTCCAAAACCATCCCCAAAGCCCTCCCCTGAGCCCTCTCCTGAGAAGAGCCCTGCTCACTCCACTGGGGGAGAGGAAACTGATGGTTCAGTTACTGACCACAGTTTCTATAGCTTGGCTTCAGATGAGGAGCCAACCAAGAAGTGGTGCCAGGCCAAAAAGACCCCACCCAAGGATAAGTCTCTGCACATGAGGAGCACCAAGATAAGCCCCCTTCTGCTTCCCCACCACCACCAGACTCCCCCCTTCAAGTTCATCTGTGGATGATACCAAGCCTTGCTCCAATTACTTCCCTGGCTTCCGCCATGCTCCTGCTGGCCCCTGGGACCCTCTGTTAGCCCACAACATCTGCAACGTTGACAGTAAATTCAAGGTTCCCTCTTCCTTTCCCAAATACTTCCCAATCATGAGCGTAAAGAGTGGGCCTGCCATGGTAGCCAACAGGTATATCTTTAGCTGCAATAATGCCAACTGGGACTTCAAGAGCCACCATTACACCTGCAAGGACTGCTCCTGCCCAGTGTATCTCAACACTGAGCGCTGGGACTTGGTCCAAACCATCAAGGGTAAACACACTTGTGTGATTCCAAATACCACCATAGCCCACCTCCTCAAGTGGTATCTTGTCCAGGTCATGCCCATTTAAAAAGACCTTTCCCCAACCCAGCTGGCTGTGCTTGCTTGCAAGTATTTCTCCCCAACCAACTTGAAGAGGTTATAACCCATACCCAGTTGGTCAAGTTCATAAGTGATAGGTGTTAAGCCTCCAATCCCCTGGCCAAGAGCGCCACTAAAATTGAAGACCTGGTCCTCACAGATGCCCTCAAAAAAACTGAGGATGGTGAGATGTTCCTGCTCTATGACAATGGGCAGGAAGTTGAGGATAGGATTATAGCCTACGCCACAACCCAAAACCTGGAGCAGCTCAATACTGCTACCACCTGGCTGTGTGACGGCACATTTGCTACTTGCCCCTCTCTCTTTAAGCAGCTTTAGGTCCTGCATGGGCAGTTTAATGACCAGGTTATCCCCCTTGTGTTCTTCCTCCTGCCTGGTTCCAAGAGAGAAGTCTACACCAGAGCATTCAAAATTTTCCAGGATGCTTTGAGCTCCCTTCCCACCAACAAGCCCCCCTCTCATCCACGCCACCAGAGCAAACCCTTCCTCCACTGAGAAGGATGGGTCCACCCTAGCTGCAGAGCAGCTAGCTCATGTGCGCTCACTTGGGCCAAAGGTGATCATAATGGACTTTGAGCAAGTTCAGTTCAGAGGCTTTGAGGCCTCCTTCAATGGAGAAGTACAGGGCTGCTTCTCTCATTTTAGGAAGGACCTCATCAAGAATCTCAAGAGCAAGAAGGAGCTTTTTGACAAGTATCTTAATGATGATAAAGGGAAGTTCTGCTTTGCCATCACCCAGTTTGCTGCCTTGGCTTTTGTGCGGCCAGAGCAAACAGGCTTGCCTTTGAGGCCCACCTGGAGGATGCTTACGTGAAGAAGCACTCCAACATTTTCAAGGGTTACCTTGAGTACTTTGAAAAGCAATGGATAGGCAAGAAGGTGACTGCCCAGAGAGGAAAGAGCGGGGCCACTGCCCCTTAGAATTGCCAGGGCGCCTGCCTCAAGGGGAAGATGAAGACCATCTCCAGCCTTGAGGTTTGGAACAAGCACACAAAGGAGAAGTTTGGGTCTAACTCCAAATACAACAAGTTCTTTGCCAAGTCACAGGAGGAGCAGGCCATAAATTTCTCCAAGTTTTGCAACCTGGCCAACTGGGTGGCCCCCAAGAAAAAGAAAAGTAAAGAGCAGGAGTACCAGGAGGCAGTGCAAAAGGTGGTAAAAAAACAAGGTGGTGGAGATCAAAAATTACCTTGAAGATGTCACAACTGCTATTGCTGGTGGGTTTAATTAGTGTCAGGAAGCCAGGCATAGGTAGAGGCATTGGTTGGCTTGGGAAAAATATGACTGGGCCAGAGGGTAATGCCCACCATAAGATGGGTGCTAACTTGATAATATAGGATACAGATTTCCCAAGCAAAGACCAGGGCCCTGAATTGGGCATCATAGTGTCTATCATTCCCATCAAAGTAATGTAGAGTTCTTCAAACAATTGGGTGGATGTATTCTCAGCCGCAGTGGGGGTCTCTATTGGGCGGTCGGGTTGCAGGGTTAAGGGCAGAGTCATGGGAACAAAGTAGGTAGGCAGATAATTGTACTTGTCTTTGAATAATAAGGGCAGTACCTCAATCCTCTTTCCTTGACGTCCTATGTATTCAGTCTCTCTAGTACTTGACAAGGGATTGGCGATGAGGATGGTCTCCAAGTTGTACTCTGCGTAGGCAGGGTTGGGCGGGTATTTGGTAAAATGCACAGGTCCAAAGGGGGCTCCTGGGTACGGTATAGTGCCTGGAGAGGATTTGCAGGTTGGTCTCCAGAGGGGGAAGTTGCCTGATGGTCTACTTGGATGGAGTTAAGATGGAAGATCACTAAGACTAGATAAGGTAAGATTTTTTCAAGCCTAAGGTTCATAAAACTTTATTATCAAAAATGACAATATGGTCATCACCATACCAACAGGGCTTTTATACCATGGGTTTTTGCTTCTGCAATTTTTTCAGGGTTCAGATTGACAGACAAGGCACTGGCGGGGCATGGATCTTGGCTTAGAGTCTTGAGGGCAGCAGATCCAGGTTGTGCCTGCTCTGGTGAATAGAAGTGGCAATGCTTTGTTCTGCCGCTACTGTTCACCACGTCACCTGAGTAGTTCAATTGTACTACCCATTCTGGACAAAAGACTGGCAACTGCTGGTGGCCATTGGCAGAGTTAACAGTAGGTTTTGTTTTAACCTCCTTAAGGCAAGCTACAACCTCTTCATAGGTCCGGATCTTTGGTGGCGCAAAGTTGGCAGCAATCTGATGACCATTCAGGGAATTGTCCTCGGGAGACTGGCAGGTCTCAGAGTAACTTGTCAGCTTGGGTTTGTAATTTAACAAGTTGGCAAGTTCCTGTACACTTTGTGTGACTCAAGTAGTCTTTGGAGGGTTGGGGTTTGATTCCAGGGTCTCCAATGTTGATTTCAAACCTCCAGTATTTACGCTTGGCAGGTTGGCAAGTTTCTGTTCCCCCTGTTTTGGGTCATTTATCTCTGGTGGTCCAGGGTGTGGTGACTGCTCTAACAGGTTTTTGGGCTTAAGCAGTACTTGGGTATGTGAGCACCAGGCAAGATGGAGTACAACAGAATATGCCTTATCAGCATAAAACTGAGGAGTTGTTGACTATGGTCAATATATGAAGATCATAGTATTAACAACAGCAGAAGAGGTTCAGGTGTTGGTTGGCAACAGAGCAACAGGACAAGATACAGAGTTGGTGTATAATAGTTAGTCGGATACCAGATAGACAATATATACTATGGGAAGGATTCAGTTGTCGGTCTGTAACAAGACAATAGAGTTGGAACAGGGCTGGCGGAGGAATGGGTGTATGTTAATCAGTTGGAATCCAGACAGACAATGGATACTGGGGAAGGGGAAAGAGAGGATTCAGAATTAATAAGTGGCATACAGCAGACTTATGATTCCTAGGTGTCTCTATATTAACAGTGCTGAAAACACAAGCTCAACATCTGTTTATAGCTTACAGGAGCTATCATGGTTGTACAGCCCCAAGGTCTGCACCTCTGCAAAGGCAGTTGACAAGTAACTTATCCAAGTTAAAGGATAAACAACAGTATTTGGTTTACAATAAAAGGTCTCTAATTTATTACCTAAGCCAAGTGAAGATTATATAGGTATTTGTGAGATGACAGTAACTGAAATGTTGATCAACAATATGGAATATTGATGATAAATCAAGTTAGTTGCTACAGTTTCATGTGGATATTACAACTGACAAGAGTGGTTGTAAGTTAGATCAGCAGCGTCAGTTGGCAACTGGTTGTTACAAAAGCAATTGTGGCAAATCAGGCATAATCTGGACAGATCATGGAACAGACAGTTTAACAGATCACTTGTAATTCATCTGAGCAACAGATGTGACATGTTGAATGATCTGGCTGACATCTTTGATCCTTAGACTTGTCTGGCCGGCAGACAAAGCCTTTAGCTTTGTATAGAGGATAGGAAATGCTATAGCACCTTATGGCCAACAGATAAGGCCTATAGAATTCTATGGCTGACAGGAAATGCCTATAGCATCTTATGGTCAACAGGTAAGGCCTATAGACTTCTATGGCCGACAGGAAATGCCTATAGCATCTTATGGCCAACAGATAAGGCCTATAGACTCCTATGGCCAACAGGTATGGCCCATGGACTTCTATGGCCAACAGATAAAGCTTAAAGCTTTATATGGACAACAGATAAGGCCTATAGCCTAGTCTGGCCAATATAAGCTGGTAAATAGCGTCATAGCTCATAGCTATTTCACCACACAGGGTTTGACCCAACTGGCAGTTGGGTGGTTTCCTGTCCACTGTGGTCAACATAAGGCTTTCCCTGAGACCCGGGTTTCAATTCCCAGGTTTTCAATACAAGTATTGAAATGTCATCCATGACAATTAGCCTAATAAACTTTGCTTTGCTTTGCCTGGATTATTTTTAATTTTGGATCTTTATATTTTTTAATTTATTTATATATTACTAATCTTTTTAGGTATAAACAGTAAGTTTCATATACAGTTTCAATGTGGTTTTTGTAAGGAATATCTTATATTTTGTTAATTTACCTTCAAGGCATGAGATTTTTTCAGTTGTGCTTATATAAAGTATAAAAAATTTAAATTAGAATTTTATTATATCTTGTAGTTATTACAATATATAAAATATCTTTTTTTAGGTTCATTGGAATTTTAATTTTACGGGAATAAAAAATAATTTTATAATAAAGAGTGTAATTTACATAGTAAATTGAAAAAATAGTTGCTTATATCTCCTTATTCTTATTACTCATAGTAATTTTTTTTGCATTTTGAACTTTTTGGGTTCATTTTAGTATAAAAAAGTATTTAAAAATATATTTTTATATTAAAAATGTTCAGGGTAAAGTGTGCCGTTACTTAAAAAAGGGTCAACATCCAGGAGACAACATTATGTAAAACTGGGTTATCACTTTACTATAGTGTCAACATTTTTAGTGTCAACATGGGTTATCACTTTACTATAGTGTCAACATTTTTAGTGTCAACATGGGCGCTGTTGCTATCTGTCTGGATTCCAACTGATTAACATACACCCATTCCTCCGCCAGCCCTGTTCCAACTCTATTGTCTTGTTGCAGACCGACAACTGAATCCTTCCCAAAGTATATATTGTCTATCTGGTATCCGACTAACTATTATACACCAACTCTGTATCTTGTTCTGTTGCTCTGTTGCCAACCAACACCTGAACCTCTTCTGCTGTTGTTAATACTATGATCTTCATATATTGACCATAGTCAGCAACTCCTCAGTTTCATGCTGGCAAGGCATATTCTATTGTACTTCATCTTGACTGGTGCTCACATATCCAAGTACTGCTTAAGCCCAAAAACCTGTTAGAGCAGTCACCACACCCCTTGAAACCTGAATATAAGGGCTACACCCCAGAAAATGAGGGCCAGCCACCCAAGAATAGATCCCTGACAGCATTTGTGAGATAATAGCCAACTGAAATGTTGATCAACAATATGAAATATTAATACCAAATCAAGTTAGTTGCTATAGTTTCATGTGGAGATTACAACTGACAAGAGTGGTTGCAAGTTTGATCAGCAGCCTTAGTTAGCAACTGGCTGTTCCAAAGGCAATTGTGGCAAATCAGGCATAATCTGGAAAGATTATGGAACAGACAGTCTAACAGATCACTTATACTTCATTTTAGCAACAGATATGACATGTGAAATGGTCTGGCCAACATCTTTAACCTATAGACTTGTATGATCAACAGATAAAGCTTATAGCTTTTTATGGATAACAGGTAATGACTATAGCATTGTATGGCCAACAGATAAAGCCTATAGTCTTCAATGGCCAACATATAAAGCTTATAGCTTTTTACAGACAACAGGTAATGACTATAGCCTTCTATGACCAACATATAAAGCATATAGCATTCTATGGCTGGCAGGTAAGGCCTATAGCCTAGTCTGGCCAACAGAAGCTGGTAAATGGTGTTATAGCGCATAGAAATTTCATCACAACCACACAACCCAGCTCACAGCTACCTGCCCCCGACGCAAAACTGGATCAATATCAAGCCAAGACCCTTGGCCCTCCTAAGAAGATCCCTAAGGCTTGGCCTTTCAGCGCCCCAGGGGAGATACTGCAACACCTACAATCACTCCTTCCTGGGAAATCAATTACCTGAGATATTTTCTGGCTAAACATTACATCAGTAGCACTCTTATCCTAGTAACCATCGGTGGTGCTCTTACTACTGCGAGTTAGAATAGTTGAGGTTGGTTGATAGACTAGGCAATGGACAATAGAGTGGGGGATAGATCTATTGGTTGGTTGATGTAACTGAATACAGTACCAGTTGGAATCCAGACAGGTAGTTGGTTGTAGGAAGGTAATCAAACCAAGAGAACAACAAAGGGTTTAGAGTAGTAGCGGCAGCAACTACTTGAAAGCGGATCTTCAGGTAGCAACTTCTAGTCAAGCTAATTGGCAATACAATTGGTATGAAGAGACTAGCTGTTGTGATCCTCAAATTATACACTCAGAGAATAATTGATGGTGTAGCTAAAATAAAAGGGGTATAAATATATTTATTTATTTATTTATAGAGGAAGAGGGGTTTATATGCTACAACTTACTTGATAAATTAAGGCAAGTTGATCATTGTGTGGGGTAAAGGAAGGAGGAAATGAATGCTGAACAGCTGGTGATCAGCACAGCAATCAGGAGGTGAGAACAGCCCCAGCAGCACAAGGGGGTTACTGAAGGCTCAAAGTTGGAGAAGCCAGTTGATAACCACAGTCGGTTAATTAATAAGTTGGTAAATTAACGCCTAGTCGGTG
Source organism: Entomophthora muscae (assembly GCA_014839935.2). Taxonomy (NCBI): domain Eukaryota; kingdom Fungi; phylum Entomophthoromycota; class Entomophthoromycetes; order Entomophthorales; family Entomophthoraceae; genus Entomophthora; species Entomophthora muscae. The sequence goes on along the minus strand of QTSX02002841.1, from coordinate 1,387,385 downwards.
CAAAATTGAATCCAGAAGTAGTCGGTGACTTGGTAATCTAGAATGACTGCTTCATTTGAAAGACAATCAGGATCTCTTACAATCAGGAAGTAACCCAACGACTATTGGGATTGAGCGACCGACTGGTGATAGGTTTCCCCACACCATCTAATACGGGACCAACCCTTTTGAGTCCTAAGCAGAACACTACTTGGACAAGCCCTATGACTGTCATGACGTGCATGGACATTATGTGGCTTCCCATGATACTACTTAATACTCTAAACTCATAACAATAAAGTATCATTCTCTTCTTAATTTCCTTGTTTATTTCGTTTATCATACTTCTCAGAAGTACATACTCGACAATAGTTAATTTAAGGTAGCTGCAGCTCTATTAAACCCATCATGGTTTCTAGTATCGATTGAATTGATTACGTTTATTAGACCTGCAGTTTAAATAGGTTGGTTTTGGATTGGAAATGTACATATTAAAAGGGGTCATGGGTCGTTGAGGGTGGAGAAGCTGGAGGTGGTTGAGAAATGTCGGTTGCGGATGCATTCCACGGCGGTGTGCACGGTGAGATGGATGAAGGGGCTGGTGTTTATGACGATTGGTTCGAGGCGTTCCTCAGGGGAAAGGAAGGTGGTGGCTAATTCTTCCATGGGTTCGTTCCACGAAGTCGGCCGCGAGTTCCTGGGAAGCTGGAGTTCAATGACATCGTCAGTGGCGTCAATCAGAATGCGAGGCTTGCTCTTGGAATCTGATTCGCAGGATTGTGATGGCAAGTCGCGCTCGAGGGGATGTAGGCTGGATGGGAGACCTGAAATGACAAGGGCTCGGAGAACTTTTGTGTGGATTGAGACAAAGTGAAGCTCAAAGTTGTTTTGCTGAGCCCCCATCTCTTCATCGAGGGAATAGTTCAACTGGCTGGGATGGGCTCCTGCATAGAGGTACAGTTGATCCCGGAGCTCCTTTAGGCCTTGGATGCCAGAGGCATCGATGTAGTTTACTGCTCCGAGATCCAAAATGACTGCACGTAGGGTTGGGAGCGAGTCGGGGTCCGGGACAGAGGCGTCATCGTGGGCAGCACGTCTATGGCGCAGGCGGGTAGCTCGTTCTTTGTTATCCGACGACCACAGTTTATCTTCAGTGGGAGGAGCACCAGACCGAGTGAACTCACACACATGGTCCATCAGCTTTTCTCTTAGATGCCCTATGTTTGGGAAAATAATTGACTCTTGGACACGGAAAATAATCACGCCTGGCTCAGGATCCTCAGAAGTGTACGCGGGATGGCGTTTGTCTACAAACACCCCCTGCCGGCCAACAACTTCCCCGAGCACGTAGCACTTTGGACGGGCAATTCTACAGATCAAATGGAGAAAAGAAAGGGAAACAGAACAGCCCATGCCATATTGAACACCAAGCAAGTACGTCACCATTGCCGCAACGCCAAACACAAGAAAGTCTGCCTGGTTTATGCGCAACAACTCGCGCAGGACACGCACTTCAGGAAGAAGTGACATCCCTGCCCGCATAATTATAGCCCCTAAAGAAGCGGCTGGGATGTAGTAGAAGGCAGGCGTAAGGAAGGCCAGAGAAGCCAATAAAATCAGACCAATAAACATCCCTGCCATGGGGGTCTTTACCCCGGACTTGTGCATCACTGCACCGCGCGACAGAGAGCCTGCAACTGCAAACCCAGAAAACAGAGAGCCTACCAAATTGGCTAATCCTACCGCAAGGAACTCCTGGGAAATAGAAACAGTGTAGCCAGCCTTGCTGCCAAAGTTCTTGCAGACGGCCGTGTGTTCTAGAATAGCCACCAGAAAAAGACCAGGGATGTACGGCAGTATATCGTGTAGCAGCTTCTCACTCACCCGAGGTAAGCCAATACGTCCAAATCCTGAAGGAACAATGCCCACGATCTGTATGCCAACTTCAGGATGCAGTTTATGGAAAACCAGGGAAACAGCTGTAAAGAGAATGACAGCAATGGCGTTGACTGCAATGGCAGCAAATCCCAACACCTTCGACTTTGTCTTTGTTGCCAAAAAAGGAACAGCAAACAGAAACAAAAGGGTAGACATGCCCATGCAAGCATCGGCAAGCGAAAGGTCTTTAAAATTCAAAGCAACGTCTCTAAGGACAATCCAAGATGGCCCACTGCTATCAATGTTTGGGATGCTAAACATTGCTTGAAGCTGACTCATCATTACTGTACACGCAGCACCTGTTGTAAACCCCAAGATCACAGGACTCGGGATAAAATCAAGGATAATCCCAAGCCTCAACGACCCCAAGACAATAGAAACAATGCCCATTACCGCTGCCAATGAAGTGGCAATCTGTTCCAGCGGGTAGTCACCATTTTCTGCAGCAGATACATTCTTGATGATATCAGCAATCATCAAACTGAGCACCGCATTCGGCCCAACTGCTATCTCACGCGAACCACCAAGCACCGAGTACACCATGGTACTTACAAACGCTGAATACAGTCCGTACTGCACCGGCAACCCAATCAGCTTAGCATACGCCACTGACTGAGGCACAAGCATCACGCCCACTGTGAATCCCGAGACAATGTCCCCGACCAGCCAATCACGCCGGTATTTGGGCACCCACCCCATGCTCGGCACAAGCGACTTGAGAAAGCCAGGCAGGTCAATCAAAGTACTGTCTACCCATCGGCACAGTTGCTCGGTTGTCGTCTCCTGATGATGGTAGCGCCGTATCTCGTATCCTTCTTTTGTTGTAGACTTGATTTCTTCCATTAACAAGCATCGCCATTTCTCTACACTAGCATTTAAACCACAAACATTTACCCGTTACTAGAATTACTGCTATCTACTCAGCTAATCATCAAGCATTTATTTTTCAAATCTACCCAATCAAAGCTAACCCCCTTTGGCCAATCACACAATAATACTCTTATCAAGAACACTATACATTACAGCATTTCCCCCTACCCAAGCTCCCTTCCTGCAACCAGATCAGTTTAAAGTAACAATTAAAAGACTATACTATTGACAAAACCCTTTTAACTACTAGGCAGCAGTTATGGATCTAGTTTGACTTGTACTTGCATCAATAAACGGTCCAACTGACCTAACTATTGATCGACCCACAAGCCAGCATCGTTCTGATTACCTGCTTAAGAAAAGCATACATTATTTTCAAAATTAATAAAAATTAGCCAAACTGTAATTAATTGTTCTTTTAAAAAGTAACGCGCAACTCAAATGACACATTAAAGCATCTATTTTAAATGTACATTCTAGTGTTAAATTGCAATATATTGCCGAAAAGCATGGTTGAAACTTAGAACCATAAAGCCAGGCTATTAAATCATAAATAGCTAATGTCCTTTCGGTTGACTGGACAGCCCTTTTAGGCGTAATTGATGAGTAGCTACGGTTGATTAAGCAATGGCGATCGCATTGACATCTACGTCGCTTAGCTCGTGATGAGAACGCCAACCGGGTTCGGTTAATCACTGCTCCAACTTGCCTGGGCCAATCCGGGTTCAATAACCGAAGTTGAGACTGGTATAAAATCATTTATATCTTTAAGAACAGTCTGAATTTAAGCTTGGAATGAAGCTAGCATGTCCTACAAAGATCTCACATGAAGTGAGCAAAGCCTCCAGGGGCAAGCTGGCACTCTCTTAAATTGGCATTGCACTATTTTAGTCCAAGCCCGAGTTGGAGCCTCGGAAAGCACCTCGCCGATTAGCCCCTGGCCGAATCCTTACTAGCAACCCAAGCATCCAGATTCTATTCCCAAATGACCATCCCACTGATTTAATGCTTACCTCTCACCGCAATCCATTTAACTCCTGCAGATGACTTCACCTGAAATAAATTAAACTTTTTCCACATCCGATCACTCCTGCACCACAGCCATCCGAGCAGCCAATCAGAACTAACCACAGCTAAAATCCAAATGCCATTTATAAACCCATGCAATTCCGTGACAACAAATTATCCCATCTGAACAATAAACATCGCTTCGAACCAATCCACCAAAAGGTCACCTGTTTACTCCCCACCACCAACAAATAAGCGAACCCTCAAACTCAACTTCTTACCCGCAGAACCCGACCCCTCCATCACCCCAGCTCACTAGACAAGTAGAGGGCACACGATTTATAGGTGCCTACGATGAACAATACTCCCCAACTCAGGAACCAAAAGTTTCCAATATATAACCCTGTCATGAATGTGCTACCGGCAACATCTACAGAAGAGAAAAAGCCGAGAGAAATTTATTTTATCAAAAGAAAAAAGTATATACATCTGGAAAGAGAGTAGCCATGTGATTGCCTTTACAATAAGAATATATCATGCAATTCATATGTTGGGGTTAATTCTACTTGCACAGCATGGGCGCTCACATCTAGTTTAACATTTGTGCTGTTGGTAGTGGGTCTGATATCGATTAATGTCCATTTTTCATAAAAGGCCATGTTACATCATGAACTAATCTATAGTCAATTAAATCATCACTATACTTTTCCAATTGATCCCCAGAGGGGTTTGATTTCAAAGATATCAGTTGGCAGATTCTTTCCTTACACATACTTAAACAGCCACAATGAAGATCATTATCCTTGTACCTATTCCCTAGAACTTGAATCTTGTATGTGTGGTTATATAGTTTAAATTACAATAGCCCTAATTTTTAGGTTGTAACTTAGACCTGTTAAGATGCAGGACCCAGACCTTGAATCGAAATTCAAATCTTTCCAGGAGCAAGTGACTTATAACCTTGACCCACTTCGATTCCCTGTTTGGCTGCGTGTAACAAACCTTGCATAGTCTTATGTGCTCTCTTCTGGGTAACTTGTTATAAATAACTAGTCAAGAAACATTCTCTACAGCAAATTTTTAAGTTAGATATCAAATATCATTTTTAAGACTATACCCCATACCTGAGTTTGACATGCTTAACAGGGAATCAGGTAGATGGATGGCCAAACCCTCTGACTTATCAGCCAGTAGCTTGGCAAGTGCTTTATCAAATATCCATAAAGGCATCTCACTCTATCATTAGCTTGTAGGTGGTATACACGGTGAGGATTTACCTTAGTGTCAGGGATTTATTCCTGAGGAAGGAAGAAACCCAAGTAGTGTAGAAGAGCAGAAGGATGAAACCCACAAGAGAAGATCCAACAGGAATCCCAGCCATTAAAGTGTTAACTAGATATCCCCATAGTTTTTAAGAACCCAAGCATGGAGCAAAATAGGTTAACCCATAGTATGCTGTCACATAATTCAATACATACCAAAGAGCTCCTGGCCAAATAACTGGAGGAGGAAAAGGAGGAGGCAAAGCAGGCAGAGGCATGCTTTATTGCAAGTGGGAGGGAACTGGTGCTTAGTATACAGATAATCCCAAGCCAAAGTTTTTGTAGCGTCCTTGACTCAGATATTAGAATCAAACTCATGACCTTCAGCCACTGAGTTTCATAACACTAAACAGAGCAGAAGCAGAAGAAGATTCTGCTCCAGATCATTGTGAGGGTAATTTTGAATCTTCCATGCCCTACCCCAAAGGGCAGGCTTTTTAGAGTATTTTATTTGTTTTTTCTTTGGTTAATCTTTTAATTATTTTTAAATATCTGAAATTTTAATTTAAAGAGTTGATAATTAAGTATTTTAAGTTAATTACCTTGTTTTATGCTTATTTGCATTTGAATTGTTGTTGTTGTCCCAATCTTCTTCCCAGCTATTCTATTAGCTTTATACATTCTAATTCAAATTTAGAATAATTTTCACAATTTAATTTTTGAGCCTCCTGCTTATGTCAATGCCGCTCTTTCCTAGCTTACGTGCTGATCTTGGTTTTTACTGGGTTTCTGTTGTCCCTTTTCCTCCAGGTTGTACCCAACTTTCTCCAGTTGCTCCTTTTCTTGACTTCTTTCCCCATGACTATCATTCAAATAACTGGCAAAAACTTTTCTATAAATAAAGAGCTTGTGAAGAGTAGGATTTAAGCTAAAATTCTAAGTGATTTTTACCATTCAAGCCTTTATCAATTTTTAACTTGGGATCTTAATTTTTAGAAATTTATACATTTCTATTGATTCATTTTTAAGCTTCATATTTTCTCTTCTTGAATAAATGAAAGTTGTAAAACAGCAAGCCTTAGGCCTGTTGTATCCATTATTTTCCCTTAAGGAATCTTTTAATAGTTATATGTACCAGTTTACTGATGGAGAGTATCCCAATATCAACATTCCCTTAGTTACTAATTGTTCACTATTAAATACCTTGTTTTATCTTATTTGTTTAGGGTTCCTAAACTGTATCAATCCTTTTGTAACCCAGTATAAGTTCTTAGCAGGATTATTTAAAAGCATATTACAGACAGTTACTACCCTTTTATACCTTCTTACTAAATACTTGGGGTTTGGCTTAGGAATGTGGAATAATGTGAGGTGAAATTTGGGCTGGGTGATTTAACCTGTGATTGGTACCTGGTTGGTCACTTTGGTTTGACTGCTGCCAAAAAGACTGCAGAATACAGCTTGCAGAAGCCAAACCTGCTAGTTAGATTAATGATAGAAAGCTTTGAAGGTTAGCCTGGGTATGGCTTGGCTCAACTGGACTTGTGATAGGGGATGTTGCTGCATCATCATCTCTAGGCTTAATAATTGATCAATTAATCCAAGCCCTTGTTTTTACTAGTCTTTTCTTATTGATAAAGACATAGTGTGTTGAAGTTTGATTGATTGAAAGCTGTTTGCGGAGACCAGGACTTGTTCTGATTGGCATAAACAGTTTTGAAAGGGTAGCAGCACCCGTTTTTGCTTTCAAGAAGCTTGGTAAGTTATAATTGCAATTAAGTACTAACTGTCTATTTGCTTTCAAAAAGGTGGTTTTGAAAAGGTTGCAGGTTTGAATCTTTGAGGTAACTAACAAACTGTAGACTATACTGATGTTGTGCTTCATCTAGCTTATTAGTTTCCAAATATACCAATCCCAAAAATTTGAATTTCCCCATTTATGTGGCCTAAAGTAGAATTGTGAGGTGACCAAGGCTGAGGAAACAGTTTAACTTCTTGACTATGTTCCTGCAACCCAGAGTCCTCTTCATTTAGCTCAGGTTTCATTATCATAATCAGGCTGAAAGAAAATTCAATCCTTACAATTATGTTATGAAAGTAACAAGTTTAAAACCCTGGGCGGGAATTAAACCTGCTCCTAGCCACCAGGCGGGGTTAGCGGGTGGGGGAGATTTGCCTGCACCTGGATTTTTGCTTTCAAAAGCAAATCCAGGTGCAGGAACCATTCCTGTCCTGGTGACAGCTGCAGGGCCTGTTCTGGGGCCCAAAAGCTATGCCCAAGCCTTGGTGGGTTTGGCTGGGCCTGGGCAGGCTAATTTTAGCTGCCCAGTAAGCCCAGTCCAAGTCCACCCTCCATTAATTAATTTGGGGTCCACAATTGGGGACCCCTTTTTTAATCAAGTTCATTGGCCTCAGGAAAGCCTGTCAAGCCAGTCCAAAAAACGGTGATCTAATTGGGAAAAACCCCATAACCCCAGAAGCCAAACCTACCAGAACCAATGGCCAGCCAAGCCACAATGGACCACCAAAAAGACAAACAACTGTTCCTGAAAACCCCAAAAATGACCATGAAGCATCCAACCAAACAGCAGAACCTGAGATGTCAAGCCCTGCCACACAGATAGCACCAGAAGAATGCCCAGAGGCACTTGCATGTGAGTAAGTATATAAACCAGAAGCATCTGAAAAATTTCTGTATTGTCATCCTTATCAAATAAAGTTGTTATGAACCTTTGGTTTGCTAATATGTTTCCCTACATATTTTTGATACTCTTCCATCTGCATACACCCAAGCGTCAGTACCTATCCCCTGGGATAGATAGTCAGACTCCAGTTGACAAAACCAAAGCCTATAACTACTACTGTCAGCCCAACACTCCATTTGGCCCTGTGCATTTCACTGAGTATCCCCCAAATCCTGATCACAAACCCTGAATATTTGAAGACTTGCAGTGTTACACCTGCCCAAATGCCCCCAAGGATCCCTACCAAATTGTTTTTGACGGCAAATTGGTCACCATTTACTCTTTGATCTTCAATGGGAAATACAACAATCCTGCTGCCTACCTGGTCCCCATGGAACCACCCCCAACACCCAAACCAACCATCTCATTCCTCCACTTCTGATGCCACTGGCCAGAGTAGTCAATTCTGGTGAGTGCTTTACCTGGCGGTCACAGAATCATTTGGCTTTACCTTGCCAGCGGCTGGGCCCTGGACTATGGATGGGAAGGCCCTTTCCTACCTGGTAAAGTTAAGTCTCATCATCTGGTGGGCCATGCCAGTACCTGCTTCAACTCCTTCTGCACCTTCTGGAGCTCCACAGTACTCTTGGTATCCTGATAGCTTAGGCCTTGTTTGGCCAGGCAAAAAGGTCCTATTTATAACAAGCCACCCTAACAATATTTGGTTATTAGTTCTGAAGTTTCAGGGCGCCAAATAATCCATAGCCAAGTATTGGAAATTTGTGAAGCAACCCTGGTCATTGATTAAGAGTTCAAAGCTACAGAATGTCTTGCAGCTTCAGTTAGCCTTATCAAGGTTATTTGATATACCTGTCCTAATCTAAAGAATACTACAGGAAATACAATAAAAAATCACTCATAAATTTTTACCTTTATTAAACTGGAATAAAATGTTCCAAAGGCTATAATATTTCCGGGAATAACTAAGTGCTTTTTTACTGCAAGGCTTCTGTAAGCCCCTTATAGCATTGAGAACTTGGCAAAAATGAGTCTGGGTAGTTGACTAAAGGAGAAGCCAGTTGATTGAAAGGTTACTGGTCAAACTATCATTGTGAGTCTAGTGAATTTGATGATTGGGTTTAACTGGTCTAAGGAGCCCTCATATATCCTAGTAGATAGTAGATAGCCATGAAGGATAACAAGGCAATCTTGGAGTATGAGTTCAAGCGGGGGTCTTCAAAATAAACCTGGTCTTAGTTAAGTGTAGGAAAAGAATCATAGTTGATGTTGGGTTCTTGGTGATATTTTTTGCAGTAAGACAGTTCAGGGTCTTTCATCAGAGAGAAAAAGAGGACCAGAAGCATTATTTTACTCATCTTCTGATATGGGTGATATTTGTGAGAGAGGGAAATAAACTAAGTTTGGCTCTCATCCTGGTGAGACAAAACACCAGGATACTGCCCAGTGAATCACTGGGATGTCTGCTCTAAAAGAGGAACAAATGGAGAACACAGGGGATAAATGAGGTAGCTAGGCATTAATCCCATCAACACCAGACCTGCAAGTAATCAGGGGGTACACATAGGCATGTACTATAGAACTGCAGGTGACTCCTGAGCAGCAAAAATCTTATTTTCTAATATGGGAGAAGAGGCGCAGAAGTGACCTTGCCAGGATGATAGTTGGAACTGGGGTCAGGGTAATATAAGTCCAGATCATTACAAGTAAGACTTTTGACCAGGGTCTCACCAGTGGAGGAAAGTTCATTTGCCTTACCTAGACAATCATCTAGAAAATTCAGGAGCCTAGAAGAATCACCCCCACAAGGTGGGCAGAAGAGGAGATTCTACTCCAGAGATCTGGAGAGGTGGTCCATATAAACAACAACACCGGAGCCAAGGAAACCAAACCAAATTTTAGGGATGGGAGTATCATTTTGTAAAGCTCTTCCAATTAGCAGCCCTTAGGGATTATTTCTTTGGTTTTGAGCTTAGGCAAATGTGCCAACCAAGGTAGCTACAAGAAGAGGTAGTTTAAACTTAAAAACCTTAAAATAACTCAAGAAGCACAATGAATGGCTTTAACAGTGCTATTAAAGAAGATGGGTTCAAAATTAATCAAAAACAGTAGAATTTTAAAGTAAACGTAAGTTTTTTTAAATTTTAATCCAAGCAATATGTTCAAATTTGTGTTTCAAAAGCAAAAGCAGGTAATTTTACTCTTAATTGCTAATATCAAGCATAGGAGCGCCGTAAAGGGGACCAGAACAAAAGAGACCAAGATATAGGTAAAGAAATAAAGTATTTTGACTAAAAAATACAAATTAGAGAGCTCAAAGTAAGAGATCAGAAAATGACACTGATTAAATAAAACTTAGACTTTTGTTGAAACTGAAACAATGAGGATTCAGTATTTGAATTGGGGAAGACAACAGTCTAATAGAAAGGACAGAAATGGTAAGAATGAGGTATTGTTTATTATAGAATAGTGTGATTAATATACTATATGGGGAAAGCCACCAGACCACAAGGGGGTGGCATGTTCCATGTAAGGTTCAAAGCCAAGTAATAACTTGTGCAGGGATCAGCAGGTCAAATTGATAGCGCTCCTAATTAGGAGAAAGTGCCCGCAGTTTAACGTTTAATCAGATTGGTTCATGCTTTTAGACATGTCAAGGGGCAACTTGCCAAGCTCCCCCTGTGTATTGTAAGATACATTGGCAGGCAAGTCTGGAAACTTGGTTGCAACGCCCCTCCTTGCCCCCTGCCTGTTGTCAGACACCAGGATTGGAGTTTGCGGGAGATCTGGGAAGATCCACACAAACAACCTTTGTATGAGAATGGCACAGAAGGGGCGCAAGCAATTGTGGTGAAGCTTCTTGGTGCTTCCTTGGGCATCTTCAAGTTGGTAGGTGTGATTGTAATAGACAGCAGCTATCTTGAAGGGCCCTAGGTGGTTGGGCTCCAACTTGGAAGAATTGGGGTTGAGGGTGTAGATGGGGTCATCTACGGCGTATCTTGCCTTGAGATGCCTTGCCCCTCCTTCAATTTGCTTGTCTAATATGCTGGGCTTTGGCGTGCTGCTGGCTCAAGGAAGGAGTAGTCAACAAGGGGGGCTTCCTGGGAACTGTGGATTTTAATTTCCCTTTTTCTACCCCCTGCCAAGCTATTGGGAGTCCCAAAGGCCAGGGTGCTGGGGCTAAACCCAGTGCCCCTGTTGACCCTCACTTGCAATATGAGTAGGGAGGTGGGCAAGTGTTCAGTCCACATGGTATTAGAATGTTTCTATGAGAGTTTGTCAATCAGTTGGACCAATGAACCATTTATTTGCTCCACGCGTCCATTGGCTTGCAGATGACATGAATTTGTGAATATTTGTTGAAGGGCATTCTTGGCGCAGTACACCTTCATGAAATTTCCAAAAATCTCAGGCCTACCATCTGTGATGAGACGTTTGGGCCCCCAAAGCAGGCCTCAATTTCCTTGCCAATGAAGCAGGTGATGGTGGTGGCGGTATGATTAGTAGTTGCCCATGCTACTGGCCAATAGGTGAAGTGTCAATGGCTGTGATGATGTAATTTTTTACAACTCTGTCTTCAAGAAGAGGTCTGACAATGGTGAGGGCCCACTGTTCAAAGGGTTCCATGGCCTTAATGGGAAGGACAGACTTGGGGGTGTAGGTTTAGACATGTTCTTTTCACACAACACACATGTTTTGAGTATATCCAAGATGTCTTGACGCATACACAGCCACCAAACCTTATGTTTCATGATTTTGAAGAGATTAAATCCTCTGATATGACCCAAGGTGCGGTGGTAGTGTAGTATGATGTTGCCTTGTTGTGTGATGGGAATATAGGGCGTCTTTTCACCTGTCTCCGCCTGGAGGCAGACATTGCCAGCATTAATGGTGAGCTTATTTTCATTGCCCTTTAGCTTGGAGATGGTTACCAAGTTAAGGCCTATATAATGGGTTGTCTCAAGACAGAGGTAAAGCATTGGCAAATCTGGGTCCAAGCCATTGTCCCCCGCAATGGACACTACATAGAGCCTTGAGAGGGAGTCTGCGGTGATGAGCTACTTCCCAGGCTTGTACTTGATGCACAGCTGGTAGGGGGATAGATGCTTGACCCAGCCTGCTTGGCAGCGTGTCAAGTGGGACTACATGTTGAAGTATTGGAGCAACTTATGATCCTTTAGGACGCGGGGTGGAAAGGTGGCCCCTTCTAGGTAACAGTGCCACTTCTTGACGCAGTGCATGATTGTCGCTAATTCTTTGTCATGTATGGGGTAACATTTTTCTGAGTCAGTGAGCTTCCTGGACTCATATGCCACAGGGAGAAAGGTGCGCTTGTCAGTTTCTAACCGTAGCACACCCCTTATGGCTCTGTCAGAGGCATCAGTCTTGAGTTTGTATTGGCGGTTCTGATTGGGGAATTGCAATACAGGCACAGTTGTAAGTCTTTGCTTCAAAGTCTCAATGGCTTAATCTCTGACAGGAGTCCAATGGAAGCGCTGTTTAGTGTTCAGAGCTCATTGAGGGGTGCATTAGTTCCCCAAAATTGTGAATAAACTTGTGCACATAGGCAACCATGCCAAAGAATGTATGTACCCGACCCACATCAGTGGGAGGCAGCATGCTGGTGATTGCTTTGATTTTGGCAGGGTTGGGCTTTATCCCTTGGGCAGAGATGGCGTGCTCAAGGAACAGCAGCTCTGACTTAAGGAGCTCACATTTGGAGGGTTTAGCTTTTAGCTGATTTTTCCAAAGGGTGTCAAGGACAGCACAGAGGTGTTGGAGGTGTGTGGTTTGATCTTGACTGAAGACAATAATGTTGTCAAGGTACACAACCACACATTTCCCAATCAATTCCTCAAATGCTTGTTCATCAAAATTTCAAATGTGGAAGGAGTGTTGGACATTTCAAAGTTCATGACTTGGCACTCAAATAACCCATAGGGTGTACAAAAGGCAGTTTTGCCTCATCCCCTGGTGCAATGCGGACCTGTTTGTACCCCGCTGTGAGATTGATCTTGCTAAAGACCCTTGCACCTGCAAGAGTGTCAAACAGGCTGTCAATCAATAACAGGGGGTACTTATTCTTAAAAGTCACCTCATTTAAGGCGCAGTAGTCTGTGACCAAACAAAGGGACCCGTCCTTCTTGGCTACAAAGAAGACATCGGCCCCCTATGGAAGAGCAAGGGGCAGATGAAGCCCTTGTTGAGTGTGTCCACAAGGTGCTGGCAGAGGGTCTCATTTTCTTTTAGTGTCAAGAAATATAGGGGAAGTGCTTTAGGAAGAAACCCTTGTAGGTTTACAGCATGCTGGAACTCCTGGGGAGGAGGTAGTTGGTCCAGTGTTTCACCAAAAATGTCCTTATATTCCTTGATGAGTGCAACAGGTGCTGGTGGAGGTGAAGTGATCAAGGGAGGGACCGCAAATGGTTCAGCGCAGATAAATTTGACTGAGCATTGGTTAAAGTCTAGTTTCCCTCCTTGAAATCATACAAGCCTGTTTCTGTTATTCTGAAAAACACAGTATTATGAAGTAGCTTTCTCATTTTGACAGGATATATCTGAAAGCCCACCCCATTTCTATTTAGGGTGATTACAGATGTATCCCAGTCAATGTAGGGAAGGTTGTGACAAAGCCAGTTGAGGCCAGCAATTAAATTGTGGCTGAGCTTGCCATGATTGGCCCAGAGAGCTTAACCTGGACGTTCCCCATCCTCACAGAGAAGGGTACTGTCTCATGGGTAATTTCTACTCTATGGGAGTCAGCCACTTGTACCGCCTTGAACCTGCTTGGTACTTGGTCTAGTTGTTGAGATTTGGCAAACACCTGGTCAACCATAGTGTGATTAGCCCCCATATATACCAATAGTTTGTGGGTGTTCCCACAAAAACAGAAGGGATAGGACAAGCAGGTTACTTTATTTGAAAAGTGGCTTGTTTGGAGTATGAGGCTGTTGCTATGGACTTGGAAGACATCAAGGTCCTCAACTTCATGAACATTGTAGTCACAGGGGCTCTTTGCAAGGAAGGATTGAGAGTGATGGTCAAGTGGGGTTGTAGAACTTCTTGTAACTACAACCACCAGACTTTTTCCTGGTCCTCAATCTGCGCTAGTTGGAGTTCCCCCTTACATGGACGCTTAACCCCATTTTCCTGCTGGCAGTAGCCTACTTGGTTGTGAGCACTGCCAGGTGTGGGACAAACTTGGGGTGGAGCATCATTTGTCTTGCGGAAGCCCATAAAAGCCTGGTTGTTGGCCTCAACCATGGCCTTATAGCAGTCATTGATGGAGGTACAGCAACCTACAAGAACCCACTTACAGATATGGGGTTTGAGCCCATCAACTATCAAGGTAAGAAGCATGGTACTTCCATTGATCACAGCTTCTGGGGCAATAGCAAGAGCTTTCTGTCAGGTGGCAAGATATTCAGGAACGGACCCAGTCTGTTTAGTGGTCAGGAGGGGAGTTCCCACCACAATGGGTGAAAATGTTTCACTGTAGCGGGACTTTGCAATATCCCTGAATGACGCCCAGGTAATCTCTATTTCTTGGCTGGCACAGTTGGTGAACCAGACTGCAGCAGGCCCCATATGGCAGTCTTAAGCAGTGACAACCCACATGGGCTCAGGTACTTGACAAATATGGAGGCAGGTTTTGGTAGAGTGGAGCCAACTGACAATATCAGCTCCTTTGACACCTCTTGCAAAGGATTCAGCTGGAGGTTGAGCATGCATTGAGAAAGGTCTGACTGGGGTGGGGTGACACTTGCATTGCGCTGCCCAAGGTGGAGTCAATTTTACACACTTGTAAGTACCAATTGATCTTGATAGATGACATACCCATTGGGGATGTTCCCCTTGGGGATTGGCAGGAAGGTTTCTTGAAGGGGAGTAGCTATACAGCCTGTACTCTGTCCTTTCTTGGGGGAATTTTTCTTTTAGGTAGGTTGTGAAACTACTGCTGCTACCACTGTTGCAACTAAACCAATGAGGATTCATTATTTTTATTTGAGGAAGACAAAAGTCCAGTAAAAAGGATGAGAATGGATAGAATAAGATGTTGTTTATTATAGAATACTGTGACTAATATACTATATGGGGAAAGCCGCTGAGCCAAGAGGGGGTGGCATATTACATGTAAGGTTCAAAGCCAAGTAATAACTTGTGCGGGGATTAGGAGGTCAAATTGGTAGCACTCCTAATTAGGAGAAAGTGCCTGCAGTTTGACGTTGCCATCAGATTGGTTCATGTTGTTAGACAAGGCAAGGGGCAACTTGCCAAGTGCCCCCCGTGTATTGTAAGATATATTGGCAGGCAAGTCTGGAAATTTGGTTGCAGCACTTTATTCTGATAAAATAATTAGCAACCAGGGAACCAAAAGTCCCCTGTCTTGATTTAAGGGGCCATAATGGGCCCAAAAAACCCCTATGTCATATAAGTTTGTTGCCTGCAACCAAGCAAATGCGGGACCAATCAATTTTAAAACTGATTACATTGATTGACTTAAGGATAACTTTAACTCTAAGTGGGGAATGAAATTCTGGCAAGAGCCAACCTGGGAACAGTTGGAAACTATTCCAACACCAAGAAAAAAGCTTTTAATTGGCCCACCCCCTCTGAGACCAAGAAATTGGGACTTGGTAAGCCAAATGACCCCAAAATCACCTGCCAGATTCCCCAAGACAAGAATAGTGAATGATTTATTTAACTGACAAATTAGGGCCTTTTAATATGGCATAGCTTAATAATAACTCTTCAACATCCAATAAGGAGTTGACAGTAAGTACAAATGCAGTTTCCAGCAGGATATAGCTGGGAACGCTAGAACACTGACAACCCTTCTTTTGTTGACATATTTACCAAATAAACAATTGTAGTTTATGCCATTTAACCATTATAAAAATGAAGGAGTTTATTATACCTTTACCACATTAACCTCGCTGTTCTCCTCCCATAGAGAAGAATATCAAACTTGATTGGTCTGTAGGAGTGCCAGGAAAGAAACACTTTTACTTGCTCAGAAAGAACCATTTTCTCCTCTTCCTACCAGAGCTCTTGATCAGATCATTGACCCTGCCCACCTTCCTCTCTTTCAACAAAGCTTCCTCTGTGCCAGCTAGCCCGTCAACCAGATAAGCCCACCTATTGAGGAATTTCCTAACCCCTAATATGATTACAGCAAGCTTGGGTTTGCCCATGTCACCCTATTTGTGACAGAAATCACAAGGTAATAAGAAGCTTTCTTTGTGTGGTGGGGAATCATCCACCAACTCCACATAGAGTCAATGATTAACCACCAACACAGCTTTAAATACAGCTTTATAAAATTTCCAAATAAGATACTAGGGTTAAGTAAAATAACTAACCCCAACCAGAAAAGCCCTAGGTAAATGGCCTGTGAGAGAATCAGAGTGTCTTCAGCATGAAATTCAGGACATTGAGATAGCACCTGAGTTTCAGCTTTGACAGGAGGGGGAACAGCTCCAAGATTGGCAGCCATCAAATTAACATTTGTTAGCAACAGCAACAAAGTACCAATGACAGGCCCCCATCTTCCAGTAATAATCTGGCTAAGGATTAAATTGTAGGGAATGTAGCGCAACAATCCAACTACAGGATGTATTTTCAAAAGTAAAGTTAGACCAGGGAATATGTGATTTTATTGAGAAATTTTTGGGAGGACTCACCTCTTAAGAGTTGAAACAGTGAAAATTATTCAATATATATCAAAACTTGACTAAGCAATACCACATGGATCCTGGGATCCTATTCCTTCCACATTTTAAAGTGAGTATCTAGTCCAGGTTGCAAAGAACCCTTGAGTGACCAATTTCTGAAAGCCATGCTGATTAACAAGCTCATATCTAGTGACCCTTAATGTCATGCCCTTTGGGTTGAAAAATGCCCCAGCTTGCTTCCAGCTCTTAATTGACTCCACATTGGGAGAGTTGATAGGCACATGCGCAGTAGCATACACAGATGATAATCTGGTTTACTCTCCAGATGAAGAGTCCCATAAAGTACACCTGGCTCAAGTCATTCAGAATCTTCTGGATGCCAACCTGGCCATCAAACTGAGCAAGCGTGCTTTCTTCCAGGAATCAGTGTCTTTATTAGGGAATATCATCCTTAAGGACAGTCACTCTATCATGATGGATAATGAGGATGCCATTAGGGACTGGAAAACACCCAGTACTCTCACTAAACTTTGTAGTTTTCTTGGCAGCTGCACGTTCCTGAAAAATTTACACCACATCTATCAGAACAAGCAGCCCTCTGCTATAAAGCGTCATTGTTGAAGGCTTTCACATGGTCAAAGGAATGTAAAAACGCCTTTGAATCTATCAAGGCTCTATTACTCTCAGCCCCAGTGCTACAACATGCCAACCACAATTGCCCCTTCATATTGGCATGTGACACCTCCAACTTTACCATTGCAGCTGCACTACTTCAAGAAGGCAGTGATGGCTTAGAACATCTGATAGGTTACTTATCCCATAAGATGACCCCTGAAGAGCTGAATTACATGATTTATGACAAGGAACTCATAGTGGTGGTTGAAGGCTTGGCTCACTGGCGGCACCATTTACAGGGAGCTAAACACAAAGTGACAGTGCAGACTGACCACAAGGCCCTTCTATACTATTGAGCGCCACACCTTCTCACACCACGTCAATCTTGTTGGTCCATTGAACTAGCCCACTTTAGGTTCTCCTACATATTCATCAAAGGCAATGAAAACCAATTAGCTAATTCATTGATCCAGAACCTGGACTTTTACCCAGATTCCTTGGAGATCTGCAAATAAAACACACACAATGATCCCCATTGAGCAGGTAAAAAGGGACCCAGAACCCCCCACCGTCTTGGCAGTGATCACAACATTCACAGATACCCTAGCAACCACCCAAGACCTCCTCATCCTGGAAGGCACCTCTCTGGCCTCAAAAGGGTCTCATCCACCTCCACTATTCCTTAACCCCCAGCTCCTGCTCCTCAGTGAGGAAACACAACCCCTCCACGGTCAAATCCTGCTTATGCAGCCCCTTTCTGCCTCATACCCTAAACTGCTCAAGCTTGCCTCAGATAACAGGAGCTCTACACCACAAGGATATCAGGAGAACAAAGGTTTGCTCCTCCACCAAGGCTTGTGGTGGGTCCTGGAAGGCTCTCTGCAACTGCAAGTCATCCAGGCCCATCATGACTCCTTAGCGGCAGGTCACCCTAGCAAGACCAAGACAATAGAGTTGATCTGCTGCTCATATAGCTGGAAAGACATCACAGCCAATGTGGCCCAGTACACTAAGGACTGCCTCACCTGCAGCAGAGCCAAGCCAAGCATATTAGCTAAAGCGGGCCTCTTAGCCCCCCCACAAGAAGCCGACGGCCCCTGGACGTCCATCTCTGTGGACTTCATTGTACAACTTCCCCCCTCTTGAGGTTATGACGCCATCATGGTGATGGTTGACCGTTTCACCAAGTTCTCACACTTCATTATGTGAAATACCAAAGTAACTGCAGTTAACACTGTCTGCCTTTTCATTGATAATGTGTTTACACTACACGGCCTTCCCCAAGAAGTAATCAGCAACTGTGGACCTCAGTTCACAGCCCAGTTTTACAAAGGGTTGATGGAAAACTTAGGAATACAACCATGTTGTTCAACTGCTTTCCATCTCCAGTCTGATGGGCAAACAGAATAAGTGAACCAAACCCTGGAGACTTATCTCATGTGCTACTCCATATCACACCATGACAATTGGGCGGAACTCCTCTCCCTAGCACAGTTTGCATATAACAACTCAGCCCACACTGTGACAGGAGTCTTGCCCTTCTATGCATCATACGGTTATAACCCCACATTCAATGTAGGCCCTTGTCCCACATCCCTTATCCAGGCCGCAAAAAAACTGGGCTATCCAAATCAGGGAAGTCCAGGCAGAGCTAAAACTTACTTTGGCGTCTTCTGTGAGAGTTTACCAGGAATACACAGACTTTAAGAGAAGGGAAGGCCCTTTTTACTAACCAGGAGACCTGGTGATGTAGACACCCATAACATCTGCCTCAGGGTCCCATGCCAAAAGCTGGCCCCAAAAGAATTGGTCCATTTAAGGTTACAAGAAGGTTGGTCTGGCTGCATACCACCTCAACCTACCTTCCACCATCTCTATATATCCAGTTTTATACAAATCTTTCCTGACCTGATATACTGGCCCTGTTCCCTCTCACCCTGAACCTCTACTAATTGATGGAGACCTTGAGTATGAAGTTGAAGCCATAGTGAGTTACAAATATCACAAGTGCTCCCTCTGATACCTAATAGCCTGGAAAGGTTTCCCAGAATCAGACTATAGTTGGGTCTCTGCCAAAGAATGTGGCCATTGCTCCCAACTGATAGAAGAATATTACACCAAATTACCTGATGCCCCTGGCCCCCACCCTCTGTGCCATGAAGTTACCAAATCCCCACAAGAACTATTCCCTAGCCAATGTGACCTCAGGTGGTATCCCCCCTGTCAAAAGAGAAGAGGGTGATGTTACAGTAGAAAATCAAATGGAAGGGATAGTACATCCTCGTAAAACCCAAAATCAGCAAAAAAAACTGCAGCCAAACCCCTGAAAGAAATAGACAACTTAAATGCTGTTATAGACAAAAATGGGTCAAAGCTGGGGTTGCCCAAATAGCCCTCAAAAATCTGGACCTGCCTTATTTTCCCCCAAATAATTATGACAAGAAAATTAGGCATTATTAAAGATTTGAGGATGACAGCGCTCAACTCGCTGATTGCCAATTTTTTTGAATTATGACAACATCAACTCAAATTCCAATGCAGGACCTCCAACTGCTGAAAATATTCTTGCAAGCCAATCAGATGACAAAGAATCATATCCTGCCCCATCCTGAACTCCCTTAAGACTTCCTCATTTCCCCTCTAGAAAATTGTTTCTAGATAGCTTAATTTCACTAAAAAATAAAAGAAAGTCTCCCCCAAAAAATGATGGCTCATCTGGGGCTGTTTGCCTTTGTCTTTGATTGATTAGTCTTTTTCATTATCAAGGTTGCCATTGACTCCATGGGCGTGACCCTGCCTGCTCTTTGCATGCCAATGCCTTCAGATTCTTTCTCTAATTTCCCCTTGCAAGTCATTTGCTTGTTGACAATTTTGACCTCCATCTTCTGCTACACTACCATTGGATCCAAGATGTTGAAACCATCCTCCCAATTTGGCCTCCTACTTGTCAAGCCATTCAAAATCTGTTTATTATATCCTCATTGTATTTCCTTGAATCACGCTGTATACTATTTCACTCTAACACTTAAATTACGTCAATTTATCAACGTCAACTTACAGGGGGAAATTGGGTTCAACCAGCAAATTGGAGCAGCCGTAACCCATTTTTGATCAACTGTTTGATTCAAATCTGTTAAATCAGTCAGTATCATTAAAGGTTTTTGGGCTTTCTGTGCTTTCCTACTCATCAGAATATTCCCTGGTATTATGGAACTTACTGTGACATTACCCTCCACTTTAGCCCGGGGCACAATACCAACATCCAGGAGATGGGACAAGGAGAAGTTTTTTTGGGTGGGTGGGAGTTTCATTGTGGCTAAGGTAAGCTTGGGGTGAACAATGATAGCTGGATTGAAATCGTAGAACTCTTGGATAAGATCTGGAGAGTTAGAGAAATCAGAGTGAGAAACCCATGAGTTTTCAGAATCAGGATAACCCTTCTGTGATACCAAGTAATCTAGACGGTGTTGATTCTTACAAGAATCCAAAATGCAGTTTAGCTCATACTGAGGTTCTCCTTCCACAAGAATGGGTTGGGAAGAAGGAATCTCAGTATTCTTAAAAGGAGTAAGTAAGTATTTGTGGAAGATGCGGAAAATCTTAAAGGCTGGAGGTAAGTCTAATTGGTAAGTGGAAGGACCAATTTGACATTCAACTTTGAAGGGACCAACTTGCTTGGGACCTAACTTGCAGCAGGGAACCTTCAGTTTAATATTGTGAGCATCCATCATGACCAGATTGCCTGGTCAGTAAGTTGAACCTTCCTGGCACTTGCAATCTGCATATTCCTTGTAAGTTGTCACAGCATCAGCAAGAGTAACCTAAAGCTCCTAATGAACCTGCTTCAATGCAGCAACTTGATCAGTTGAAGCTTCCACATTGCTAACCAAACAAGGGCCCATGTTGGATGAGGGATTGTAACCTACATTAGCATAGAATGACACTACCTAAGTTGATGTGTGTGGGGTGCTATTATATGTGAACTCTGCCATGGTTAGATTAGCACACCAGTCATCTTGTTGCGCATTAGTATAACAGCGCAGGTAGATCTTCAAACTTTGGTTTACCCTCTCCGTTTTTCCATTGGATTGGGGGTGGAAAGCTGTGGAGTGACACAATTTGATACCTAGAATTCCAGTAAAAGCTTCCCAGAACTGAGCAATAAATTGGGGGCCATGGTCACTCACAATCTCCATTGGAATGCCAGGAAGGGAGAAAATTCTATTCACAAACAGCCTAGCTGTCTCTACCAAAGTAACTGTGGTCAAACAGAAAACAAAGTGTGTTCTTTTTGTGAAGCAATCAGCCACCACTATGATTGCATTAAACCTGTCAGAATTCAGAAGTTCTCTGATGAAATCCACCAACACCAACGTCCTGGGCCCTGTATCTAGTTGTAAAGAAACCAACAAACCAGTAGTCTTTTTTCTGCATGCCTTAGATTGAACACATACCAGACAGTCACAAACATAATCTGCAACCTGCACTGTCAATCTTTCCATGAAAACTGTCTGCAAATGAGCTCCACCGTTTTTCCCCCTGGGTGGCCTGACGTAGGACAGGTGTGATAAGCCTCCATGACTTTGTCCCAAATGGTTCCATCTGGGACCCACAAGCTTCCTTGATGGTATAAAATTGGTCCTATCTTGTGATAACCCTGTAGCTGGCCAACAGGATATTCATATGCTAGTTCCAATAACCTATTGTAACCTTTGGACAAAGGCTTTAAAAAACTTCACTTTGGAATATAAGTCTAAGTCTTCACCCTTGGTTAAGGACATGTTGGAAAGTGTAGCAGGCAGAGGTAGTACAAAAGGAACCACAGCCTTGTCTGATATCATAGTGTGTGTATTGAACTTGATGTTCATACCAACATCTGGAATGTGAGAAGGGTTCCTGCCTAGTGCATTGGCTAAGTGATTGTCAGATCCCTTAATAAACTTGTATCAGAACTTGTACCTTGTCAGATCACTGTTCCATCTGGATTGGCAACCTGAAAAAGCCCTGGGTTGACAATAGTACAAAAGAGCTTTATGGTTGGTTCTTACTACAAATGACTGACTCACCACATGAGATGGTGGTGCCAATACTTTAAAGATTCCACAACTGCCAACAATTCCTTGTTGTAAATCATGTAATTGTGTTCTCAAGCTTCCATTTTCCCAGAGAAGTACCCCGTCAGTCTTTCAACACCATTGTTGGCGGTTTATAGCAACACACCAGACACAGCATATTTGAATGCATCTGTAGATACCATAAAAGGAAGCTCTGGGTCTACATGTTGTAGAACTAGAGAGTACAACAAAAGAGCCTTGACTGCTGCAAACGCCTCTGTGCACTCAGGTGTCCAGACCAAAGTTGTCTTCCTGCTAGCTGAATACAAGGGGGCCACCACCTCAGACAAATGAGGGGTAAATTTCTTCAATAATGTAAAAATACCCAAGAAACTACAAAGTTGGGATATTGTCATAGGCGTAGCATACTATCAAACTGCTGCTTCCTTGTCAGGGGCAATAGTGTGGCCATCCTCAAAGATAATATTACCCAAAAAGATAACCTTATGTTTAAAGAATTCACACTTAATCCTTTTGATAATCAAATTGGCCTGAAGTATACACCCTACATCTGCTGACAGATGGGCCTTATGCAACTCCTCATCTATATAGAATATCATGATGTTGTCCATGTACGCAATGGCACATACATCTAGGAGATCTCCCAAGACTGAGTCAATTAACTGCGGAAAGCAAGCCAGAGCATTCTTCAATCCAAAAGGTATAATGTGGAACAAAAGATACCTTTCTTTGTTATTAACGCTATCAACCACTCCATTCCTTCAGAATTCTAATCTGATTGAATGCATTCAAAAGATCAAGCTTCAATAATACCTTTGCCTTCTCAACACACCAAGAAATTTGTGCTTCAAGAGGTAAAGGGTAAGGGTAAGGGTCAGGGATTGTGATGTTGTTCAAATTTCCATAGTCCACACAAGGTCTAAGAGACCCATTGGATTTTTGGACAAACAACAATGGAGAAAAAATTGAAAAAGCCTTCTTGACAATGTATCCCTTGGCCAACATGTCACGAGTCCACTCTTCAAAATATGTGTCCTCCTTTAAGGTCAAAGGGTAAATGGGAGAAATAATACAAATAAGATCAACAGCGACCTTAAAGTCAAAGTCAAACTGAGTGTGCTTGGGAAGGACCTCACCCCTAGTGGCATCAAATGCTGCTGACCAGGGTTGAAGGCATTCTGGTAAATCCAAGCTTACAGGTGTAGGAACAGGAAGCAACTGGATTTTCTGAGAAGACTGCTCTAATTCTGACATACCAATGTCGCAGATTGAATTAATTAGACATTAATTTGTCTATCTAGGAATTGAGCAACAGAACGGTTACGCAATTGCGCTATTGCATCCTGATTCTACTAGTGATAAAGACGTTTAAAACGCCTCTAAAACAGGTGTTCAATTTGCTTTTTAAATGCGCACAAGGCACAGGCATTACTTCTGAGGTTAATAATAGAACAACAAAGTTATTTCCATCTAACTCCTTAAGAAAAGCTGCATGAAACTGGTTGTTCTCTTGCGCAGGACTTTCTGCTTTGCCAATCCAATCTCCTCCATTAGGGAAGTCTTCCTGTCTGTGCCTCCCTGCCCCTGGTGGCAAATGCCCCCCCAAACACTATATAAGTGCAATACTATCATAATAAACACTAGTTTTGTCTTATTATCTTCTTATATTCTTCTGTCCTTACCCAGGCTGTTACTATACCACAACAGGTATAGTATTAAGATAAAGAAGTAGTAGACTAACTATTTGTAGAAATCAGCACCCAGGCTACATATTTTACAACATTGGCGCTCATGGCCTCTTCAAACCACAGCTTCCTCTCTTCCTACCCCTGCAGCCTTGTTTTTGTGGAGGGAGAGATGTCCTTGCCTATACCTGCGGCTCCTTCTTCCCAACCCACTCCAGGATCAACCTTCACTGCTTCTGGCTCTTTATCTGGTAGACTCCATGGCTCTTCCTATGGTCAACCAGGACTAAGCTAGTGGTTGCCTTAATGCCAATAACTTTTGGAAATTGCCAGCTCCCATTCAAGTATGATCTCCTGGATGAACTCCATTGAAAAGGCCCTTAACTCCTTGATACCAATCCAGCCTGACCCCATGCCTGAAGTAGCTGGCATGATCTGCGTCTTCTGCTCCTTGGAGCCTGCCTTGGTGAAGGAAGTATGCTGCCAATATTCTCCTCATTCTTCTTCCAGTTGTTTTCCTGATGGAATCTCCTTTAATTCTGGACCCTCCAAACTGATAGCTGCTCTGGCCCCCCAAACCTTGCTCAAAATATATCAGAAGCTGTTCACTCCCACTCTGGAATGGCTCTATGGATGAGCAAGATAGAACATTTACTTTCTTCCTTGGTACCCACCCAGATGAATCAGCATGTTGCCCTGGAGTTCTATGATCATCAACAGAAAAATCCTAAGCCGGAAGACAGCCATAACAGCTGCACCATGAGATTTTCTGCTTTTCAGGATACTATAAAGGCTCAAGAGAGACAGATGGGATTTCATGAAGAGGAATTACTTCTGGCCTTTCAGGAAAAGAAAGAGTGGCTAGATGAGTTGGATGCTCAACATGCTCTCCTTGACTCCCTCCAGGACCAACTAAGCAAGCACCTTAAGATGCCTCAGCAATTAGTACCCCTGATACTCTAATTGGATTGCATGGTAATGCTAAAGCTGATAGTTCCCCCTCTCAGAAGATTCATACTACATTGCCCCTTCCTGACTCCCACCACTGTCACAGAAGCAATGAAGAGGATGTCTCCTTCATTTCACCTTCAGAAGGTATCCTGGAGTCTCCCTGGGATTCTGATAGCAATACCTCCATCACTCCTGATGGTGATAAAGCAACTAAACCTTAGGATATTAAGAGCAAAGAAGAATTCACTTATGATTCTGGCATTGAGGAGTACAATGAGGATCACTCAAAAAACTACTAAGCAGCCAGGAAAAAGAGAAATCCTTGGCTGCATTTGTGGTTTCACCTCCCTTCTCTCCCCCCATTCCTCTCCCCCCTGAAAAGTCTGTGCCTGACCCTGGCACTTGTTGTTCCTTTACAACAGAGCCTTCTGATGCCCCTCTGCTGGTTGACTTTGCCTCTCAATCAGAAACGTTGGATTCTTGCACTGTGAGAATGCAAGAAGATCTTGCCTACTGGGTCCCTACATCCAAGTTCTTCTTGGCTATGTACCTGATACCTGGCTACTGGCAGATTGATCTCCCTACAGATGAACCAGAGAAGTGGGCCATCCTTGCCAACAAAAGGCTGTTCCAACTTACCAGGATGTCTCAGGGGCTCTCATATACCCCAACCACCTTCCAACAAGCTATGAACGCTGTGATGGGGAACCTCAAGCCCTCATGTTCCCTGGTCTATCTGGATTACATTAACATCTTCTCTTGCATCTATAACAAACACCTGGAACCCCTGGAAGAAGTGTTTAAACATCTGCACTACATCAATCTGGAGTACACTGATGGAGAGCTTCCAGTTGCTTATACGCTGTGTAGTAAGAAGGTCAAGGTGCTACTTCTCTCAATTGGGGAAGCCAAGGGTATCCCAGTCTACGCCTCCTGTAATGTGACTATCCCACCTAGCTCTCAGGTGATCCACAATACAGGCCTCTTGCTGGCTCTACTGGCTGGCACTCATGGAGAAATCTTTGACATTCCTAATGCGTCCAGACTAGAACCATGAGTTGCACCAGGCATCCACATGCCAAGTGAGAAGGAGGTACTCATACTCTTGGCCAACATGAGTTATGAAGCTATAGTTCTCTCAAAAACCAACTTCTGGCTTATATACAACTGGAAGAGCATGACAACCTGCAGGAGACTGCCCCCTTTGTGGGCTTCTCTGAGTTGGGTCTACCCTGTTAGCAACCACTGGTGCTATCAGTCATAAGCTGCAACTCTCTATCCGGCCTCTCTGAAGAGCAGAAGGATCAAGCTATGGATCTCTTTGCCCAGTATAAAGATGTGTTTGCCAAAGATGATTGTGACCTGGGCATGGCTGCAGATGTTGCTCATCATATTGACACCCAAAATAGTCCATCTATCTGCTCCAGACCTATACAGCACAGTCAAGCCAATCATGCTGTGGCTAACAAGGAACTTCAGAAGCTATTGGGATCTGGCTTACTGGTCCCCAGTAAAAGCCCTTGGGCTTCCCCTCTCCTGATTGTCAAAAAGAAGGATGGCAGCAACCATGTGGTGATTGACTACTGTCAACTGAATGCTGTTACCAAGAAGGATTCATATCCCCTCCCTTGTATTGACAATACCTTGGACCAACTGGGTGGCGCCAAGTTATTCAGCGCCATGGACCTTATCAGTGGGTACTGGCAGATTGATCCACCCCCCGCTGATCAAGGAAAATGTGCAATCATCACTGATCAAGGGCTATTCCAACTCAAAAGGATGCCTCAAGGTCTGTTCAATGCCCTGGCTACCTTCCAGCAGGCCATGGATACAGTGATGGGTAACCTCAAACTCACCAGTGTCTTGGTCTACCTGGATGGCATTAATGTGTTCTCCCAAACCTTTAATGATCACCTACAACACTTGGAGGAAGTCTTCCAGAGGTTACTTGTAGCCAAGCTCAAGCTCAAGCCACGCAAGTGCAACTTCTTCATGGAGCACCTTGAGTTCTTGGGGTTCACCATTAGCCAAGATGGACTCTGCCCTGTACCTCTGAAGGTGGAAGCCATTGAGAAAACTCAGATCCTGGCCAATAAGCAGAACGTGCAGGTCTTCCTGGGGATGATTGGGTACTACTGCTGCTTCATCTTCAACTTTGCATTCCTGGGCAAACCCCTTTTTCAGCTTTTCCAAGCTGATAAGGAATTCTTATGGAGCCCAGTGTGCCAATCTGCCTTCAATAATCTCAAGGGAACACTGACTGCAGCCCCTGTACTGGCCTACCCTGAGTTTGCCAAGCTGTTTGTGGTTCATGAAGATGCTAGCTTGACTGCATTATGGGTGTTCTCTCCCAACTGGACTCCAAAGGACTTGAACACCCTGTTAGATACTGCTTGTGTACGCTTAACGTTCACAAGAGGAACTACACTATCACCAATTAAGAGTGTCTGGCTGTGATATACTCCTACCAACAATTCAGAGTCTATCTCCATGGGGTACATTTCACAGTTGTAACAGACCATGCCTCCTTGAAATGTCTGAAGACCCTCAAGGACCCCAAAGGACGTCTGGCGTGTTGGGAAGTTAAACTTCAGGCTTATGACTATGTAATCATTCATTGAGCTGGAGCAGCTCAACAGAATGCTGACTGTCTCTCCCGCCTTCCCACTGTTGCCTTAGTATCCCCCATGGCTGACATTCTCTATGACAAGCTTATGGAGGATCCTTGTTTGTGGGGGGGAGGAGCCGGTAGAGATACAGAGAGCTCTCAAGAAGCTAGCTGTTGATACCAAGGTCTCTAAGGGACAACTCCTGAAGCTTTGTGGAGACTCTTGGCTACCCTACATATGCCCATCTCTACACATGGACTCAGTGGTGACCGCTCACAAGACTACTGGCCATGGTGACATACAGAAGACATACACTCTGCTACAGCAACACTGCTTCTGGGAAGAAATGTACACTGATGTAGTAGATACACTAGCCATCTGTCATGACTGCAACATTGAGAGTCCTAAGGTTGCCAAGTTTCAACACAGACTTGTACACCCTGGGTTTGCCTTCCACACTGTAGCTAATGATCTAGTAGGGCCCCTGTCAGCTACCAACAGTTGCAACAAGTTCATCATTGTGGCTGTTGACTATCTGACTAAATGGGTAGAGGCCAAGGCAATTCCCAACCAATCTGCACTGGTGACAGCCATGTTTATCCTGGAGAATATCATATAAAAACATGGTTGCCCCCAGATCCTGCTGACAGACAATGGTACCAACTTCACCAGTTATATCATCCCCTGCCTCAACCAACTGATGGGAATTTGTGAGACACTATCCACTCCTTATCACCCACAGGCAAATGGCATGGTAGAGCGCACTAATAGGAGCCTGGTCCAGATACTCTGGAAGATCAGCCACCAACATGAGACTGAATGGGATACCTTCCTGCCTGCGGCCACCTGTGCGTACAACATTGGGTACCATTGGTCCACTGGCAAGCCGCCCTTTCAACTACTCTATGGCCGGCAACCAGGACTTCCCCCTTTACTATATTCCTTGGTAAAGCCCAGCCTGGCTGTGTCTCCAGAGGCGTACCTCAACAAGCTGGTTCAAACTCTTATTTGCTTGCACTCAGAGGCCTACAACATAAACTTAAACCATAAGTTGAAGGACCTAGAACAAGCTTCATCCAAATGGCCCAACTTACCCACTTACCTGGTAGGAGACTCAGTATACTACTTCAGCAATAGAGGGTACAGCTGTGAATCCAAACTTGCCTCCCCTTGGCAAGGCCAAGCTAAAGTTATCCAGAAGACTGGCCCTGACTCCTACACCCTTAAGGAGCCCCATTCTGGACAATTGATCACTATAGTACACGCTCAGTATATGTGTGCTGCTCCTAGTGACTAAGAGTAAGCCCCAATGAGGACAACAACCCAAAAAAACAAAAGCCTAATTAAAAAATTCCATGGGTTGTTGTCCTGTTTGAGATAGTGTTGCACCAAAGTATGAAGAATAAGAATGAAAGAACAAGGCATTTATTGGAGACTGGCAAGACTCTTCCAGTACCGCACCAACTGTTCTACCACCTGAATGACAGCCAAAAAACACAGCTGGTTTCCTACAGATCCACAAAGCCAATGACCAAGGATTGGGCAACAAACCCCCACCTAACAAGACATATGATTGACCACAACACCATAGCCACTACCTAGATATGCCAAGCCATTCTTTACCCTGTTGTCTAATCCCGTGGAGGGAAATGTCGCAGACTGAATGGATTAGACATTAAGTTGTCTATCTAGGAATTGAGCAACAGAACAGTTGCACAATTGCGCTATTGCATCCTGATTTTACTAGGGATAAAGACGTTTAAAACGCCTCTAAAACGGGTGTTTGATTTGCCTTTTAAATGTGCACAAGGCACAGGCATTACTTTTGCAATTATAAATAGAGCAACAAAGTTATTTATATCTACCTCCTTAAGGAAAGCCATGTGGAAGCAGTTGTTCTCTTGCGGTGGACTTTTAGCTGTTCCAATCCACTCTCCTCCATTAGGGAAGTCCTCCTGTCTGTGCCTCCCTGCCCCTGGTGGCAATTCCCCTGCCTCACACTATATAAGTGCAATACTATCTAAATAAACACCAGGTTTGTCTTATTATCTTCTTATATTCTTCTGTCTTTATCCAGACTGTCACTATACCACAACAGGTATAGTATTAAGATAAAGAAGTAGTAGAATAACTATTTTTAGAAATCAGCACCCAGGCTACATATTTTACGACACCCAACAACGGAATATGGATGGATATGCACAAAGAGTATTCCACTTGCAGCTCATTTTCCTTTAGCAAAGTTGATACATTATGGTCCCTACACCAGCCCACTACTAAGATAATAGGATACATAATAGTAGAGCCTATGGAGAACCTTGCAGTAAAAGATTGACCCGCAACAACAAATATCACTGGCTTCTTAAGCTGGAAAGAGGGAAATATTTGACAGTTGCCACCCCTAACCAGTATTCCAGGATGATACTTGAGTTGCAGCAAGTCTTTAGTCTCAACATTCATGAAGTTCTCAGATGCACTGGTATCCAACAAAATGGCTGGCCAATAGATAGTTTGGCCGTTATCAATGCTACCATAGACCAATACGTACCCAGAAGCAGATTTATTTGCCACAAAAGTTGCAACCTTGGCAGGATCTTGCTTCTCTTCAGTGGTACATACAGCAAATAAGGAGGCAGGATGATCCTAAAAATATCTTTTGATCATTTATTGTATGGCTTCAGGGAGGACCAGGCAATCACAATTGATGAAAACAAGAGGCAACTCTTTGGACTTGACTACCAAAGACTTTGCGGGCACGGCATGCTAGAGCATAACCAACAAACTCTCAGTGGGCAACACCACTGGCATTTTATCTACTTGGCAGGTATGCTCAGAATAGCCAATTGCAACTGAGAAGAAACACAAGGGGTGCAATCCCAACTCTGACTAGATGAAGCCCCCACAGAGCAATTACCAGAAAACCAGGAGCAAGCAGCAGGGTTGGCTTCAATCTTCATAACACCTTGCTTGGGAGTCAACATATTTGAGACTAGAGAAAGAATTTGGCTTACCAGGGCCTCAGTTGTGGTTAAGGGGAATCCCAAACTTCCAGATCCTGGGCAGTCTGGTCAACTGATAACCACAATGCTGAGAGTTTATTCACCTTGGGAACATCAATTGTACGGCAGTAGGCATGAACCGAGGAAGAAATATTGGGAGCAGAGTAGTACCCTGTTGGAAGGCGTACAACTTACAATATGCTGTGAGCTCCTCAAAGATGTACACAAGTTTTTTAACAAAGGGTACACAGATGCACTTTAAGTTAAAACCCGTGGATTGCGCTCCACCGCGGATAACAACCATTCTTGAGAATCCTCTGAAACCTTTGTCATCCCATGGTAAACTTGTGATTTGTGACTAAGGCTAGAGCTGGAATAGATTGATAAGGCTAAAAACTTTACGTGAAATTTCATCAGTGGATGGAGCAGGGAAATAATCCAGATGCCAAAATAACATGGCGCAACAGAAATAGGAAACATATGGTACAGTCTCAACAACTGCAACTGGGGATGGAAATGTTGAGTTTATACTTCTGGGAAGTATAATAAACGAGATAAGGGGAAGATTTAAGAAGAGAATGATACTTTATTGGATATGAATATAGAAGAACATATAGTATCATGACAAGCCACATGCCCTCCATGTACATCATGGGGGTCATGGGTCTTATCTAAGTACTGTTCCTCTTGGGTCACAAGGCTTATTCAAGTTGTGTTCAATTTAGGATCTGGATTGGGTGATATCCATCATAGATGGTTGACTGATAATGGTGCCACCAGTTTACTGGCTGGCTGGTGAACCATTTGATGAGCCATTTGATGAGCCATTTGGTGATCTACTCAGGGCGTTAATTTCCCGAGAGGGAGTAATCAAAGATGTTGCAACAGAAACCATAAATTAAGGAAGAGCCCAAACTGAAAACTCAGAAAGAGACTGATGCAAATAAACATGGTAAACACAGATATCTCAACGGAGCAGGAGAAA
Organism: Entomophthora muscae; assembly: GCA_014839935.2. Lineage (NCBI taxonomy): Eukaryota > Fungi > Entomophthoromycota > Entomophthoromycetes > Entomophthorales > Entomophthoraceae > Entomophthora > Entomophthora muscae. The sequence goes on along the minus strand of QTSX02002841.1, from coordinate 1,356,032 downwards.
AGAAACACAAACTCATGATAACCTGCATCCAAAAGCTCAGATGTCAAAGAGTTGAGTAATGTGACAGGAATCACAGGATAATAACCAGCTGTCTCCATGTGGTGGGAAATCATCACCAAATCCACATGGAGTTAATGATTAACCATCAACACAGCTTTAAATACTGTTTTGTAAAATTTCCGAATGTATACTAGGGTTAAGTAAAATAATTAAACCCAACCAGAAAAGTCCTAGATAAATGGCCTGCAAGAGAATCAGAGTGTATTCAGCATGAGATTCAGGACATAGAGATAGCACCTGAGTTTCAGCTTTGATGGAGGGGGAACAGCTCCGGGGTTAGCAGGCATTGAATTAGTATTTGGCGGCAATGACAACAAAGTGCCAATGGGAGGCCCCCATCTTTCAGTAATAATCCGGCTAAGGATTGAATTTTAGGAGATATAGCGCAACAATCCAGCTACAGGATGCATTTTTAAACGTAAAGCTAGACCAGGGACTATGGGATTTTATTGAGTAAATTTTTTTGGGGGGAGGGCTCAACTCTTAAGAGTTGAAGCAGTGAAAATTATTCAACATATATCAAAGCTTGACTTAGCAATACCGCCTGGATCCTGGGCTCCTATCCCTTCCGCATCATTGAGTGAGTATCCTGTCCAGGCTGCAAAGAGCCCTTGATTGACCAATTTCTGACACCCATGCTGATTAACAAGTTCATATCTGGTGACCCTTAAATTACGTTGATTTATCAACATCGACTTACAGGGGGAATCAGATTCAACTGGCAAACTGGAGCAGCTGTAACCCATTTCCGATCAACCGGTTGATTTGAACCCCCGTTAATCAGTCAGTTCTGTTAAAGTTTTCTGGCTTTCTGTGCTTCCCCACCCGGCCGAATAATCTCTGGCATTATAGAACCTACCCTGACACTATTGGGGTTCACTGAACAAGTGATTTAGATAAGGGTGTTTGGCAACCCTGGGCGTCTACTGTGCACTGCATGGTGAGGATTGCCCATTCATGTACTTGGTGTTCCAGGCTTCCCCTTGTCCCAGTTTGCAGATGAGCCTGGTATTACGCCTGGCCATGATAGGTGAAGCTAGAAATTGAATAGTTGCCTGAACAGACCTTGGCATCTTATTGGCGGGCTGAGAAATTTTTGGGCAGGTTCAGGAAGTTTGGGAGATCCCTCAACAGCTTCAAATCGCATTCTGGTTGGCTAGATTCAGTTTGGGGTTCTGGAGTCCATTTGAAATCGAGGGTGCCTGTCAGGGATCCAGTCTTGGACAGCCAGCCCATCGGTTTCAGGGGTCACTTGGGCTAGGGTTTTGCGGGTAAAGCCCACCACAAGAGAGGTGCTAACTTAAAGATATAGGAGAGGGACTTTATCATCCAGGACCACAGGTCAGTGGCTGGAATTATATATGCCTATCACCCCTGTGAGGGGGGATGTACAAAATCCTAAACAGCTTGCCAGTGTGATTGATTGAGGGTCATAGGAGGCTTCATACTGATGTTGTAGGCAGGCAGGCAGGCAAGTAGTTGAACTTGCCTCTAAACAACTTGGGTATTGATAGTATCCAGGGACCTTGACAAGTGTATCTAACTGCATATTGTATATGGGCCAAGGGAACTAGTTCAAGGATCTTTTCCGGTGTGTAATCCTTATATTCAGGTGTCAAAGGGTACTCCATAAAGTGGATGGGACCAAAGGGAACACCTGGAGGACAGAAATCTGCAGGCGGAGGGGAAAGAGGGCCAGGTGATCTTGTACTGATTTGATAGATGGCAAGGACAAAATATGGCAGTAGCTGTATAAGACAAAAAAACATAATCTTTATTCATAAATGGCAATAAGTTTGGAGCGTGGGGTCCTTTGTCTATATAGCACCCCACTTCCAAAATTAATATTTTCCCTAGAGAGCTCATCGGGGCATTTGGAAATGTGGGCCCAGGGGATCTGGGTGCTCAGGTTCAAAGGCGGCAAAATGGCACCAGGGCCAGGAGTTCTTTCATTGGATGAAGATGTCAAATTGGCAACTTGATTATCTTGCTCTAGAGTTGCGGTCATAGGGTTGGGCCTGTGCCTTCTTCTGGGGATGGCTCTTGATTGGCCACTAGTGTAGACTTCAAGCTCATGAAGCTAATGGTAAGAATTCTGTTGCCTCTATTAGGCACCTTGATTACTCCTCCATTTGGAGTGATGATTCCTTTGGTTTGGCTTGCTTCACTATTCAGGCCATAATTCTTGGTCTCAGCTTGTGGGGGTTCGACCCCAGGGAAACACAGGCAGCCCCTCGGCCCCCAGGCCTGTGGGTATTTAGGTTTAGGGTTTGAATCCCATCCTTTGGCCTGGGTTTCAAGGGTAAGAGAATTGTCAATCCTGACAGTGGGGATCTCTTACAGTAGGGTTTAATTTAGAGTTTCTTATATGCATAGTTGGTTGATTGGGTTAGGAGAATTAAATGGTGATGGTGGTTAAAAGCAAGTTTATTACCGGTGGAGATGAGCTTATCACGATGAGTTGTGGAGGGTGGATATGCTGGATTTATGGGAAAGGTGGGAGTTGCGGAAACATTCCACGGCGGCGTGGACGGTGAGATGGATGAACGGGCTGGAGTTCATGACGATGGGTTCTAGGCGTTCTTGGGGGGAGAGGAAGGTCGTGGTTAGTTCTTCCATCGGCTCTTCCCAGGATCCTTCGGATGACCCGCTGGGCATCTCAAGCTCGATGACATCGTCGGTGGCGTCAATCAGGATCCGAGGTTTGCTCGTGGCGCTTGATTTGTGGGGCTGCTGTGAGAAGACATTGCGGGGAGGATGGAGGCTGTGAGGAAGCCCAGAAATGACAAGGGCGCGGAGAATTTTTGTGTGGATCGAGACAAAGTGAAGTTCAAATTGATTGGTTTGAACTCCCATTTCCTGGTCAAGTGATATTGTTATTTGGCTGGGATGGGCTCCTGCGTAGAGGTACAGTTGATCTCGTAGCTCCTTTAGGCCTTGGATGCCAGAGGCATCGATGTAGTTTACTGCTCCGAGATCCAAAATAACACCACGGAGGGTTGGGAGGGAGTCGGGGTCTGGAACGGGGGTGCCATCATGGGCAGCACGCCTATAGCGTAGGCGAGTAGCTCGTTCTTCGTTATCCGATGACCACAGTTTATCATCAGTGGGAGGGGCACCAGAGCGAGTGAACTCACACACGTGGTCCATCAGCTTTTCTCTGAGATGACCAATGTTTGGGAAAATGATTGATTCTTGGACACGGAAAACGATCACGCCTGGCTCAGGGTCCTCAGAAGTGTACGCGGGATGGCGTTTGTCTACAAACACCCCCTGCCGGCCAACAACTTCCCCGAGCACGTAGCACTTTGGCCGGGCAATTCTGAATATCAAATTAACAAATGCAAGCGCAATGGCGCAGCCCATGCCGTACTGCACGCCAAACAAGTATGTTACACACGCCGCAACGCTAAACACAAGAAAGTCGGACCGATTGATCCGCAACAGCTCACGCAAGCCACGTACTTCAGGAAGAAGCGACATCCCTGCCCGCATAATTATAGCCCCTAAAGAGGCGGTTGGGATGTAGTAGAAGGCAGGCGTAAGGAAGGCCAGAGAAGCAAATAAGATCAAGCCAATAAACATCCCTGCCATGGGGGTCTTAACCCCAGACCTCTGCAACACTGCACCGCGTGACAGAGAACCTGCAACAGTAAATCCAGAAAAAATAGAACCAACAAAGTTTGCCAGGCCAATCGCCAGCAGCTCCTGAGAAATAGATACAGTATAGCCAGCCTTGCTACTGAAGTTCTTGCTGACAGCAGTGTGGTCGATGGTGTTCAGAAGGATAAGCCCAGGGATGTACGGCAGCATATCGTGCAGCAGCTGCCCGCTAAGCTCAGGCATGCCGATGCGTCCAAATCCTGAAGGAACTGCGCCAACAACTTTCATGGCAATGTCAGGCTGAAGCTTGTGGAGGAGAAGAGAAACAACTGTAAAGAGAATGACAGCAATGGCGTTGACAGCAATGGCAGCAAATCCCAATATCCTCGACTTGGTCTTTGTTGCTAGAAACGGGATGGCAAACAGAAACAAAAGGGTACATGTGCCCATGTAAGCATCGGGAGGAGAAAGGTTCTTAAAATTCAAAGCAAGATCCTTTAGGATAACCCAAGCTGGCTGGCTGGTGTTGACGTTTGGGATGCCTAGCATTGCTTGAAACTGGCTCATCATTACTGTACACGCAGCACCTGCCGTAAACCCCAAGATCACAGGGCTCGGGATAAAATCAAGGATAATCCCAAGCCTCAACGACCCCAAGACAATAGAAACAAATCCCACTATCACCGCCAAAGATGTGGCTATTTGTTCAGGGCTGTAGCTGCCATCTCCCGCAGCCATTACGTTCTTGATGATGTCGGCCGTCATCAAGCAAAGCACTGCGTTTGGACCCATGGCCACCTCGCGCACCCCACCGAACACGGAGTATACCATGTTGCTCATAAACGCCGAATACAGTCCATACTGCACCGGCAGCCCTGCCAATCTAGTGTAGGCTACCGCCTGTGGTACAGTCATTACTCCAACCGTGAATCCAGAGATTAGGTCGCCTACCAGCCAATCACGCCGGTATCTGGGCACCCACCCCACACTTGGCACAAACGACCTGAGAAAGTCGGGCATGTCAATCAAAGCCGAATCCATCCATCGCCCCAGCTGTTCAGTAAAGGTCTCCTGGTGATGGTAGCGGCGTATCTCGTAACCCTCCTTCGTAGTAGATTGCACTTCTTTCATCTGCCTTCTTTTTTGCCTCTTTACTAGCTTTTAAACCAAACCATTCCGCCCACCACGCCACGGAATCCCTCTTCAATCACCCAACCAAATTGACAAGCATTATTTTCGATCTTCCAATTAAACCAGCCAATCCTGCTTCCAGATCTGCACTAAAAAAATCCGCAGCACATGCTCCGCCCCATCCATCCGCTTATTGTTGAAAACAACCCAATTTGAATTAAAAAAATAAATCCCCTAAAGAAACTGTGAAAATCTACCGCTGGAACAGCTGGGAAATCAAATTGACTTGCGCTGGCATCGCCAAACATTCCAACATCCCATTCTACCCATCGGGAAAGGTTTAGAATGTTAAATCTAATTATGGGCAATTCTAATTGCTGTATTTAAAACACTCACTACAGTTGAATCATTAATAAATGTACTGCCCTCAAGAATATATTCAAATTCAATGTATGCACTCGAGTTTATTTTATAAAATTGACACTTGTAACTTAATTATCTGATTTATCCAATACTTGCATCATCTAGCATTCATTTCTCAAGATATATATGCAACTGATGATATCGGTTTTGTCATCAGGTTAAGTGCAATCAACATCGAGACCAGTTCTAACTAAACCATGCCGATCGTGAAGTCATCAAAACCTGGCTTGAGAATTCCGACGCGAATCAGTTCAACAAGTCGATCCTAAAACTGACTCCACTAGCCGCAGCTCACGCGAGCATTCAAGCTAGTCGAATCAAACCCATAGCGCTGAAGAGGGGTCCAACTATAACTGCTTCGGCTGGCTTCCGGTTCTGGGCCGTCACAGCCGAAAGTGACTATTGCGAATAATTGAATATAATAAAATTGTTTTTTTATCACGATGGCCCAAACCCAAGTACCAGCCGGAACCGAAGCAGCTACAACTCGGATCTCGGCCAGAACCGCACGAGCTCGATATGGTTTTTGCTCCCTGATTTTCACCCCTAGATATAAACTCTAAACTAAATCTAATTTTTAACCGAATAAAATTAAACCATACTGCGCTAGATCTACCTAGATTTCAACAAGCAGCCAGCTTCCCACCGATCCCGGCCGGATACCAACTTCCTTAAAAAAACTGACACTACCCCGCTTGTTGATCCACCTAAACACCGTTTGTTTTGGGGCATAACCAGGGCTACATGATTGTACCAACGATGCAAAAAAGAGGGAGTCTAATTTCGCATATATATCTTACACGATGAGAATATATAGATCTCTAGCCTTCATCTAAACTTCCCCGGCATGATACTCCAAGCGTAAGAAAAGTTCCAACCAACCCAAGTGACTGTTATCGAACAAGATCCCCAAAGATCAATCAGATTATACCCCAATTAGGGAAGGACAGGAACAGCAATTGTGCAAACACAGTGTCACAAAACCATTTTTGGATTGGTTCACAAAACAATCCTCGTGATTTTTTGTCACAACTTTTGGAGTAGGCCACAATTTGTGCCTCACTCCATCATGTAGATCACAAAATATAAAAGGAAGATGGTTCTCATGGATGAAACAGATGATTTCATTTTGTGAAGGGGCACAGGATGTAAAATTAGAGGAAGTTCAGTTGTGGGACTTTATTTTTTAAATTGAATTTATTAAAGCTTTCCCTGCCATTACCTTACAATGGTAGATCTTATCGTATAACAGTTTGCTTTAGATAATTATATTAAAACACCAATCAAAATATTATAGATATCTACTTCAATTGAAAGGAATAGCTTACATACTTATGATTGGACACACCACAAAACCACACGAGATTGTGCTTAGTCACATCACAATTCATGCAGATTTGTTTTGTGACTTTTGGAGCAGGGCACAAAACGTGGTAGTTGCAATGTGTACTGCCCCCTAAAAGCACCAAACCAATCTGCATGGATTGTGATGTGACATGAAGGTCACAAAATGAATTGTGCCCAACTGAAAAAATCACAGAACCAATTGTGCCAATCAAAGCTTGGTCACAAACCCAATTGTGTAGATTTTGGTGCCCCTCCCAACCCTAACCCCAATCAACCTAGGATCTGGATCCTATAGATGTCCAGGTTCCGTTAAGCTCGGCTGCAGGGTTAAATAACCCAATATACATAAATAAGAGGGTGGGTCCCAGTCAACGGACAGGTATAGAATTGAATCTAGCCCATCAAATTGATACCTGTTTCTTTAGGGGGTTTTGGTTACTATCACTTACCTTGGGTTTAATTTAAACCGATCCCAATCACCCCCAAACTGGATGAAAGGGGCTTGCTTTAAAAGGTGATTTAAACTTCATCCATATAGACCTGCCAATTCCACACAAAACCATGGGATATAATGGTGCAACTGAACCAATGAGGATTCATTATTTGAGCTGGGGAAGACAACAGTCCAATAGAAAAGACAGGAATGATAAGAATAAGGTATTGTTTATTGCAGAATATTGTGATTAGTATGCTATATGGGGAAAGCCACCCAGCCATAAGGGGGTGGCATGTAAGGATTGGAGCTGAGGAATAACTTGTGCGGGGATCAGCAGGTTGGATTGGTAGCACTCCTGATTAGGAGAAAGTGCCTGTAATTCAATATTGCCACCAGATTGGTTCATGTTGTTAGATACGTCAAGGGGTGACTGATTGAGCACCCCCTGTGTATCGTAAGATACACTGGCAGGCGAGTCTGGAAACTTGGTTGCAACACCCCCCTTGCCCCCTGCTCGTCATCAGATACCAGGATCAGAGTTTGCGGAAGATCTGGGAAGGCCCACACAAACAACCTTTGTGTGGGGATGGCCAGCAGGGGCACAAGCAATTATGGTGGAGCTTTTTGGTGTTTCCTTGGGCATCCTCAAGCTGGTAAGTGTGATTGTCATAGACCGTGGCTATCTTGAAGGGCCCTAGGTGGTTGGGTCCCAACTTGACCAAATTGGGGTTAAGGGTGTAGACAGGGTCACCTACAGTGTACCTGGCCTCAAGGTGCTTTGTCCCTCCTTCAATTTGTTTGTGATTGATCTCTTGGGCTTTGGCACACCATTGGTTTAGGGATAGAGCCATCAACAGGGAGGCTTTCCAGGAACTGTAGACCGTAACTTTCCCTGTTCAACTCCCGTCAGACCATCAGGCATTCCAAAGGCCAAAGCGCTGGGACTGAACCTGGTGCCTCGGTTGATTCTTGCTCGTAAAATAAGTAGACCAGTGGGCAAGTGTTCAGTCCACACGGCATTGGGGTGCTCCTGTGAGAGCTTAGCAATCAGTTGGACCTGTGAGCCGTTTAACTTCTCTATGCGCCCATTGGCAAGCGGATGATAGGGGGTGAGAACTATCTGTTGGAGGGCATTCTTGGCACAGTACGCCTTCATGACCTGTCCAACAAGTCTGGGCCATTATCTGTGATGAGGCGTTTGGGCCACCCAAAGCGGGCCACAATTTCCTTGCCAATGAAGAGGGTGATGGTGGTGGGGGTGTGGTTAGTTTTTGCCCAGGCCACTGGCCAACAAGTGAAGTAGTCGATGGCAGTTATGATGCATTTCTTTCCAGTCTGTCTTCAGGGAGAGGCCCAACCACATCAAGGGCCCACTGTTCAAAGGGTTCCATGGCCCTGATGGGTAGGACAGACTTGGGGGTGCGGGTTTGGATGTATTCTTTTCACACAGCATGCATGTTTCAAGGAGATCCAAGATGTCTTGGCGTATACACGGCCACTAACCCTTATGTTTCATGATTACAAAGAGGTTGCGTCCTCTGATGTGACCCAAGGTGTGGTGGTAATGCAATATTGTGTCGCCTCATTGTGTGATGGGGATGTAAGGCGTCTTCTCACCTGTCTCTGCCCAGCGGCAGACATTGCCAGCATTGGTGGTGAACGGAATTTCATTGTCCTTCAGCTTGGAGATGATTACTGAGTTAAGCCTTTGTAGCAAGTTGCTTAAGGACAGAGGTACAACATTGGCCAGTCAGGATCTAAGCCATCATCCCTGGTGATGAACGCTGCGTAGAGTTGTGAGAGGGCGTCAGCTGTGACAAGTTCCTTCCCAGGCTTGTACTCAATGCGCAACTGGTAGGGGGATAGACGCTTGACGGCAACCACCAGAATTAACTCATTCCACAAGTTGGCCTACTGAATGTCAACAATTTGTTGACATTCAGTAAGTCAACATTATTTTAGTATTTATCTGCCGGAATTGGGCATTTCCAAAACTAAGCTAATTTTTCATAGTAAATTATTAATTCAGAATTGCAAAATTAAAAAGTAACAGGCATAATGTTGACACCATTTAAACAAAGGCTTATTTTTAAGCCAAAAACCAATATAATTTACTATGAAAATTTAAGATTCTTAGTACTTTTACATTAAGGTCAACTCCAGTAAGTAATATCTGGATGTTGACACCAAATAAGAATCCATAAATTTCATAATAAAATACACAATATTATAAAAAAACTTTTTATATTTTATACTACTATTTTTATTAAATATATATTAAGATAAGCATTGAACAAAGACATATGCCAACTTTCAGAGTGTTATTTTTATTATTTAGATATTTACTGTTATTTTAAACTCACTGGATAAACTATAGCTTATTTCTGGAAGTCCACTTAAGCCAAAACGCATATGTTAAAACTAGAAATTATATATGTATTTATAATGTCAACTTTGTGTCAAATCAATGTGCCGCCTAAATTGAAACAAAGGGGTTTGGCTAATAAAACAAAGTGACATAATTTAAGCAAGATTTAATAGGAGAGTTACTATAAAAGAACACTGACTGCCTGAATGCCAACATCTTTACTGGTTTATTAGTAAAACACTGCCGCTTAACAAAAAGCACACATATAATGGTATGGTAATTCAGGCCAAAGTACCCAGGGCTGTACTTTAGACTTCCCTCTACAATCCCTATTATTTTGTTTTAATAAGTTACATATGCAAATCTTTAAATTTTTTTAAATTTAAAAATAATCAATTTTGGCCTTTAAAAACCAACTCTGGAAAATATTAACTAAGCTTTATAAGTGATTTACATAGTGTTTTTCTAGTTTAATGCTGACTGTTGGTATGTTGAAAGTCAAAATTAAAGCGTTTTTTTATGCTGACAAACTAATTTAAATATTTTTGACTATTGTGACTACCAGAATGTCAAATTTTTATTTAAACATGGTTTTTTCTATTCTTTACTAATAAACTAGCTCTAAAATTACTTTCCATACTTCTATAAACTATTTAATTCATAACAAAAAATAAAACAAGTGATTATTATTAAATTTCATTCATGTTTCACATGATTATTCTTACTTTATGAACTATACTCTATTTATTGTTGGAAAAATCTCCAAGAAGCAACAAAAGAATCCCAAGTCAACCAATAAAGTTCCCAAAGCCTCTGGAAAGGCCCAAATTCCCTATCCCAACAAAAAACCAGCCAAAGAGCCCTCAAAGAAAAAGAAGACAAAGGAGAAGACCCCAGACCCTGAAAGCAAAGAGCCCTCCCCTGCCCCCTCCTCTTCTCCAAGCTGGTACTAATCAGAAGGAGATGAGGTTCCACTAAACAAGCAAGGAAGAAAGAAGACACCCAAGAGTCCAGAACCCCAGTCAAGCCCATATGAATCAAGCTCAAAGGAATCAAGCCCCAAGGAATCAAGCTCATCTCAGTCCAAGAAGCGCAGGATCTAACTCCAGATAATTCCCCTCCATTGCCCAACAAATCTGCACCTCCATCCTCCTCATCAAGTATCAATAAAGAAGATCCTGATGATTACCTTTCTGACAATCATCAAGCACCAATTGGCCCATGGGATCTCCTAAAGGTTTACAATATATGTAATGTCAAAGGAGAGTTTAAGCTCCCAAAGAAGTTCCCTTGGTTTTTCCCTCTAATGTCTGTCAAAGGAGGTGCAAGTTTATTCTGTGATGGCTATTTTTTTAATTGCAACAATCAAAAGAGAGCAGGAAGAAGCAAGAATTATGTGTGTGAAGATAGAAGCTGCGCTGTCAGGATCAACACAGAAGGATGGGATAAAGTCACTAGTGAAAAAGGAGAGCACACATGCAATGCTGCAATCAATCTTATTGAAAAGCTTCTAAAGTGGTACCTCTATCAAATGGTTCCAGTCTACAAAGACGTCAAGGCTTCTGATCTGGCAGTTAAGGCCACCACACACCTAAGTAATGAGAATCTGAACTCATCCCTGACCGCGACCAGTTAGTGAAGTACATGTGTGAAAAATGCCGTGATCTATTGCCCCATAAGAAATCTGCCATGGTCCAAGGAGAGTTAGTCTTGGTAGAGGAGTTAAAGATGTTCAATGGTGATGAGTTATTCCTTTTACATGATGATGGGCCTACATCAGAGGCAAGAATTATATGCTATGCTACACAACAGAACCTGGAGCAGTTAAGAGATTCAGAGACCTGCTTATGTGAGGATACCTTTGCAGTATGCCCCCGCCTTTTTTACCAACTATAGGTTGTACATTCCCTTATTGAAGGCAAGATGCTCCCATTTGCCTACTTTCTGCTTCCTGGGGCAACAGAAGAGATCTACACAAAGGCCTTTAAAATTCTTCAGAAGGGCATCAAAGCCCTACCCAATAATAAAAAGTCCCCCTGGCCATAACACTAGAGCCAATCCAGATGATGATGAAAAGGATGAAGCCACTATTGCTGCAGAACACGAAGCTCATGATAAAGCACTTGGCCCCTCAACTATAATCATAGACTATGAAACTGCCCAGAATAACGCTTTTGTAAACACCTATGATGGAGAGGTCCAGGGGTGTTTTTTTCATTATTGACAGGCTGTCAACAGGCAACTAAAGGGTCTACCTGAGCTCAGCAAGCTCCACTGTCTAGATACATCAGGAAAGTGAAAGTTCTTAATTCAGCAGTTTGTAGCACTAGCCCTTGTAAAACCAGAGCATACTGGACAAGCCTTTGAGCTCCTATGCCAGGATCCATATGCCAAGAAACATGATGGTGCCTTCTACCCTTTCATTGAATATTATGAACCACAGTGAATTGGACGTAAGGTCACTAAGCGCTGGAGCAAGCCCAGAGCTAAAGCCAACTGGAACTGCTATCAGGCAGTTCTTAAGGATGAGATGAAAACAACTTCATCTTTGGAGGGCTGGCATAAGCATACAAAGTCCTCCTTTGGAATCAAGCCCAGATACAACACCTTCTACAAGCACCTTAAAGCCCAACAGGGGAAGACTGCTGCATCCATCAGAGATATTGAGAACCACCCATCCAAGAAGAAGAGAACCACCAAAGAGAAACAGTATCAAGAGAAGATCAAGGACGTTTTCAAGGCCAAATATAAGCTTTCAGAGATTGGGGAATACATCAAGAAGATTGCCACAGTTCTTAATGGCAACCAGGTGATCACAGTCTAGCTTTTAATTAAATTTATTGAGTATTGCCTAATTTTGTATATAGTTCTTATATGTTAAGTATAATATTTTAAATAAATAGTTATACTAAATAAATCATTAATAATTTATGATACTGTTTTAATAAAATCATTGATTTTATATTGATAGTTTGATGCTTTAGACTGTATTACATGGCCTATATTGGTATTTTACTAGTAAATTATATGTTTTTTGAAGTTTTCAATATAGAAAAAACTTTATATTAATGTTTATGATTATTAAGTTTCCTATAATACGTGAATTTTTATCTAGTATCTTTTTGTATATTGGATCTTTTTTGTTTTTATAAGTGGGAAAAATTTATTATGTAAAGATAGCTAATTTCATAGTGGATTATTTTTGAAGTGTATTTTTATGAATTTTTCTAATTGTCATGTATAATTTTTTATGGAATTTTTAAAATCTATGTTGTCACATTACCCTAAAAAGTATCTTGAAGCTTAATTTTTATTAAGTAAAATGTTCAGGAAACAAGTTTCTGCTTATTAAAAAAGTGTCAACATTTAGTAGTCTGCATGAGTTAAAACTTAATTCTGACTTTTCAATACTGTTGAAATTAAAGTATTTTTAATTCTGATTGTTGATATAAATTAAGTCAACTTTCAGAATGAGTTAATTCTGGTGGTTGCCATGCTTGACCCAGCCTGCTTGGTGGCATGTCAAGTGGGTCTGTGTGTTGAAGTGCTGGAGTGACTTGTGATCTGTCAGGACGCAGGGTGGAAATGTTTCCACTTCCAGGTAACAGCACCATTTCTCAACGCAGTGCACAATTGCTGCCAACTCTTTATTGTGTATAGGGTAATGGTGTTCTGAGTCAGTAAGCTTCCTGGACTTGTATGCCACGGGGAGGAAGATGCCTTTGTCAGTTTCTACCTGTAGTACACCCCCTATGACCCTGTCAGAGGCGTCAGTCTTGAGTTTTTACTGGTGATTCCGATTGGGTAACTGCAATACAGGTGCAGTTGTAAGCCTCTGCTTCAACGTCTCAAAGGCTTGGTCTCTGGCAGGAGTCCAGTGGAAGCGATGTTTAGTGTTCAAGAGCTCACTGAGAGGTGCAATAAGTTCTCCACAATTGGGGATGACTTTACGCACATAGACAACCATGCCCAAGAAGAAACACCTGACTGACATCAGTAGGAGGTAGCTACTAGTGATTGCCTTGATCTTGGCAGGGTTGGGCTTTATCCCTTGAGCAGAGATGGTGTGCCCAAAGAACAGCAGCTCTGACTTGAGAAACTTGCATTTGGAGGGTTTAGCTTTTAGCTGGTTTTTCCAAAGGGTGTTGAGGACAGCACGGAGGTGTTGGAGGTGTGTGGTTTAATCTTGACTGAAGGCAATAATGTTGTCAAGGTACACAATCACACATTTTCCAATCAGTTCTTCAAATGCTTTTTCATCAACATGGCAAAGGTGGAAGGAGCGTTGGTCATTCCAAAGTTCATGACCCAACACCCAAACAACCCATAGTGTGTGTGGAAGGCAGTTTTTGCCTCATCCCCTGGTGCAATGCAGACCTGGTTGTACCCCACAGTGAGATCAATCTTTCTAAAGACCTTTGCACCTGCAAGTGTATCAAACAGGTTGTCAATCAATGACAGGGGCTACTTATTTTTAACTGTCACCTTGACTTGGGCGTGGTAATCTGTGACCAGGCAAAGGGACCCATCCTTCTTGGCTATAAAGAAGACAGCCGCCCCGTATGGAGAGAGCAAGGGGCAAATAAAGCCCTTTTCAAGAGTGTCCACAAGGGGTTGGCAGAGGGTATTGTCTTCTTTTGGTGTGAGAAAATATAAGGGACGTGCTTTAGGTAACAACCCTTGGAGTTGTACAGCGTGCTGGATCTCCCGGGGAGGAGGTAGTTGGTCCAGCGTTTCACTGAAAACGTCCTTATACTCCTCAAGGAGTGTGGCAAGTGATGGTGGAGGTGAAGTGGTCAAGGGAGGGGCCGCAGGTGGTTCAGCACAGATAACTTCAACTGAGCATTAATTGAAGTCTAGTTTTCCCCCCTTGAAATTATACAAGCCTGTTTCTGTTATTCTGACAAACACAGTATTGTGAAGTAGCTTGTTAATTTTGATAGGATAGATCTGAAAGCCCACCCCATTTCTATTAAGGGTGATAACAGATTTATCCCAGTTGATGTAGGGACAATTGTGACAAGGCCAGTCAAGGCCAGTGTAAAGAATTGTTGACCAGGGATTGTGGAAAGCTTAACTCATTAGGTGGCCATTGGAAACTAACTAGGGCCAATCAATTACCCTTTTGAAAATTAGTGTCAACTTACCATATAATTAAATGCATGATTAGTGGACCATGAAATTGTTGCCAAGAATTAGTTGTGCCATGCTGCCGCCACCTTAAATAATAAGCGCCACAGCGCCGGTATTAATTATTCTTGGTGCCAGAGCGCCGCTCTAGTTTACATTGAGCGCCAGGACGCCAGCACAATGAATTACAAGCACCAGAGCGCCACAATAATTAACACTAAAGCGCCAAGGCGCCAGCTTTGAGAGGAAATAACACCGTGACGCCAGGGTTGATTTGAATGGCCTATTTGACTCCTTGTTAGAACTAATATGGAAGTGATTGTATATCTTAAAAAGGATCACTGATTAATGTGCTAGAAGAGGGTGTTCTTGTGCTAGGCATTGCAGGATTATGCCCTAAAATAGAAGGTTCTCCCTTTTTCTGCCAACCCAACCAAGACTCTACAGTGCGCTGGAATGTCCTAGAAGACATTGCCAGTGACTGGTGATTAGTAATATGAGAATACCCCTATATAAGGCGTTGGCAGTAAACGCCAAGGGGCAGAGTCTTTACCTACTCATATAGGATTAATAAAAATATTCATTATAAATTAATTGGTCAAATGTCCTTCAAATCCTCACATTCAAAGGCGTTCAGAGAGGGTCAAGTGGGGTTGTAGAACCTATCATAGCTACAACCCCCAGGCTTTTCCCAGTTCCTCAATCTGGGCTAGCTGGAGCTCCCCCTTGCAGGGGCGTTTAATCCCATTATTCTACTGACGGGGCTGGCGGCAGCCTACTTGGTTGCAGGCACTATCAGGTGTTGTACAAGGTTGAAGTGGAGCATCATTTGTGCAGCAGAAACCCATTGAAGCCTGATTGTTGATCTCCACAATGACTTTGTAACAGTCATCAATGGAGGTGCAACAACCTACGGGGACCCAATTACAGATATGGGGCATGAGCCCATTGACTATCAGAGTCAGAAGCATGGTGTTCCCATTGGTCACAGTTTTGGGGGCGGCAGCAAGGTATTTGAGAATGGATCCAGTCTGTTTAATTGCTAGAAGGGAAGTTCCCATCACAATAGGCGAGAAGGTTTTGCTGTAGCGGGACTTTGCAGCGTCCCTGAATGCTGCCCAGGTGACTTCAATTTCCTGACTGGCCCAGTTGGTAAACCACACAGCAGCAGGCCCCGTAAGGCGCCCAGATGCCTTAGCAACCCACATGGGCTCATGTACTTGACAGATACAGAGGCAGGTCTTGGTGGAGTGAAGTCAACTGAAAATGTTGGCTCCTTCAACCCCACCTGCAAAGGATTTCAGCTGGAGGTTGAGCATGCGCTGTGAAAGGTCCATCTGAGGCAGGGTGACGCTGGCGTCACGCTTTCTAAGGCAGAGTTGAGATTACACACTTGTAAGAACTAGCTGGTCTTGGTAAATAATGTACCCATTGGGGATGTCCCCCTTGGGGATTGGCAGGAAGGTCTCTTGATGGGGAGTAGCCATACAGCCTGTACTTTGTCCTTTCCTGAGGGGGAATTTTCTCTTTAGATAGGTTGTGAACCTGTCAGGAATATTCCTGACAACACGGTGGCTCAGAAGAATATTTTGTGTACACTTAATTGTAAAAATCAGAATAAAAAATGGCAGCAGTTCTCCCTTATTGGGAAAACTGCCGCGGGAAACCAAGGCAAGAAAAAAAATTAAAAATACAGTTTTTAATTTGGACGGGTTTTATACCCTGTTTGTGGGCCGCGCAGCCGGCTGCCAGTCGTCTGCAGGCTGCACGCCGCGCCTGGCGGCTCGCCTGTGCGCACCTGCCGTCAGCCAGTCAGTCCCCCACCCAGTCCGCCAAATGGGGAAATTTCCAAAAGGGGAAACCCAAAAAGACAATTTCCCCAAACCCAAATGGAGGGGGAACTGCTGCTCAAATTTGGAATTTACCAAATTTGGAGGGGGTTGACAAGCAGCCCAGCATTACAATTAATGCATCAACTGCAAAGGTTGAATTGAACTGCATAAATGTGCCTGAAGATGCTCCAATTCCATACAATGCCAAGGATAAAAATTCATTGCCTTCCAAGCCACTCCCATCCCAATCCCAAATGGGAATCCCAGACAACACCAAGAGTTTGGGGTCCCCTATCCAATGCTTTGTACTATTCATGCCCCACTAAGGATGATAGTATATAATAAATCTCAATCACTTGATGATAGTTTGTGCTATAATTGATTGAAATTATCCCTCAATAGTATCACAAAAACAAAACCAGAACTTTTACTCTACAGAAAGTTAAGACACTAAGCTTTGTCTGCCCTTTCCCAGGACCAGAAGATGAACCACTTGATCTTCTCAGCCGTACTCACAGCTTGCCTTGGGATTGGGGGCCACCAATACACCCACCAGCATGGGCCCTACAATAAACCGCCCAACGAGTACTTCTACAAGGATCTTGCACAGCTAAACTCCTCTGAGATGTACCCCTGGCCCACGCTGGTGTTGCCCTGCTCCACCCAGCATGTAGCAATATACACCTTTGTATTCTACGTACTTATGTACTTTGCCGGTAATTTTGGAAGATTTAACGTACACGACAAGGTCTTTAGATGGATGATGACGGTCTACCCCATTGTGATGGCGCTCACTGGGTTCCAAGTCACCAACTTGGTCCCCTATCTTGCTAAAATACTCCCTCATTTTCTGGGGCTTTACAGAACCTACCGCTGCTACCACTGTTGCAACTGAACCAATGAGGATTCAGTATTTGAGTTGGGGAAGACAACAGTCTAATAAAAAGGACAAGAATAATAATAAGGTATTGTTTATTGTAGAATATTGTGATTAATATACTATATGGGGAAAGCCATACAGCCACAAGGGGGTGGCAGGGTGGCATGTTCCATGTAAGGATTGGATCCAAGGAATAACTCATGCTGGGATCAGCAGGTCAAATTGGTAGTGCTCCTAATTAGGAGAAAGTGCCCACAATTTGATATTGCCATCAAATTGGTTCATGTCATTAGATGCATCAAGGGGTGACTCATTGAGCGCCCCCTGTGTATTGTAAGATACTTTGGCAGGCAAGTCTGGAAACTTGGTTGCAACAATAAATCTAAATAGGGGTACATGGCTATTAAGCTTTGCAAATGTCAACTATATACTTCTGGTAAGTATAGTAAACAAAATTTAGGGAAAATTAAGAGGAGAATGGTACTTTATTGATATCAATTTATAAACTTATATAGTATCTTGGGAAGCCACATACTGTCCATTTACTTCAGGGTAGCCATGAGGCTTATCCAAGTGAGGTTCCATTCAGGACTTAGAAGGCTTGATCCCCATATAAGATGGGCAGCTTTAAGAGTGTCACCAACTTTATCATCAGTCAGGGAATTACCCAGTGAATCCCTTTCCAGAAAGGGAGTAACTGTAGATGTTGCAGCAATCATCTTGGGTGGAGAAGGAAAGAGGCAGGGAGAAAGCAACTTAATAAAATAGTCATGGGCTGGGTTGCTTTCCGGGTTCCCTTTGATCCAGGGGAAGTGTCTAGACAATAAAGTCCCAGGAAATGATGGATGTCATTATCATTGCATAGCTGACAGCAGTGGCCCAGGGGCACCAAGCTTACATGTGGATAATCACTTGCTCAATGAGCCCCAGCATGTCAGGTAGGCAAAACCAAGCTGGCTGTAATTATATTATGATTCAGAAAGAACAAGGGGAAGTTCTCCTGTGGCAGTGCTCATGGTCTAGCTTGGCTGGGCAAGTTGTCAGAGAAGAGGAACACCAGGAAAGAAGAGGCATGGTGCAGGAGCAGGTATTATTTATTGGTCCACACTTTAGGAGATGGGGTGAAGGATGGCGTTGATTGGTTGAAGACACAAGAAGTTGTTCTGTTTCCCAGTGCTGGTGTTGTTGCTGGAGGTACTCTCTGTTTGAAAACACCACCAGAAAAAATTGTTATAATATAATAAGCCCCTGCAAAGTATAAATGCTCAGTGTGCATTAAACAACAAAAGTTTATTAAGTGAAGATGTCAACAAGGGGAGGGTTTTCAGTGTTCTCAGCTATATCCTTCTGGTAAACTGCAATTGTTCTTGCTGGCAACTCTTTATTAGCTGTTAATGAGTAATTCTTTAGTTGGGCTCCATTAGCAGCTCCTTATTTATCAGTTTAGTGGATCATTTCACTATTTTTGCTCTTGGGGAGCTGGCAGGGGAATTTTGGGTCATTTGGCACCCCAAGTCCTAATTCCTTGGTTTCAGAGGGTGTGAGCCAATTAAAATTCTTTTCACTTGGCATTGGAAAAATTTCCAAATGCCCCCAGTTTTGGCGTTTACCAGGGTTCAATCCCCCACTTGGCATTTAAGTTTCTTTTTGGTCAATCAGTGTGTTCAATGATGTAATTTTTCAGTTGCACAATTGCTCAATTTCAGGCATTAAATCTATGCAACATAGGGTTTTTTCTGGCCCATTCTGGGCCATGACATCATTCCTCCTCATAGTTGAGCTCTTAAAGATTAACTCTGGATGACTGGTCTTGTATGTTGTCAGAAGGGCACTATCAGGGCAAGGTTATCTTAAGGTTCTCAGATGTTCTCTTTGGGCAGGTAAACTTTCCATTTGATCAAGTAGTGTAGTCATCAATATCTCATCTTGTGATTTTGGATCTGCTCAACCCTATTCTCTAGAAAGCTTCCTACTTTGAGCAGGAGAGGGGCAGTGCAAAAAACTTGATGAGGGTGAAAGGTACCTTTCTTCTTGGTCAATAGCAATCAGTGAAAGATTTTGGGGATCTTTCAGTTAGACAGGAGCTCTAACCTGTAAACTACTTATCCTATATGCTGTAAAACTTTGTATGGTCCTTTTTTCCTAGGGCTGAGGCTTGAAAATGACATTGTAGTCTTGATATTCCTGGCCCTAAAGTAAACCATGCCCCCAGCTTCTATGGGTGGTCTGGGGCTTCTCCTCTTGTCAGCAAAGTCTTTTTAGGTCTGTACAACTTGCTTCAGGTTTTGGGCACACTCTTCTTGGGTGGTATGGATGATAGTGATAAGGAGTGCCTTTTGGGAAAGCTTCAAATATGGAATTAGAAAAGAAGAAAAGTATCTTTTATTGGATAATATTTTAGACTCATATAGATTTGGCTGTGGTGGAAATTTAGTTGGATTGAACCTAGGGGTTGGTCATGTGCAGGATGGGTTTAAGCCACTGGATACTTGGACAGTCATGTGATATTGCTTGGTTACCATTCCTGGTATGTCAAACTGTATATTGGAAGGGCACCAAATCAGGCAATGACTGGATGTTAAGTAAGTTGGTGGTAGCCAGAATGCTTGTACATCCAGATCCTTGACAATAGTCACCCAATTTTGTCTTTTGGGGTTGCTGGACTCTTCTGTGGGAATGTGGTCCCAAGTAGGGTTAAATCTGTAGTTTGCCTTGAATGGAGACATTCATGTAGAACTGTGGTCTTGATTATTGTATGAAAATTGCGCCATGGGTAAGTGTTTGGTCCAGTTGTCTTGTTCTGTGTTAACGTAGTATTGAAGGTACTGTTCCAATACTTGGTTTACTCTTTCAGTTTGTCTGTCACTTTGGGGATGATACACTGTGGATAGTGATCTCTTGATTCTGAGGTCTTGTAGGATTTGTGCCCAGAACTTGGATGTAAACTGGGGGCCACAGTCATAGATAAATTCCTTGGGAAAGCCATGATTCATGAAAATGTGGTCCCTAAAGAGGGTGGCAGTCTCCTTGGCTGTCACGTGAGTGGTGGTAGGAATGAAGTAACCCATCTTTGTGAATCTTTCAACAATCACAAGTATGGTGTTGTAGCCTTTTGACTCCGGGAGCTATACTATATAGTCCATAGATACTGACTTCCAAGGGCCTACTGCAATTTAGAGGGGTTGGAGCAGGCCTTCAGGTTTTCCTTGCTTGGGTTTAGAGCGGCCACATGTTTCACAACCATTAATGTATGTCTTTATCTCCAGCTTCCTTCTTGGCCACATGTATGCTCTTTGGATATCCTTTAAGGTCTTGGTGTGTCCCAGGTGTCCAGCTATGGAGGAATTGTGGTACATCTTCAGAATCTCAAATCTCAGTGGACCTTCAGGTATGTAGGTTTGTTCATTTAGTTTTAGGAATCTTCTGTGTAGTGAGTACTCTGCTATGTAATATTTGCTGTCAATGTTCTCAGCTAAGTCCTTCATGACGGTAATACAGTGCTTGTCCAAGGTCTGAGCATGTTGGATTTCTTCTTTCCTGCTATAAAAAACTAGGAATAAGAGCATTAGTTCCAGAATTTGTGGGGATAGTAGTGCTTGGGTGTTGAACTCCTTTATATCTTTGGAACTGGGGAAAAAATCAGCTCTTTGACTCAAGGCATCAGGTACAATATTTATCTTCCCAGGTTTGTAATTGATCTTCAGGTTGTAGTTGGCTAGGAATAGTGCCCATCTGGCTTGAAGTTGGTTGAGTTATTGTGGTTTGAAGAAGGAAGTCAGATTCTTGTGGTCCATCATAATTTTCACTGAGTGGGCAGCGTCACAAAGGTATCTTATCCAATGTTTCAGGGATTGGATAATTGTCAGTATCTCTTTGTTGTATATTGTGTAGTTCAGTTCTGGTGCAGTGAACTTCCTGGAGTAGTAAGTTACAGGGTGAAGCTTAATATCATGCCCCTCCTGAAGCAACACCCTCAAGGCAAATTCTGAGGCATCAGCTTCCATCACAAAGGGTTTGGCGTAATCAGGCATGGCAAGGACTGGTGCAGAAACAAAGGCTTCCTTGAGTGTATTGAAGGCTGTGTGTGCCATATTTTTCCACAAAAGGCATGCTTATCTGAGGTCAGGTGGGTCAAAGTAAGGTAGAAAGAAGAGATATGTTGGTTAAAATTCTCTGTAAAAGTTTGCCAGATGCAAGAAGCTCTGTACTTCCTTACAGTTAGTGGGCTCTGGCCATGACATGACATCCTCAATTTTGTCTGGTCACATGGCAAAACCTCCTTTCAGGACATGTTAACCAAGGAATTCTACTTTGTCTTAAAAGAATTTACATTTGGGTGGCTTCACAAATAATCCATGGTTCTGGAGTCTCTGCATTACCATTTGTAGGTGTTTCATGTGTTCCTTAGGATTTTGGCTATAGATGTCAGGGATCCAGTCTTGGGCGGCTGTCCCGTTGTTTTCAGGGGTAACTTGGGCCAGGTTTTTTACAGGTAAAGCCCACCACAAGAGATGAGCTAACTTAAATAGGTACAAGAAAGACTTCCTCACCCAGGACTATGGGCTGGCGGCTGGGACTATAGTGTCAATACCCCTGTGAGGGTGATGTACAAAATCCTGAACAGCTTGCCAATATGATCAGATGAGAGGTTGGGTGAGGAGGAAGGCATTGGTTTGGGGGTCACAGAAATTCCATGTGGAGCTTGTAGGCAGGCAGGTAGTTGAATTTACCTCTAAACAACTTGAGTGTTGAGAATACCTATGGGCCTTGACGGGTGTATCTAACTGAAGATTGTATGCAGGCCAAGGGATCTAGTTCAAGGATCTTTTCTGGGATGCAATCCTTATATTCAGGTTTCAAAGGGTACTCTGAAATAGATGGGACCAACAGGAGCACCAGGAGGACAGAAATCTGCAGGAGGAGGGGAAGGAGGACCAGATGATCTTGTACTGATTTGATAGATGGCAAAGACAAAATAAGGCAGTAGCTGTGTAAGCCAAAATAACATAACCTTCATTCAAAAATGGTAATAAGTTTGGAGTGCAGGGATTTTTGGTCTATATAGCACCCCACCTCCAAACTTAATATTTTCCATGGGGGTTCATCAGGGCATTGGGAAAGGCAGGCCTGGGGGTTCTGGGTTCTCTGGTTCAAAAGTGGCAAAATGGCACCCAGGCCGGGAGTTTTTTCATTGGTCAGAGATCTCAAATTGGCTAATTGATTATCTTGCTTTAGAGTTGTGGTCATGGGGTTGGGCCGCAGGCCTATGCCTCCTTCTGGGGATGGCTCTTGATTGGTCATCAGTATAGACTTAAATCTCATGAAGCAAATGGTTGAAATTTTGTTGCCTCCATTAGGCGCTTTGATTAGACCTCCATTTGGTGTGCTTATTTCTTTGGTTTGGCTTGCTTCATCATTTGGGCCAACATTCTTGGCATCAGCTTGCGGGGACTCAACCTCAGGAAACTGCAGGCAGGAGGCCCTTTGATCCTTAGGGCAGGCGGCCTGCAGGGATTTAGGGTCAGGGTTTGAATCCTGCTCTTGGGCCTGGGTTTCAAGGGGAAAAGAATTTTCAATCCTGACCATAGATGAGAATGTTGTCTAGGTAGGCTACACAGCACTGATCCTTGAGGTCACCTAGCACTACATCTACCATGGTCTGGAAGGTTCTGGGAGCATTGCAGAGGCTAAATGGCATGCCAGTATTCAAATAGCCCTTGTCTGGTTTTGAAGGCCATTTTTCATTCATCTCCAGGATTGATATGTATCTGGTTGAAGGTTTCTCTTAAGTCAACTTTGGAAAAGATGTTTGCTCCAGAGAGCTGATCTAGAAGGTCTTCAGCATTTGTAACAGGATAGTGGTTCTTTACAGTGATCTTGTTGAGATTTTGGTAGTTTAAACAAGGCCTTGATTCTCCATCCTTTTTCTTAAAAAAACAACAGGGGAGACAAACAAGGGGATTTGGATATGCAGATGTAGCCTTTATTCAATATAGTGTCTAGTTATTCCCTGAGATATCCTGCTCTTTCATGTTGCATCCATATACAGGGCCATGTTTGGGCTGGGTTCCAGGGATCAAGTCAATAGCGTGGTCAAACCTGGTATGCTTTGGAAGGGCTGTGTTCATGGTCTCAGAGAACACTGATTTCCATTTTTCTAAGCAGGTAGGTATTTCTCCTTTGCAAGGGGCCACCACCATGCTTTTTGATAGGTGAGATGTTTGGGTGGTCACATATGGTAGCTTCTAAATTATACCTGCATGTACATATTGCACCTGTTGGGTGACATAGTCAATATTAAACTCATGTTCTATCCACCAATCAAACACCAACACTGCAGGTTGGGGCAACTTATCCATTACCAAGAATTTGATCTTGATCTGGGCAAGACCCAGCTTCATAATAATGATTCCTTTACTCTCAAAGGAGGTGTCAGTAGACATATTCACTAGGGTGACCAGGGTGAGTTTGTCCTCCAATTCTAGTCTCATTTTCTCAGCTAAGCCTCATTCAATATAATTGTAGGTGGCTCTACTGTCCATGAGAGCTGGTATCTTCAACTCCTGGTCTGAATACAACATAGTGGCTCAAAAAATAGGATAAGGATGCGAAGAGTTGTTTATTGCAGAAATGGTAGGGTTCTGGGCAGTGGAGTTTCTTGTGGGACAGTATTTAGACAGATGGCCATTCTGATGGCAGTAGAAGCATAAGACTTCTTGTACATGGTGCTGGTATTCTTCTGGGATCATGTTCAGGCAAGGGTGTGCGGCAGCTTAGTATTTCTTATGGCTGGTAGTTTCTAGGGGGCCCTATACTGCTGGGGCTGGCTGAAATCCATTCCATAGGCAATAGCTAGGAGTTTGTCCTTGGAGAGGTTGCAGCAGTGATGGCACATCAGGTTGGTGTGGTGATTGTTTAGGCCATTTCTGAAGTGCAGGCCAGAGATGTTTTCAGGTACTTCAGCAGCTGAAGAAAGTCTCAAGAATATCTGAATATAAGCTTTCAGTTCATATCTACCTTAGCTCAGGCAAAGAAGGCCCATATAGGCTTTTACTTTTGCTCCTGTGGGGGTGGTGGCAATATCCATACGTTCCAGGAAGTCCTTATACAACAAGATCAATTTGGGGTCCTCATCCAGAAAGTTGAGGAAGACTTCTCTGGCATCATCTTTCAACTGAGCGGCCACCATCATCAACTTTTGGGTGTCATTGCAATAGTTCTCAGGGTGGGCCCTGAACAGAGCGTTAATTATGACCATGCCCTTCTTGAAGCTGGCTAGCTCCATCTTGGGTAGGCTAGCAAAGCTGTTGGGTGCGTAGGAGTTCTGATTTGAGGTATATATGTTAATTTTCTGTACTTGCTCAGTACTTGGGTGGGTTTCAGGTCTAGGTTTATTGTGGGCATTTATGCAACGGGTGCAAAACTGGTAGGTGTAGTAAGCTTCAATCATAAAAACATTCATACAAAGTGCCCCTATTATCAATTGAATATAGGGGCTCAGGCTTAAGAGTTTGGATAAGGTTGACATACTACCATGGCCTGGGTGACTCCCAGGAGAACCTTTAGTTGAGGGGAAGGGTCGAGCCTGGAAGGCCCAGTAGATGACAGGGGCCATCCAAATCCCATAATTGGCAGCAGTAGCCCAAGGATGCCACACTCTCATGTGGGGTATCACTTTCTCAGTGAGCCTCAGCATGGTTAGGTAGGCAAACCCAAGCTTGCTGTAATTGTATGATGATGCAGAAGGAAAAAGGTGTCATGATTAATAATTCTTTTCCCCTTGAAACCCAGGCCCAAGAGTGGGATTTAAACCCTGAGCCTGAATCCCTGCAAGCCGCCTGTTCTAAGGATCAAAGGGCCTCCTGTCTGCGGTTTCCTGAGGTTGAGCCCCCGCAAGCTGATACCAAGAATGTTGGCCCAAATTGCTGGGAAGCCAGGCATAGGTAGAGGCATTGGTTGGCTTGGGACGGAATACAGCTGGGCCAGAGGGTAATGCCCACCATAGGATGGGTGCTAACTTGATAATATAGGATACAGATTTCCCAAGCAAAGACCAGGGCCCTGAATTGGGCATCATAGTGTCTATCATTCCCATCAAAGTAATGTAGAGTACTCCAAACAGTTAGTTGGACGTAGTCTTGGCTGCAGTGGGGGTCTCCATTGGGTGGTTGGGTTGCGGGGTTAAGGGCAGAGTCATGGGAACAAAGTAGGCAGGCAGATAATTGTACTTGTCTTTGAACAATAAATATGGTACCTTGATCCTCTTTACTTTATATCCTATTCATTCATTTTCTCTAGTCCTTGCCAAGAAATTGGCAATGAGGATGGTCTCCAAGTTGTACTCCACGTAGGCAGGGTTGGGCGGGTATTTGGTAAAATGCACAGGTCAAAGGGGACTCCTGGGTAAGGTATAGTGCCTGGAGAGGATTGGCAGGTTGGTCTCCAGAGGGGGCAGTTGCCTGATGGTCTACTTAGATGGAGTTAAGATGGAAGATCACTAAGACTAGATAAGGTAATATTTGTTTAAACCAAAGGTTCATAAAACTTTATTATCAAAAATGACAATATGGTCATCACCATACCGCCGGGGCTTTTATACCATGGGTTTTTGATTTTTTGATTTTTGCAGGGTTCAAGTTTGCAGACAAGGCACTGGCAGGGCATGGATATAGGCTTAGAGTCTTGGGGGCAGCAGATACAGATTGTGCCTGCTCTAGTGAATAGAAGTGACAATGCTTTGTTCTGCCACTACTGTTCACTATGTCACCTGAGTAGTTCAATTGTACTATCAATTCTGGACGGAAGACTTGCAGCTGCCAGTGGCCATTGGCAGAGTTAACAGTAGGTTTTGTTTAACCTCCTTAAGGCAAGCTAAAACCTCTGCATAGGTCTGGATCTTTGGTGGAGCAAGGTTGGCAGCAATCTGGTGACCATTTGGGGAATGGTCCTTGGGAGACTGGCGGGTCTCGGAGTAACTTGTCAACTCAGGTTTGTAATTTAACAACTTGACAGGTTCCTGTCCACTTTGTGTTACTTAAGTAGTCTTTGGAGGGTCGGGGTTCAATTCCAGGGTCTCCAATGTTGATTTCAAACCTCCAGTATTGATGCTTGGTAGGTTGGAAGGTTTCTGTTCCCCCTGTTTGGGGTCATCTATCTCTGGTGGTCCAGGGCTTGACCCAACTGGCAGTTGGGTGGTTTCCTGTCCACTCTGGTCAACATAAGGCTTTCCCTGAGACCCAGGTTTAAATTCCCAGGTTTTCAATACAAGTATTGAAATGTCATTCATGACACAAATGGTGAAGCAAGCCAAACCAAAGAAATAAGAGCACCAAATGGAGGATTAATCAAAGCGCCTAATGGAGGCAACAAAATTCCAACCATTTGCTTAATGAGCTTGAAGTCTACACTAGTGGCCAATCAAGAGCCATCCCCAGAAGAAGGCATGGGCCTGCAGCCCACCCCATGACCATAACCTTAGAGCAATATAATCAAGTTGCCAATTTGAGATAATTGATCAATGAAAGAACTTCTGTCCCAAGTAAAATTCACTGCCATTGAACCCAAGTAACCAGATCCCCCAGACCCACATTTCCTAATGCCTTGAAGAAAACCGCATAAAAAATGTTAAATTTAAAAGTGGGGTGCTATATAGACCCAAGGACCCCACAATCCAAACTTATTGCCATTTTTGAATTAAGATTATGTTATTTTGGCTTACACAGCTACTGCCTTATTTTGTCTTTGCCATCTATCAAATCAGTACAAGATCTTCTGGCCCTCCTTCCCCTCTGCCTGCAGATTTCTGTCCTCCTGGTGCTTCTGTTGGTACCGTCTATTTCACTGAGTACACTTTGAAACCTGAATATAAGGATTACACCCCAGAAAAGATCATTGAACTTGATTCTTTGGCCTGCATTCAATCTACAATTAGATACAACCACCAATGCCCTGGATTCTATCAACACCTAAGTTTTTCAGAGAAATATTCAACTACCTGCCTGCCTACAAACTCAATATAGAACTGCCTGTGACCCCTAAGCCTATGCCCGCCTCCTCACCCAACCTCACAACCAACCACACTGGCAAGCTGTCTGGGATTGTGTACATTACCCTCACAGGGTTGATTGATACTATAATCCTGGCTGGCTGCCTGTGGTCCTGGGTGGGAAAGTCCTTCTCTTACCTCTTCAAGTTAGCTCCTCTCTTGTGGTCTGATTTGCCTGCAAAAAACCTGGCCCAAATGATCCCAGAAAAAACCACATACCAGCCATCTGAGATTGGATCCCTGAAATGAGGGGAAGTTCTCCTGTGGCGGCGCTCATGTTCTGGCTTGGCTGGGAAAGTTGGTGGAGCAGAGAGACACCAGGAAAGGAGAGGCGTGGTGAAGGAACAGGGATTATTTATTGGTACAGCACTCTAGGAGATGGGGTGAAGGCTGGTGTTGGTTGGTTGGAGGCAGCAAGATGTTGCTCTGTTTCCCAGTGCTGGCGTTGGTGCTGGAGGTACTCTCTGTTTGAAAGCACCACCAGATTTTTTTGGCATAGTGTAATAAACCCTTGAAAAGTACAAATACTCAGTGTGCATTAACCAAAAAAGTTTATTAAGTGAAGATGTCTACAAGGGAAGGATTGTCAATGTTCCTAGCTATATCCTGCTGGGAAACTGCAATTATATCTACTGGCAACTCCTTATTGGCTGTCAATGGTTTATTCTTGAGCTGGGTTCTGTTGGTACGTCTTGATTTGTCAGTTAAGTGGAATCTTTTTTGCCCTGGGGGAGCTGGCAGGGGAATTTTGGGTCATTTGGCAACCCAAGTCCCAATTCCTTGGTTTCAGAGGGTGTGGGCCAATTAAATTTTTTTCACTTGGCGTAAGAGAAATTTCAAATTGCCCCCAGGTTTGGCTTTTACCAGGTTTTGATCCCCACTTGGAATTAAAAAAATTTTTGGTCAATCAGCGTGTTTGGTTGAGTGATTGCTCAAGGGCAGACATTAAACCTATGTAACATAGGGTTTTGTCTGGTCCATTCTTGTCACTGCCCAGGCCAGAGTCTGTCTGGACTCCCACAGGGGAGGCAGGCCGGACCTGGAAGGCCATGTACACAATTGGCGCTATTGTGACCAGGTAGTTTAATGCAGTAGCTAAGGGACGTCAACTCTCAGTACGGGGCACAACCTGGTTGGCCAACCCCAATACTGCAATATAGAAAAAAACCCAGCTTACTAAAATCCTGAGCAGGAGGCGTGTTGGGCAGAGGGGGAGTAGTAGGAATCTCCTTCATGCTAGGTGGGACAGTCACTCTTGGGTAGCCAGGAGGGAGATCCAGGTGGTGGGGATGGAAGAACTCCAAGTCAAGAACTCTAGATGGTTTGACCAAAGTGATGGGAGCTGAACCAGGAGGGAATAGATTGGTGTGATTATAGTATGTAGTAGATTCACAAAAAGTTGTAAGCAGAATTATTATATTAGATAAAAGTTAGATAATTCTTGCAAGATAATGGGTCCTGGGATATATTTTGTTTATTTTATGATTTCAACAGTGAGGAGGACTTTTCCTCCTCACTAATTATACTTACTGGTGAAAGTGCAATCTTTTGTGCCACTAGGGATCTGGTGGCATTATTTTCAGGAAAACTGGGTATTTTGACCAGGAATTGCATACTTGAGCTTAAGGATGGATGATTATTTGTTAGCATAACAGGAACCTTGCTTGAGCTGCAGCATGTCAAGGTGCCATAGCTATTTATCAAACATGCAAGCAATTGAGTGCCCCATTGTGCAATTGAACAATTGCGCTCTTGATTTACCATTTCCAGATAGTGAAGGGACCCAAATTTGCTAATGGAATTGAAACCAGGGATTTGAGGCTTGTGTGCCTCTTGAATCCTGGGCCATTTTTTAGTTAGAAAAGGAGTTTTCTTGATCTGGGTGATAACTGGTATAGGTTCCAAAGCTATGGGGTTTTTGCCTCTAGGAAAGCCAGCTGATTGTCTAGGGCATTCTGGGCCCTAACATCATCCCCTATCATAGTTGAGCTTGCAGAGAATGACTCTTTATCCCAAGAATTGTATTCCTTCAGCAGGGTAGCAGCATTCTCCAGGATGGATTCTGGTTCCCAAGCATTCTCTTCTTTGAGGTACCCTTTCCATTTGACCAGGAAATGAGGTTTTTGGTATTGGAGTTTGTGTCCCAGGATGGCTTCAACCTTGTTTTCTGTGTAGCTTCCTACTTTGATGGTTAGGGGAGCCGTTCTCCCTATCTGGTACAGGAGATAAAAAATTTATCTTTTTTTATAACATGGATTGTTGGAATACATCATGAATCTTCCATCCAGGGGCAGTTCTAACCAGTAGGCTATGGCACCAATACACTGTAAGACCTTGTAAGGACCTGTTTGTTGGAGACTCAAGCTAGAGCACAGGGCAGTGGTCTTGATGTTCTTTGCTCTGAGTTACACAAGGTCTCCTACTTCAATTAGGGGGCCAGGGCTTTGTTTCTTGTTGGAAAAATCCTTGTACACTTGTACTTCTCTTCTCAGGTTCTGGGCACATTCTTCTTGGCATGTGTGGATGTTTCTGACCCAGTCTTGTCTTTTTGGGTTGTTGGTTTCCTCTGTGGGGGGGCATTCCATGTGGGATTGAATCCGTAGTTGGCTTTAAAGGGGGACATACCAGTGGAGCTGTGGTCTTGGTTGTTGTACGCAAACTGAGCCATTGGTAAGTGGGTTACCCAATTGTTCTGTTCCGAGTTAATGTAGCATTTTAATTATTGTTCAAGGACCTGGTTCACTCTCTCAGTCTGTCTGTTGCTCTGGGGGTGATATACAGTAGACAACAATCTTTTCATTCCCAAGTCCTTTAGGATTTGGGCCCAAAACTTAGAGGTGAATTGTGGGCCTCTTTCCAAGACCACTTCTTGTGGGAGTCCATGGTTCATGAATACTCAGCTCCTGAATAAGGTGGCTGTTTCCTTTGCAGTTACTTTGGTTGTTGTTGGTATGAAGTGAGTCATTTTGGTAATGAGGTCAACAATTACAAAGATGGTATCAAATCCCTTTGAATTAGGCAGTTCCTCAATTTAATCCATGGATACTGACTTCCAAGGACCTACAGCAATCTGGAGGGGTTTTAGTAATCCTTCTGGCTTTCCTTGCTTAGACTTGGTGCATGTACATTTCTTGCAACTGCTGAGGAACCTTCAATCTGTGGCTTCATCCTGGGCCATATATAATTCCTCTGAATTCTTTTGAGATTCTTTGTATGCCCAGGGTGTCCTGACATGGGGGAGTTATGGTACTCCTTCAGTATCTCTAAGCACAATGGACCTTCTGGTATGTAGCTGTGTTTGTGTAGTTTCAGGGTGTTTCCATGTAAGGAGTAATCTTTTTGTTAGCATCAACTGTTGATATCTTTCTTTAAGTCTTCCATGATGGAGATGCAGTGCTGGTCTAAGGTCTGGGCTATTTGGATTTCTTCCCTTCTACTGGCTAGTCCCAGGAATAAGAGCATTGACTCAATCATGTTGGGAGGCAGTAAGGATTTAGTGTTGAATTCCTCAATCTCTTTGGCACTATGAAAAAGGTCTGCTCTTTGGCTTAGGGTTTCAGGTACAATGTTGATCTTTCCAGGTTTGTAGCTGATTGATAAGTCGTAATCTGCTAGGAATAGGGCCCATCTAGCTTGGTGCTGGTTTAGTTGTTGCGGTTTAAAGAACTATGTCAAGTTCTTACAATTAGTCATGATTCTCACTGGGTGGTTGGCCTCACACAAGTATCTTCTTCAATGTTTCAAGGACTGGATAATAGCAAACAACTCTTTATTGTAGATGGGGTAGTTCAACTCAGGTGGAGTGAACTTCCTTGAGTAGTAAGCTACAGGGTGCAGTTTACTATCATGTACCTCCTGAAGCAATACCCCCAATGTGAAGTTGGAGGCGTTTGTCTCCATAATGAAGGGTTTATCATAAACTTGCATTTCCAAAACAGGGGCAGACACAAAGGTGTTCTTTAGCAACTCAAAGGCGGATCTGGTGGTGTCATCCCACACAAAGGGGTGTTTCTCAGAGGTAAGGTGGGTCAAGGGCAAGCAGATTAAATAAAAAAAATTTGGAAAAATTCCCAGAAGAAGCTTGCCAAGCCCGGGAAACTTCTGATCTCCTTGTGGTTCTTAGGTTCAGGCCATGATATCACAGAATCTATTTTGTTGGGTGTCATAGGAAATCCTCCTTTTAGTAAATTGCATCCCAAGAACTCTAATTCTTCTTGGAAAAACTCACATTTCTGGAGTTTAAAAAAGAGTCTGTGTTCCTTGAAGTGTTGTAGGATAGCTTGAAAAGTGTTTGACATGTTCTTCAGGGGTGCACTTTAGATGAGGATGTCATCTAAGTAGGATAGACAACACTGATCCTTGAGTCTTCTCAAGACCACATCCACCATAGTTCAAAAGGTGCTGGGTGTGTTGCACAGCCCAAACAGCATAACCAGATATTTTGTAGAGACCTTGTCTAGTCTTGAAGGCAGTCTTCCACTTGTCACCAGGCCTGATCCAAATCTGGTTAAAGGCATCCCTTGATTCAACTTTTGAGAAGACATTGGCTCATGAAAGCTGATCTGAGAGGTCTTTGGCATTGATTAAGGGTATCTGTTTTCTACAGTGATGCTGTTTAGGTCCTGATAGTTGACGCAAGGACGTAGATTGCAGCCCTTCTTTTTAACAAACAGTAAAGGGGACAAACAAGGAGATTTGGAGACATTTATATATCCCTTCTTTAACATCTTGTCCAAGTACTCTCTCAAGGCGGCTTGTTACTTCATGTTAAAAATGTAAACAGGTTGGTGCTTAGGTTGGGTTTAGGGGAAAAGGTCAATGATGTGATCAAACTGATTGTGTTTGGGCAAGGCAGTGGCTTCTTCTTCTGAGAAGACAGACTCCCAAGGCTTCAAAAATTTGAGATCTCAGCTTTGCAAGATTCCATGGTGATTTTGCTTAGCTCAGGGGTTTACTGAGGGTTCAAGCAGGGGACCTATAAGGTTTGGCTCTAATGAATGGCAGTCATCTGATGGTTTTTATAGCCTAAGTTTGATTGGTGGTCAACCCACCGTTCAAACCCTATCACTACAGATTTGGGAAGCTTCTTCATGACATAGAATCTGTTGGGCAGGATTTTCCCATTTAACTTCAGGGATACAGACTCTTTGCATTTGTGGGACAGGTCTTTTGTCTTGTTGCCCAAGGTTACCAGTCAGGAGTTTCCCTGGATTGATACACTCAGTTCCTCAGCTAGAATACATTCCATGTAGTTGAGGGTTGCCCCACTGTCTAGGAGGGCACCAGTGTTTACCTTGTGGTCATGGTAACATAAATTAGTTGCAATGATAGGATAGGACTGGTAAGTGTTGTTTATTGCATAAATGGTGGCTCTTTGGGTTCCATTGGAGCAGCTAGTGCAGTCTTTGGATAAGTGGCCACTCTGATGGCAATAAAAGCATAATCTACTTCTGACATGGTGTTGGTACTCTTCTGGGGTCATGTTCAAACAAGGCCTACTAGCACCAGGGGTTTTTCTGTTCTGGGGCTTTCCAGTGTGATATCCTTGTGATTGGATGAAGTCCATGACTCTTACAATAGCCAGGAGCTTATCTTTGGGTAAATTGTATTGATGGTGTCTCATTAGGCTGGCGTGGTGTGGATTCAGACTGTTTATGAAATACAGCCTTGATATGTTGTCAGGAATCTTGGCAGCCTCTGCCAGACGTAGAAATTGTTGTATGTAGGTCTCCAGGTTGTCCCTTCCTTGGGTCAGGCGGATGAGCCCCATGTAGTCTTAGATCTTGGCCCCAGTGGGGGTGGTTGCAGAATTCATTCTCTCCAGGAATTGGTTGTAGGAGAGTATGAGATCTGGGTCTTCCTCCAGGCTGGTCAAGAAGGTTTTGCTGGTGTCATTCTTCAGTTGGGCAGCCAGCATCATAACCTTTTGAGTGTTGTCTCTGAAGCTCTTGAGTTGGGCACGTAACAGGGAATTTATCACAATGATTCATTTTCTGAACCCAGCCAAGTCCATTTTTGGTAGGTCAGGAAAGTTTTTGGAGGCAGCAGTGTTTTGGTTTGTGGTGGAGTTTGTCACAGTCTGGACCTGGTATGGCTTAGTGAAAAACCCCTTCTTGGCTTTTGTTTGCTTCTTGTTTCTTGGCCATATGCTGTCTTATGTAGTAAGCTGAGGTCAAAAATAAAAGCATACAAGATACCCCTATAATCAAAGAAGAATAGGGGCCCAGGGTTACTAATTTTGTTAAGGTTGATGTGAGGTTCCTGGTCACAAGTCCCCAAAGTGTGTCCTGGGTTGTAGCCAGAGGCCGGCTTGGAGGAGTTGTCATTTCCCAACAGTGGTGAATGATTGGTGAGGAGCTTATACTTGGCTTGCATAAGGGCAAACTCCTCCAGTACCTTCCCAATTACTAAGCAAGCGTCTCCACCGTACACTTGTACTTCAGCAGGCACCAGCCCTTCTGTAGGCTAATACCAATCCTGTAATAGTCTTGCAAACTGTCAGGAACCCATCCGCTTGGAAACATATCACCCAAAAGGTGTATGGCCGTGGATGGATTCAACCCTGTTATTAGAGAACCAATTGAAAAAGAGACCATCCCCATGTGCAAAAATTATCCAATAAGATGGTATCAAACCAAAAGGGGATTGAATCTTCCCAACATGAAGTAAGCTCCAAGATAACTTAGAAGGAAAACAGAAGCCAAGGGATGAAATACGGAAGGAGTGGGCGGACTGGCCCACATGACCTGTGGTTCCTCTGTGATGAGGAGATTCTGTGACAGTGGAGTGGCGGTGTATCATACACCTGGTACCACTTGGCGCCACAACTTGTCCAGGTAATTGGGAGGAGGTGAACCAGAATCTGTTCTGGTTCCAAAAGATAGGCTTGCAGTAAGGGAATGGACAAGGAGCAACCAAACCAACCATTTATACCCAAATGGTCCCCACTGGGATGACTTGGGTAGCATCATGGTGTTTGATTTCAGGACTTGGAGAGCAGGCAAAAGAATAAATCAACTAGGTAAGTAAATTGACTTTATTAACTGAACAATCAAACACCCTGACAAATGAAGCCTTTTTATAGACTGTCAAGTGCTGTTTAAATGGTAGCTTTCAAGGGGAATTGGAGAGTATTGGGAAAATTTGGGGAGGAAACTTGGCAGGGGGAGCTTTGACTTAAATTTTAAAAAAAAGATTATTTTAAAAAATAACTGGCCCCTGCTGTTGCTTCTCCAAACAGCTGGGTGTCATTTACCCCAGCTGTTGGAGAAGCAACAGCTTGGGGGTGCTTCTGGTGTGCAACTGCAACACTAGAAGAGAATAAACAATGATTTACTTGATTAAAATCAAGTACAGAGCTTATTATTTGCTTAATGTTACCATTGTTTGAATTAAAATCAATTTCAAAAGCTCCTGGTCCCGTTGCATCATATGATTGGCTACAGGCAGTCATCTTGCGTATTAAAAAAGGTAAGTTCAAATTCAAAATACTAATGTTGTATAAGTGATCCAACGGCAAGCAAGAAGACCCGGGTTTGATCCCCGTGCTCACAGGAAAGAAGGGCACTGGACTGGATAGCATATCTTCAAAAGATAATTTAGAGCTGGTATTACCAACTAATAAATCATTTTTAGGTTCTGAGGAAAAATCCAAGTTGGGACTAGAGTTCTCAGAGCCTGAGAAAGTAGAAATTACCTTATTGTTGTCAGGAAGGATATTAAATGCATTCCTGACACAAACTCTCCCCCAATGAACTTTCTTTCTATATCTGTCATTTCCAAATGCCTTGTCACCTTCTCACACTCCTCCTGGGCAGATTTACTAGAGGCAAACTTTCTGCACCCTAGGCAATAAGATTCCTTGTCCCATGGGCTAGGATAGAAAATATGGGGTAATTGACTCATAGAACTTATATTCTCTCTTTACATGGGAAATTTAGATAGGGGTTGTAATAGGCGCTTTATTCACAGTCAGAAGAAAGATCCCCTTAGAAACCTTCTGATATATGGCCTTGGGATAGGGAATAATAAGGGGTTTGTGCCAATACTTGGAGTTCTTCAACAATCTCTTGGACTCCTTGTACTTGGTCTTGGGCTCCTGCACTTTAGTTGTGGGCTCCTGTGTTCTAATCCTGGGCTCCTGCAGTCTGTTCCAGCTCTGGCTTCCTATTCTTGGTCTTTGGCTTCTTCTGTAGCTTCTGTGACCTTTGTAATCCACTTGATCCAGTCCCTAAAGAGTCTCAGATAGCTCTCCCTTTTATAGCCCCTTGTTTCAGACCAAAAACCTCTCTTAGAACTCTGGTTCTTCAAAGCTTAAACTATCCTGTTTTTCTTCTTCTATAATATATTAAGCCTTTAAACTTACTTCAGCCAATGAAAGCCCTGAATTTTCTGCTTCTACTCCTCATTTTTTAGGCTTTAACTCTTAAGTTAACGCCCTCAAAACACTGATCAAATAAACTTTGGCTTGCAGCCAATCATACACCTCAATTCAACGGTTTCGCGGAAAAGGTTTCCCTGGATGAACCGTCCTTGACCCTGGTTTAAACCTGAGGCTGTCTTGCTCTGGGTAAACAACTGCTCTGCGTTCCGAACGGCTTTGCCGTAATTCCTGTCATGTTTCCCCGGCAAATCTTGAGTGCTTCCACATATGTTTTACTTAGGCAAATTTTGACCCTTCAATTTTTTGCCATTTCTCCGTGTTTTTTCGGGTTTCTCTTAACTTTTCAGGACTTTGAACCTGCCTGTTGCTCATTCTTTTGCCTTTCCTAGTTGTTCTTGGCAAAATTTGCTCTTTTGCCCTTACAGTTTCTCTGTTCTTCTTCCAGCTTCTTTCTGTTCTATTTCCTCCTCACTCCTTCTTTTTAAAATAAAATATAGTTCTAACAAACTATATGTTATTTTTCCTTGTCTTTCTTTTTTTATTATATGATTTTCAATACTTTTTTAATCATAATCAGGTAGTATTAAATTATTCTTTAACTTCTTCTTTTTATCTGAATTTCTTCTCAAAAGTCACTAAAACCAGCTCTTCCAGCCTCTGCATCCAGTCCAGCTAGTTCACCCTCTCAGCTCTTCAGTTTTTCAGCACCAAATTCTGGTCCTTTGGCCATCCTGCTCTATGATCAGCTAGTCCTGCATCATAATCTTCTTGTCTTTCATTTTTTCCTCAACCAGTTCCTCAACAAATCCTCACTAGGAACCTCCTTAGTGCCCTCTGCACACTGAACCATATTGGTTCCCACAATTCAATATGAATCCACAGTCTGTCAACTAGCCTTCACTGTAATCTTAGTCCCTCTTGCTAGTTTTCTCTGTTAATTCCGAGAACCACCTTGGTTCTTTATCTCAGCCCCCATTACCAGAACTTGTAGACCCAGGCATGAGTCTACATTGAACTGGCGTTTGACTGGGCCCTTGCAAGTGGTAGTCCACTTAGGCCATTCAACCATAGATCAATGTCTATGTGTTATCTTTACTCACCCAGGTGATTAAGTCTGGGCTTTCAGTTGCAGAGTAATCAGCTCTACTTCCCAGAGGCCTGATCACACCAAGTTCTGCAGCTTGCTTCCCCAAGCAATCCGCCTTGATGACACCTCTGAACAAGTCTATACCCTCCAATGCTCACATTGGGTTTCCCCAAAGCTCTCATAGGGGCATAAACAAGGACATCTTACCAGTCTGTTAGGTAGGGTGCTTGCTCACAGACCTCCTGTAAGCGTATTAGGGTACATAGAGCCCTCAGAGCTCTTCCCCTCCCTGGCAGCCCGCGTTACCCGCCAGGGGTCCAAAACCTACTCCCCCCCAGACAGACAAAGTTTCCTGCTCGCTATTTCAGTCTTCACCCTCCCGCAGCCACAGTTCCCTGCTAGGTGAAGCACTATAGCCCAAAGCAGCTAATATCTTCTTCTGGGTGGAGGCAAAATCTGTCCCTGGTAGTCCTATGTTACCTACCAGGCAGGCCTTACTTACTCTAGTAGACCATGTACCTACTAGGCTCACCTTACTTACCCTAGTAGACCATGTTACCTACTAGTTTACAGCGTCATCAGCCAACCACACATTGTCACTCTTCAGCATATTGTCTTTATTTGAAGCCAAATCAACCCTTTCCTGCAAAACAGCACACATGTGGATCACCACAGTTGACATACTGTCACGGCCCAGGTGTAATACCCAAGTATTGAGGGTAAAACTCTAGTAACATAAGATGGCAGGTTAGGCGGCTTAAAGCCATTCAAGGTGTAGACAATTGGATAGAAGTTGACTGCCTGACAGAAGGCTTTGGCAAGGATGTTGCATTGTCTAAAGCTGATGGCAAGGTACAGTAGCGTAGCTGCAGGGATCACATAAGTAGCCAAGGTGGGAGTTGGGCAAGATGACGCCAGAGGTGTCCACAGGTTCAAAACCATTAATTTGAGATGAGTTGGCTCATTGTACGATATCCCTTTTGATCCCTGTGGTTCAGGACCAAACTGAGCAGTGGTTGGCTAGTGGCCCCCTATCCCAAGGTAAGTTGTCAAGATAGCTGTGAAGATGATATAGTTCATCTTCTGACTTGTGGAGGGGTAATGGGTTTAGTAAGGTTACTTGCTTAGCCTGGGTAAAGGATTGATTAATGTGATAATATTGAGGAGGATATTCACTCTATGATAGCACAAACTATCATTGAGGGGTTTGTCTTTATTTATACTAGTGGACCTGCAAGGCATGATTATTGGAAGGCATAGCATTGGGGAACCAAGAGTCTGAGTTGCATCTTTATTCCCTTTTCTGGATTGTCTTGGATGGCTGGCAATTGAGAAGGTTTGGTTGGATCCAAGTTTGCATTGGTATAGTGCAAGTTTGGTCTTCTTCATGCATCCAAATTCATTTATTAAATTTGGTGCATGATTTCCATTGTTGGATAGCCTGTCAGTCCATTCCCCATTTGGTAGGCTCCCAAATAGGTCAGCAGTTTCTCCCAAGTTTGGCTTTGGGGAAATTGCCTTTCCTGATTTCCCGATCTGGCTATTTCCCAAAGGAGTGGATGGGGACTGGCCTGCTGGCATGGGAGGGAAAGGCTGGCAGGTGACTGGCAGGTGCCAGGCTGGCCCATGGGTGCCAGGTTTGAGGATGACCTGCAGGTGGGGCTGGCAAGAGTGGTGGGCGCCTGTGCAGTGGCAGTGGGCATCTGCTTTTTGGCGGCAAGCGTCTGCGTGTTGGCAACGGGCAACAGCTTGGCGGTGGTGGGCTTCTGTGTGGTGGTGGTGTGTATCTGCTTGGCAGCGGCGGGTGCCTGCATGTTGTCGGTAGGTGACAGCTTGGTTGTGACAGGCTTCTGTGTGGTGGCAGTGGGGGCCCACATGGTAGTGGTGGATATCTGCTTGGTAGCAACGGGAGCCTGTACGGTGGCTATGGATGTCTTCTTGGTGGCAGCGGGTGCCTGCAAGTTGACGGCAGGCAACAGCTTGGTTGTGACAGAATTCTGTGTGTGGATGGCAGGGGCCCGCGCGGTGGAGGTGGATGTCTTCTTGGTGGCAGCAGGTGCCTGCATGCTGATAGCAGGTGACCGCTTGGTTGTGGTGTGCTTCCACATGGTGGCATTGTGTATCTGCTTTATGACAGCAGATGTCTGCACATTGGTGGTGGACATCTGCTCAGTGATGGTGGATGTCTGCATGTTGATGGTGGACATCTGCTTGGTGGCGGTGGGCGCCTTCACGTTGGCAGCAGGTGATAGTTTATTGATTACACAACTGTAAGTATCAGGAATATTCCTGACACCAGGCCAGAGTCTGGCTGGACTACCACAGGGGAGGCAGGTCAGGTCTGGAAGACCATTACACAATTGGAGCTATTATGATCAGGTAGTTTACTGCGTAGCTAAGGGACACCAACTCCTATTATGGGGCACAACCTGGTTGGCCAACCCCAATACTGTGATTTAGACAAACCCAACTCGCTGAAATTCTGAGCAGGAGGCGCATTGGGCAGAGGGAGAGTAGTAGGAATCTCCTTCATGCTAGGTGGGATGATCACTCTAGGGTAGCCAGGAGAGAGATCCAGGTGGTGAGGATGGAAGAACTCTAAGTCAAGAACTATAGATGATTTGACCAAAGTGATGGGAGCTGAACCAGGAGGAAATAGATAGGTGTGATTATAGTGTGTAGTAGATTCACAAATGGATGCAAACAGAAAATATATTAGAGCAAAAATAGATAATTCCTGCAAGAAAATAATGGGTCCTGGGCATAAAGCTGTTTATTTTATGATGTTAACAGTGAGGAGGAATTTCCCTCCTTACTACTTATACTTACCAGTAAAGATGCAACCTTTTGTGCCACCAGGGATCTGAAAGCAACATTTTCAGTCAAACTGATGATTTTGCCCGGGAATTGCGCAATAGAGCTTAGGGATGGATAGTTATTAATTAGCATAACAGGAACTTTGCTTAAGCTGCAGCATGCCAAGGTGCCATGGCTATTTATAGGACCTGCAAGCAATTGAGCTCTTGATGTATCATTTTATGATAATTAAGTGGGCCAAATTTATTAATAGAATCAAATCCAGGGATTCAAGGCTTGTGTGCCTCTCAAATCCCAGGTCATTTTTTATTTGAAAGAGGGGTTTTTTGCCCTGGGAGAAAATTGATAATTTTTTCTATGCTTTTGGTTGTTTTATCTCTAGGCAGGCTAGCTGATTGTCTAGGGCATTCTGGGCCCTGATAATGAGAGTATAAACCCAAATTCTGAGAGCATCTTTTCTAACAATAATATAAGATCTGGAACTATAATATGAAATGTCTAAGTAGAGGTATTGATGGTGTACAGCCAAAATAAATACTGATAAATAAGGAAAAGTAAGAGATTGGGATATGGCTTTGAAAATAGATGACTTTGAAAACAGGTTTGCAACTTTATTGATTTCATTCATATAAGGTGCAGAGAGCAGTAGGAAGGCTGTGGATAATAAAAAGTCAGCACACACATTACAAGAAAACAGGAAAATGTAAACATTTTTTTGCTCTATTTCTATGTAGAAAAATTAAACCTTAAAGCTCTAGCTTCAAATCAGTATATTGATCATTGAACCTTGTAGTAGTTTATTGGCCAATTTCAAATTTATGGGCCTTGTAATCAACGGTTATGTGTGTTGTTTTAATTCTGATACCAAGCTTTTAGAAGTGAGGGGAAATCATATCATATGATGATATGATTTTGGGGCTAAAAACACCAAATTCCCTATTTTATGTTTTTGGAGTTTAAAAGGCCAGTCTTGAGGAATCTAAAAGGTTTCCACATGTTTGGCCACAACCCACTTACTATCAATAGCTCATATCAGACCTGCCAGCTCTTTTAGAGGCTTTTTTTCTAAACTCTGAACTTTTGATTTTTTGGGCATACAAGTTTGGCCAGGATGACATTATCCATGACATTCCTGTCCCTTTAGTAGTATGCATGAACTCTTTAGCCTCAGGGCTGACAAGGTAAACCTTTAGAACCTTATCAAAAAGATCATGAACTTGAAGAGAAACACATGCAAAGAGGTGAGGTGGGTTATCCAAATCAGGTTGATGGATAGGTTCACTAGTTTTACCTTTAAGTCTGTAAATAGATGTAGTTTTATGGTTGGCCCAGGTGGCGAATTAAGTATATTGAGATTTTTTACGTGCTTTCTTGGGTAGAAAATACTAACTCTGTAAAGGTGATTAGATTTGGAAGATGACATGATGTCCAGTAGTAAAATGCATTTGGTTGGAAGGATGGTTTCTATTTGCTGGGATTTTTTATTATAGATTTTTGGTGTAGATTCGAACTCAAAACATGGGGATTATGCCGATCAACCTTTGAGGACTTGCTGATTGGTGGAATGTGCGAAGGGAAGCTGTTCAGGAGTGAAAGGGTGATTTGTAAAGTGTGTGGGGGTATTTGGTAATTCCATTTATGGGTAGAGTAAACTGGAGTGGTTGATGCAGGGGCTTCTAATTTCGCTGTACTTTGTTTTTATTTAGCCGTTAAGATGGTGGCACCTCTACCTCTTGGTTAGCAGAAGTTACGGAAGTGGTGATCCCATGTGGATATTCAGAATATTCCATGGCTCAGATCTATTCCCTTCAACTTCATCCAATAACGAAAACATCCCCAGCTTCTCCGTTGCCATCCGCAGGACAGTTTCACCCAAATAGTTGTAAAAAAGATACAGCGAAAATTATATAAATTACCATTTTAACCCCATTACGCATTAAAGACAGCCTTCACCCCTTTACTTTAATTGAATTTACTTAAAATCAGACTTATTCAATATAAATTAAAAAGACTGGACATCCCTGATCCGTTATTTCTTTTAAAAAAGCCCTAAATATCCTCTCCTGATTGGCTTGTAAATTAAAATTATTAAACAGGAACGATTTCTGGAGATTTATTGATCTTATCCGGTGTAATCGCTTTTAGAATTTCAACGGTTACCTTCATAGCTACGCCACAATTAATTAAACTTCATGCCCCCGCTTGGACTTATTTTTCCGAAATCATCCTACCCGTCGACCAACCAGAATAAAGCCAAGCTTTGAAATTCCTAAATCAGGAAACAATTACTTGTATCCCCTACAACTAACTCTTGCCAAAACGAATCCAATATTTCATATTTATCAATTCAAATCTGACCCAGAAACATTGTATCACATGCTCTTGTCATCAAGGTCTCTGATCTTACCCTTTAGTGACAATCTGGATGTTAAAAGGTTCTTTTTGGTCCCTCAACTCAGGAGGCATCATTATGTAGTGATTGGCTCATATTTCAAGCCTTTCCCCTGTCAACGTCAATTCCTCATGATTGCACTCTACGAAGCTTTGGTGGCGTGATCTTTGTCAATTTAGGCTTGGTACAATTGAATTCAATGTCAATAACTTTTAAGAAGATCAAGTATCTTACTTGAATCCAATAGCTTCAATAAGGATGATGACTCTTCAAATGCATTGGCTTAAACTAAAATTAGACCCTACCACTTATGCAATATTACAACAATGTGTTGATTGCAGTTCAGGATCCTAAACCTCAAAAATAACATGCATATGTTTTTAACTCACAAAATGCTGAAAATATATCATCCAATGATATATCGGAAATAAACTTAGCACTATGTATCAGAGTACTCAGGGATAAAATCTAAATCTGATCAACAGAATCAGTTAAGAACTGCAGAAGTGTATTCACGTAATTTATACCCAATAAAGTTTCCCTAACTTTATACTGAAAAAGGATACCCCATTTATATCATTCTTTGAAGCATAGGTAAACATGTGGCTTTTAAAGAGGATTGATAAGAAAAAAGTGCTAATCTTGTTGAAATCATATAATTTTGGAGATAATATTGTCATGACCTGATCCTATTAAAATATATGTATCAATAATTAGTGAAGAAGGTCAATTGACTGGATGGCAAACTCTCTCTTATTAGTGTCAACACAGCGGGGTCAACCCCCTGGAAAGGTTCCGCACAAGAGACCCTATGCCACTCAAACCAGCTTCCCCACACCCCAAAAACAAATGCGTAAGCCAACTCAAGCTTCCAAACAAAGAAACAAGAACCAGCAAAAATTTCTACTCTGGGGACAGCTCAATTTAGCGCTTGAATTGTTATAAAAATCAAGCCACCACCTGTCTACCCCAATTGATTGATCATCACAATCTTGTTTCTCTTTAAATGATTCCCTCAAAATATATAGGTCATATATTATAATAAAGATAATTATCTAGTTTTCAAACATTTCCCTGTGTAAATCTACTAAAACAGCACAGTTAAAACATTGGTATCACAGTAGGTTTTTATACTGCTTTTCTTTTTTAAATTCCTCCCGTTGCTGTGTTTACTTTGATAATCAAATATATGAAAGAATCATGTCCAGAATCTCCTAGATTGGACACCCTATGGGCCAGGAACTAAAATACCAGAAGGGCGTCACCTTTACCAAAATATGATAATTCCAGCTCACACCTTGAATACTTTGCCAGCCCAGGGTTTCCTCCAGCCACTTTTGTTGAAACCTTCAGAAATGATGAAATTATCATGCTTGTGCATGTGGCCCATCGACTTTGAAGCACTGCCTTGGAGTCATTTTCAGGAGCCAAGAACAATAACACCACAGCATGGATTCAGTACACCCAGGACAAGATGACACAGTTGGAGTGTCTAGATTGCTTCTGGATTGCAGATATCTCTATTTTCCTGACCCATGATGTGGGTACCTGGTGCAACAAGTGGTATGAGAACCATACTGAGAAGGACTGGGAGACCTTCAAACAGGAATTTTTGTCCAGGTTTGTGGTGAAGGACACAGTATCATGATCATCCACCAAGTAAAGAACTTGACACAAACCAGTGCTGTGAATGGGTTAACAAGAGCCTACAAGGAGTTGCAGCTACGAGCACCCTCATATATGGTGCTTGATAACCCAGCTACCCATCTCATGTATTACAACAC
The DNA here is from genome assembly GCA_014839935.2 of Entomophthora muscae. Classification (NCBI taxonomy): domain Eukaryota; kingdom Fungi; phylum Entomophthoromycota; class Entomophthoromycetes; order Entomophthorales; family Entomophthoraceae; genus Entomophthora; species Entomophthora muscae. The sequence goes on along the minus strand of QTSX02002841.1, from coordinate 1,312,314 downwards.
GCTCAAGCTGCACGTAATGAGACACATTAACCTGGACCAAGTAACCAATATAGAGAGCATATATTGCAAAGCAGAGAAAGCGGAGCAAACGTCCAACACCCTCCACAAAGCGCAGTCTGGGAAGAGAGAGACCCAAATATTCTCACTCAACTGGGCGCATTAATTTCCTGCCTCCTGGAAACAACAACAACTCAAACCATAAACCTACAGGTTCAAATAGGCATAGAAACAGTGGGCATTCAAATTGTACCTATTTTCTTATCACTGCCACTCAAGACAATTGAGACAAGGAAAAAGCCCGGGAAGAGTATTAAGCAAGCCAAGCTCTCTCCGCACAATTCCCAACTTGCCTAACAGTGAGTATTGACCCAAGGATGTAGATCAATGTCTAATGATCCAAGTACCCTTGGAAGACCCAGTAATTTACACCATTGCCATACATTTAAAAAACCGATGTCTTACCCTTTCCTCTTTTGAAGTTACACAGGTTCAGCACTCCTGGACTTGGGAAAAGACCAAACCCTTGTCAACAGCAACTTCATGGACAAGTTCAAGCTACTATTAATCCTTCACCAATTAAGAATGTGGTTTTAGCTGATAAACACCACATTGCCATAAAACAAGAGAATGCCTCTTTCTCTATTGCTCTAGAGAACCTGCACTCCACTTTCCAGGGACCTGTCATGGGCTTCCCCATATTTGATGTGATACTTGGCCTGGGTTGGCTAAGGAAGAACAACCCACATGTAGACCGGGCCACCTCAGTGTTGACCATCAAACAAGAAGGGGTCAACCACCAAATCTACCCAGATATTGTGGATCAGCTTCTCTGGGACCCCAATTTTGTATGCATTGCAGAAACCCAAGAAAATAAAGACACTCTCAAGGCAATTGAATGTGATTCCTGCCAGTACAAGGTCATACACTTCAAAGACTACCAAGACACTGTCACCCCTTAGGACCAAGAGATTGTAGCCCAACATCCAGAGATCTTCAAGGAAGCGCTTCCAGGACTACCACCTTAGAAACACATACAGCACACCATCTAACTCAAATGGAAAGTGCCCAAGGTGCAACCTATATACTCTTTAACCCAACAAGGATGGCATGCTAAGTGCTCACCTCAAGGAGGCTCTGGAGAAGGGAGTCATCTGACATTCTCAATCCTCCTTTGGAGCTCCAATGTTCTTTGTGGAAAATAAGGACAGGTCCCTCAGACTAGTCACTGACTACTGTGCACTGAAAAAAGTCACCATTAAGAATTGCTACCCTTTCCCATGAATTGATGGTCTTTTCAACGCCCTAGGTGGGGTGATTGTCTTCTCAAAGATTGACCTGACTGCAGGGCACAATCAAATTTGTATCCAAGAAGAAGATATTCTAAAAACCACCTTTCAAACTAAGTACAGCTCATAAAAATGTGTAGTGCTCAACTTTGGGATGATAAATGCTCCACTGACCTTTGTTACCTTCATGAATGAAGTTTTTGCGCCTCACGTTGATAAAAATGCACTAGTGTATTTAGACAATATTATTGTGTAAAGTCCCTCTGTCAAAAACCATCACAAGGACTTGGAAGCAGTATTTGCAACTCTAGCATGACACAAACTCCTTGCAAAATCATCCAAGTTCCAATTCTACCAAGAACAACTACCTTCCCTTGGACATGTGGTATCAAAAGATGGTATCAAACCAGACACCCAGAAAATACAAGCCATATGCAAGATGCCACCCCCAAGAACAAGGGCAAGCTTTGTACCTTATTTGGGGTATGATGGCCCACATATGATGGTCCATACCTGACTGTGGAATCCTCACAGCCCCCTATCTGCCATTATGAGTGTCAAAATTTGTATGGACTCCCCAATGTGACCTCTATTTCTGCTGTCTAAAATGAAAATTGATGTCTGCTCCTATGCTAAAATACCTAAGGAGAAATAGTGATTACCAAATGGAAACTAATACTTCAGACACCTCCATTGGTGGGTTACTCTGTATCAAGACAGAAACTAACAACTTCCTACCAGTGGCCTAAAAGTCTTGCAAATTAACAGATGACAAGTGCTGCTATTCAATACACAATAAGGAGCTGCTAGCTTTTGCACATTGTTTGGTCAAGTAGTGCTGCTACCTGGAACAGCAGGAAGGATTCACCGCTATAACTGGCCACAAATCCCTTACTGTAAATTCAGAACCTGAACGTAAAAATGTGGGATTGTCAAATCCTTGGTCCAAATTTTGAATCACTTTTGCGGGCAACTCAGCTGAGTGAGGATTAAAATATTTAATAAAATAACCCATTTAGTTTGACTTTTTTTGGTTTATTTAAATTGGCAAATTTCAAATCCCTTGGGCAGATAGCTCAACTAACAAAAGACAAAACTCAGCAAACAAATGTGGGATACATGGATCAGAAATGCAGGTGTTTAAGTGACAAAATGTTATCAACTATGCTTATTGAAAGGCCTTAACTACGGGATTCAAACCCTGGCTCTCCGCGGGCCACCAGCCCACAGGGCCAGCTGCCCGGCTGCCTGCAGTTTTTTGGGCTCAAACCAGTTCAGGATTCAACTTTGGAGAATCCTTTGAAGCTTGGAAAATCAAATTCACCTACATCAATACCTCCCACACCAAAGGCTCCTGACAACTTGACCAATCAGCAGGCAGGTCCAGCCACAGATCCCGGGATAACTTAGGCCCACGCAGAAGGTAAAACTGAGAACCTTCCCATGGAACGCGGGCCACCCAGAGACGACCAATCCCACAACCTGACTAGGAAAGTTGAGCATTCTCAGTTTGAGCCAGCCAATGGAATAACTCCCGCAATTGATGCCACCAAAGACTGGGAAGACCTGGTGAACAGAAAAACCCAGGCCAAGGAAATTTGTGAAAGTTTTACCATGACAGATGGGCATACTTATACCCTGGACCGCCAGGAAGATGCCCATTGCTATTCTTGCAATAAAGTGACATGAACCTTTGGTTCAACCAGATCATACCTTACTTGTTATTAGTTTTATTTCATTTCCAGCCTACATCTCGCGGTTCCGCACCCCACACCCACCTACCCCAAGAAACCGCGGACCAGCCGCCTGACCTTTACCATCCACCAGGAGCTCCCTTTGGCCCAGTACATTTTACTGAGTACCCACCCAACCCGGCGTATTCAGAGTTTACTCTGGAGGAAATCTTAATCCACAACCCCAAAGCTAGAACTAGAGAGACAGAAGTCCTTTACAGAGAAGGCATCAAAATTATCCAGCCCCCTCTGCTATTGCAAGACAAGTATAATTTCCTGCCTGAATATTTGGTTCCAATGATACCGCCCCTCACCCCGCGGCCCAACCACCCGCAAGAATCTGTTGCCACTAATGAATCCACTTCCACTCAGATATTTGGGGTGATGTGTATCACCCTCACCGGATTGATTGATTCTATGGTGCCTATGAGCGTACCTTGGGCAGTCCTTGGAAAATTGTTATCTTATATTGTAAAATTAGCCCGAATCTTGTGATGGGCTCTCCCTGCTGGGCCTGAGGGCCGTCTGCCTGCAAGTTCTCAGGAACCCCCCACAGGTTGGGTCCCTGACAGCGGGACTCTAATATACAATTTGAGATTTTCTGTATGTCAAACAAATCATAGACATCATGTAAAAATTAATGAATCTGAATTTGCAGGATTGTAAAATCCAAGAACCAAATTTCAAATAAAAAATGAGGTTAATTTGAAATAAATATAATTTATGAGTGTCTCAAAAAGAATGATAAAGGATTTAGAGTGGATTTGTGCTAATTCTTTTAGGAATCATAGGCATTCTCAAAGATCACCCTATTCCATTTTAGGGCTGCAAAAATTTAGATGCTTGATTGCAGTATATTTAAAAAACACTATAATAAAATAGAATTATATATTCCAATCTATCTTATCACATTGTCTTTTCCTTGATGTGTTGATAGTTCATTTTCTGTTGATAATGTGCTTACATCTATTTGAATAGTTCTACCTCCAGTTGCCTTGGCAATAGGAAATCAAGTTGCCTCTGCGACCACAGCTGGTCTTGGGGAGGCAACTTGATTTCCTATTGTCAAGGTGACTGGAGGTGAAGCTATCCAATTAATTGCAAGTACATTTTCAACAGCAAATGAACTATCAACACATCAAGGAAAAGACAACGTGATAAGATAGATTGTGATATATAAATTAAATTTATTATTAGAATTTTAAAAATATACTGTAATCAAGTATCTTTAATAGCAATACATGAATACATAGTATAGTAAACTGATAGTTTATCTTTCCCCCTCCTTTCTTCTGTTAAGAATCTGGATGTACAAGTATTCTGACTACCACCAACTCACTTAACATCCAGTCATTGCCCGGTTTGATTCCCTCCTAATATAGAGTTTGACATACCGGAAATGGCAACCAAGCAATATCACATGACTGCCAAAGTATCCAGTGACTTGAACCCATCCCACACATGAACAACCCCTAGGTTTGATCCAACTAAATCCCTGCAACAGCTAAAGCTATATAAGTCTAAAGTATTATCCAATAAAATAAACTTCTCTTCTTTCTCAATTCCATATTTGAAGCTTCCCCAAAAGGCGCTCCTTCTTTCTTCCTTGAAAATAAGTTTGTTTGGCCCCTGGCTACACCTGGGCTAAAAAATTTTTAAAAAATTTCTGCATCATCAGGAGGGTAGCTCATAAATCTTATATGGTTTTGTGGTTGCTATATTAGTGATTTAGAGTGCAGAATATTGCATCATTTCCAGTTTAGACAATTTTACATTTCACTTAATTTCATGTCTAAACATGGTTGTTGAGATTGGATTTTTCATTTGATTTTATCCAGAGTGGAGCTTTTTTATTTGGGTTGGTGTTTCCTAGTGTGCTTAGTGTACATTAAATTTGGATTCCAGTTCCCACAATTAATATCTGAGTTTACTAGGGGCAGTCAAAGTGATTTGAAATTTGGTTCTTGGATTTGACAATCCTGCAATTCCAAAAAGCATAGTAAACTTAATAAAAATGGTTGATGGATTTGAACACTTCAAATATGATTCCAGCTAATTCATTTTGTCCATAGGAAATATGCAGTTTGACTTGAACTTTGCAAAGTGTCTATGAGTTCCTGCGTTTTTAAAAATCCAAATAAAAATACAAAGAGTTCAATTTAATTAAAAAAGGCTATCCCACAAAAGTGATTCAAAATTTGGACCAAGGATTTGATAATCCTGCTTTTTTACGTTCAGGTTCTGAATTTACAGTATATACTTCAAGTCACAGGCCAACATGTCCAAACACCAAGCCCTCTGGATGGTGCTTCTAGAACAATTTAACATGAACATACAATATAAACCCAGGCCAGAACTAGTCACAGCCAACATTCTTTTGTGCCTATATGTGAGGGCTTCTAGAGGAGAGAATGGCCTAGACCCTAACTGGCTTCTACTGGTGCTTCAAAGCAATTAAAAAGGTTCCCCTGGGTACCACCAGTATTATCAGAGACACAGTCCTCAAAAATGAACACATGTTTACAGATGTCTATGGAACACTGCATTATACAATGACTGATGGAGTAACAATCCCTTATATTACCACACAACAAAGAGTTGACACCATTTTGCACTATTATTGAGACCTAGGCCATACAAAGAGCTGTAATATATATGAATTCCTGAATCACAAAGCCTAGTGGTCAACTCTGTACAGGTACATGCAGAAAGTACTTGAGCAATATGAAGTGTGTGAAAAGCTTGCAAAAAACGACACCCAACCAAAATCTGTAAGCCCATCCATACTCAACTGCCTTTAAAGGTCTGGGCTCTTGATATATAGACCTAATGCCCAGTAAACACAATGATAAAAAATATATCATTGCCTCTATTGACTTCACCACACAATGGCCAGTGGTGCAAGCTTTCAGAACGCACACAGGCAATGATATGTAAAAATTCATTGGCGAAGGGATTATCAGTAAGTTTGGAAAGCCAGAGCTACTGATTACCAACAGAGGCAAGGAGCATACCTCAGAAGACACAAATATTTACCTCACCAGGAACAAGGTGAAAAACACAGTGGCCACGCCATACCATCCTCAGCCCAATGGCAGGGTTGAGCAGCTAAACAGAAGCCTAGTGTAAGCCCTTGCTGTAAAGTTACGCCCTCCCTAGGCCTCCACTTCAATTCCTGCCAAATGCTTGGGCACCTCCACTGAATTGCGCTTGAAAAATTATCCAAAAGTTACTGAAAAAGCCCAATAAAAGCCCTTGAATTAATACTTGTGGAATATTTCCAAAGATGCCCCACCTAACCCACTCAAGAAGTACCCCTGGTTAAATACCATGTGCAAGAGCAGCTGGGAGCAGTGGTAATAGTATCCAAAGCAGGCTCCTAAATTTTTAGTTGTATTGCAACATATTTGATTACTCCCTTTTGGGAAATTAACACCCCAAGCAGATCACCAAATGGTGCACCAAATGGTTCACCAATCAGCCAAAAAACTGGTGGTACCATTATCAGTTGACCATCTATGACAGGGATCACCCAATCCAGATCCTAAATGGAACACAACTTGAATAAGCCTTGTGAATCAAGAGAAACATTACTCAGATAAGCCCCATGACCCCCATGACGCACATGGACGGTATGTGGCTTACCATGATACTATATATATCTTATATTTCATATCCAATAAAGTATCATTCTCTTCTTAAATCTTCCACTTATCTTGTTTAATATACTTCCCAAAAGTATATACTCAATAGTTGAATTGGTTTTCCTTTTTGATTCTGTTCATTCAAAACTTGTCAAGATTACATGTCTTAAAAAATGAACTCATATTCACTCATATCATTGGCCGATTAGTTTTCTGACATTTGATCTCTCATCCCAATTCCCTCCCTCTCTTAAATGAATGCAAGATTTTTAAAAGACCTTGCTTCATCATTCTCTAACCTAATAAAGATTGAAATTTTTTAGTAGTTCTGGCCATTTGGTTTTTTCTGTTGCTTTTGATGTTCATATTATTTCCTTCTGCCCTCTGGCCTCCCAGGAATTGTTAGCAACAGCCTTTTGGTTGTTGCTGAACCCAAAATTTTTATTGTGGCTGAGAGTGTTGTAAATGTGCTTTTTTAGTAGAGTTACAAGGGGAAAATATTTGGAAACTAGATAATATTCTTTATTGAGAGATAGGTATTCTATAGTCATTGTAAATTGTGGATAACAGGAACATGATAGCGTCAATCACACAGTGGGATGATGAAGGGGGTGGCTTGATCCTGGTAATGAGTTAAGTGCAAAACAAGGTATCCACTGTAAGGGATCATCTTCTGTTATGTTGTTGGATTTGGAAATTTGAGTTAATTTCCTAGTTTGGCTTCAAGTCACTGGATAGCTGGGTTGCAGGTCACAAACCTGCTTGCTCAGAACCTTGCTGGCGGGTTGAGCCTGCTGCTTTGATAAGAGCTTGGTTCTATTTATCTTTAACATGCCATCATATTCTCACACTTTCCAAGCTCATTGCCAGTAGAACTGAGGACTGGCATAAACAATTGGCAATGTAACTCCTTGTATGTGTTAAGGCCCAGGGTGTAAAGTTATGCCTCCCCCTTGGGCCTCTGCTTCAATCCTCACCAAATGCTTGGGGATCTCTATCAAATTACTCCTGGTTATTTATCCAAAGACTTACAGGGAAACCCCCAAGAAAGGTCCTCACACTATTATTTGCTTAATTAGTTTGAAGATTCCCCCACCTAACCCACCCAAGAGACACCTCTGGTTAAATATCATGTGCAAGAGCAGCCAGAAGCAGTGGTAATTGCATCCAAGATAGATTCCTCAATTTTAGTCGAGTCAGTTTTTTCTTTGATTTTATCCATTTGAATTTGTCCAGATTTGCATGCCTCAAGAAATGCATCCATATTCCCTCATATCATTGGTTGATTATTTTTGATTCAACTTCCCACCCAAATCACATCCCCTCCCTTTTAATAAATGTAAGAGTTTTAGAAGACCTTGCTTTATCATTCTCTAGTCTGATAAAGTTCAAAATTTGTTAGTCTAATCTGGCCATTTGGTTTTTTCTGTTGCTTTTGGTGTTCAGTTGATTCCCCCTGGCCTCCCAGGAATTGTTGGTAGCATACTTTTGGTTGTTGCTGAAACCACAATTTTTTATTGTGGTTGAGAGTTTGGCTTTAACTCCTACTAACCTGCTCCTCAATTCTCATACAGGGGTCCTGGCAGGGGTTTATCTCTCTATGGCAATCTTAATAGCAACACAAACTTGTATATGAACTTGAGCTTTATTATTGGGAAAGACTAAGAATAATCACTGTGTGAAGAAGGGGAGATAAGGTTATTTTATACCCTTTCCAAGATTCTTCAGGATTATTTTGGATTTTTCTTGACTCTTGTAGATAGTTCTTGGTGGAAGAATTGCTTGGAAGATAGAAAATCTCATGACCAGTTTCACTTATATTCCAATTGAGAAGGTTTGCCTTTACATGTACTTTAATTCATGATCTAGAGCCTGCATTATTAGATTTTCCTTGTAAGTAGCTTTCCAATGAGTGTTTGGAAATTTAAATTGGTTCAGATGTTGATGAGTTATGCTTGGCTTAATCTGGGTGTTTAGCTGACTAATCTTCAAACCTCTTTTGGTTGGGATTAGCAAACCCTTCAGGGCAAACCCAATTAAAAACATTACACCTTTACATAGATCTTCAATTCATGGTCTAAAATTAGTGCAATTGGATTCTTATCTTTAGTAGCTTTCTAACAAGCATTTGGTTGTTCTGATTGATTCAGGTATTGCAGATTTATGCTGGATTTATTTGCGGCGTTTGTTGACCAGTTTTATGATCCTTATTGGTTGGATTTGGCGTGTTTTGGCAATCAGATCAATTATTGTCCATAATTCAGGGTCTAGAGCAGCTAGGAACAAGATCAATACGCCATTTTGAAGGTGTGAATTCAGGCTAATTTCTTAAAGCATAACATAGCTAAACCTTATAATAAAATTGCCAGGCTAGGCCCTGATAGTATCTTTTATTCAAGTGAACAGGTACACTGGAAAGACTCCCTTTAAACTTGTTTACAGAATGCAACCAAACATAGTTCAAGCCCTTACTGGGCCCAAGTTGAAAGCACCCAACAAAATAATGTCCCTTTCAGAACACCAAGTGCTTCATGCCAACAGTAACCAAAAGTAAAGAGAGTAGAAACATCTGCAAAACATGTTTTTCTCTATTCAGGCAAGACACAAAATTGGAGATGAAGTGTGGGTAATGAACACCAATAAGAGCGAGCTACAGCCTGAAAAATTGAGCTCTACCGCTGTGTGGAAGGTAAATGATAATAACACTTACCCAGTACAAGGACTGGGAAAAAATACAATGTTCTACACCATGACTGGTTACGTCTCTGCAAGGCCTACCAGAAGCAACAAGAGACTGTCCTCCCTAAAACTAAACAACAGCTGGTGAAGTATGGCACCCAAGCTCCTTATGATATTCCAGCAGACCTTCCAACAGAGGAAGCTGACTCTCAGCTGGGGGGTGTCAAAACAACAGGGTTAACCCAAGCAAGGTTCCAACTAAGTGTGATTATGACCTGCAATCCAACTTCCCAGTGACCTGTAGCCAAATGCAGAAGTCAACTCAAATTTCCAGAAACAGCAGCATGAGCAAATAATGATCTCATATAATAGGCGCCTCAATTTAGCGCTTGAATTATTACCAGAATCAAGCCTCCCCCTACCCATCCAATCAAGTGTCAAGGGTCTAGATGTACAAGTATTCTGGCTATCTCCATCACACCTAACATCCAGTCATTGCCCAATTTGGTGCCTTTCCAATATACCATTTGACATACCAGAAATGGCAAAAAACCAATATCACATGACTGTCCAGGTATCCAGCGACTTGAACCCATCTAGCACATGACCAGCCCCTGGGTTTGATCCAACTAAAAACCCCGCCACAGCTAAAGCTAAATAAGTCTAAAGTATTATCCAATAAAATATACTTCTTCTCTTCCTAATTCTATGTTCAAAGCTTCCCCAAATGGCGCTCCTTATCACAAGTAATCATTACAACTATGTTCCTGCTATCCACAATTTATTCAAGCTATATAAGACATATCTCTAAATAAAGATAATTACCTAGCTTCAAATAATTTTCCCCCTTTGTAACTCTGCTAAAACAGCACAGTTACAACAATATGTTTTTAGGGTGGATTTGGGTAGGCTGGATTTTTTAAGTATTTGGTGAAATATAAAGTTTCAAAAGGTGCATCTACTAGATGGAATAACACAGAATGAGGGTGTCACAAAATTGAAACTCTGCTTTATTTGCTTTTGAGTCAATGGAATTTACTCATTGATATGATTTGACAATATGCTCCCAAAGTCAATTTACACTATCCAATTGCTATGAAATTATTGAGCTGAATTATTCAGGCTTATTATTAACCCATATGAGTTTAATAAACACAGCTTTTAACCTTAAACTTAACACTTATACTTTGATATTGCCTTTATTTAGCAGTTGAAGCTGGTGTTTAGTAAGATTTATATAGCCTTAGGATTATTGGTATATTTTATCTATAACTTATTTTAGATAAACTTTAGCTTGTAGATTTAGCTAGTTTAGAGAGCCCAAATTAACAACAGAGGTGCTTTAGGATTATCAGAAGGGCTAGAAGAGGCCTGGGAGCCTACATGAAAGGTATGTAGATGATAGAAAACTAGAATTATAAGTCATAATTTGATTTAACCAAAGGTTTATTTACCTTTATTATCAGAATGAAGATAGCACCATTTACAGAATTGTTGGGGATTATAGACTAACTTTTCAGGCTTCTTCAGAAAGTGTAGAGTTTTGGTCCTTGGGCAGCCTAACACCATAAAACTGGTAAGCTGGTTGGTCATCAGGTTTGACTAGCTCTTGACTGGTGGGCACTGGTAAATAAATGCAAGAATCATCCTGTTTCCTTGCTCTATTCTTAAAATCAGGCATCCTAACCAAATACAGTTTATCCTGGATGCTGATAGTTGATACTGACTAGCACTCATTGGGGGGTATTTTTGGATTTTAACAAAATCCCCCTTTGGCAGGCAACTGCCTCTGTGTAGGTCTGGGCCCTTGGTAGTATGCCTTTGGTTAGGTACATTTCCAGTCTCAGTGAAACTCCTTTGCTTATTGTGCTGCTTATTAAACAATCCACTGACTTGAGCCCAAAAAAATGAAGGCAGCCAAGCCCTTGACTCTTTAGGCTGCAGACTTCAGAGTTTGAGGACCAGGGTTTGATTCCTGCTTTTGACTTTGCTTTATTAAAAGAAGAAAAATATCTTTTGTGACAAACCCAGTCTGTTGTCTAGAGGCTAAGATCACAGGACCTGTTATTTTTCACACCCCAGAATCTAGCATCATTTTTCAGGATTGACAATTATTCCTCTCTGGAAACCCGGGCCCAGGAGCAGGAATTGAACCCTGACTCTGGACCCCCCAGGCCGCCAGGCCTGTGGACCGCAGGACCGCACCTTTCTGGGATTAAGCCCCCACAAGCTGATACCAAGAATGTTGGCCCATACAGTGAGACAAGCCAAACCAAGGAAATTGTTGCACCAAATGGAAGACTAATAACAGCACCTAATGAAAGGACTGATTTGGCAACTATTAGCTTCATAAACTTGAAGTCTACACCAGCAATCAATCAAGAGCCAACCCAGGAAAGAAGCACAGGCCTGCAGCCCAGTCCCATGACCACAACACTAAAGCAAGATAATCAGGTAGCCAAATTGAGATTCTTGACCAATGAAAGAACTCCCGGGCTGAGTGCCATTTTGCTGCCTTTGGACCCAAGCAATCAGTTCCCCCAGCCCTGCCCTTCCCAATGCCCTGATGAACCCCCCATGGAAAATGTTAAGTTTGGAGATGGGGTACTATATAGACCAAAGGACCCTGCGCTCCAAACTTATCATCATTTTTGAATAAAGATTATGTTATTTTGGCTCACACAGCTATTGCCTTATTTTGTATTTGCTTTCTACCAATTCAGTTTGAGATCTCCTGGCCTGCCTGCCTGCCCCACCACCCGCTGTTTTCTGTCCTCCTGGTGTACCCTTTGGACCTGTCCACTTTACCAAATACCCTCTGAAATCTGAATACAAGGAATACACCCTGGAAAAGATACTCAAACTCAATCCTTTAACCCACATACAATCTGCAATCAGATACAATCAACAAGGCCCGTGGATATTTTCAAAACCCAAGTTGTTCAGAGGGAAATTCAACTATCTTCCTGCTTACAACCTGCCCATGGAACCACCTGTGACCCCAAAACCTATGCCTGCTTCCTTTCCCAACCTCTCAGCCAAACATTCTGGAAAGCTGTTTAGGATTGCGTACATTACACTCACAGGGGTGATTGACACTATAATCCTGGCCGCCAGCCCATAGTCCTGGGTGGGAAAGTCTGCCTCCTACCTTCTAAAGTTAGCTCCCCTCTTGTGGTGGGCATTAACCACAAAAAACCATGCCCAAGTTACCCCTGAAAACAACAGGTAGGCTGCTCAAGACTGGATCCCTGACAATCATAGTGCTAATGGTTTAATCTAAATACATCATTAGATCTTTATCTTAACTGTATAATGGGTTTATGAGCTCCTTGATTACTGTAAATTCAGAACCTAAACTTAAAAATACGGGATTGTCAAATCCTTGGCCCAAATTTCATATAACTTTTGCAGGCAACTCAGCTGAGTGAAAATTAAAATATATTTAATAAAATTGACCATTTAATTTGACTTTTTTGATTTATTTAAATTGGCAAATTTTGAATCCCTTGAGCAGATAACTCAACTAAAAAAAGACAAAACACAGCAAACAAATGCGGGATACATGAATCAGAAATGTGGGATTCTAATGTACATTTTGAGATTTCCTGTATGTCAAACAAATCATAGACATCATGTAAAACTTAACAAATCTGAAATTGCGGGATTGTAAAATCTAAGAACCAAGTTTCAAATCATAATTGCAAGGAATTTGAAATAAATATAATTAATGGGTGTCTCAAAAAGGATGCTAAAGGATCTAGAGTGGATTTGTGCTAATTCTTTTAGGAATCATAGGTATTCTCAAAAATCACCCTATTACATTTTAGGGCAGCTAAAATTTAGATGCTTGATTACAGTAGATTTTAAAAATGCTAATAATAAAATAGAATTATATTTTACAATCTATCTTATCACATTATCTTTTCCTTAATGTGTTGCTAGTTTATTTGCTGTTGATAATGTACTTGCAATTAATTGGATAGCTTCACCTCCAGTTGCCTTGGCAATAGGAAATCAAGTTGCCTCTGCAACCACAGCTGGTCTCAGGGAGGCAACTTGATTTCCTATTGTCAAGGCGGCTGGAGGTGAAGCTATCCAATTAATTGCAAGCACATTATCAACAGCAAATGAACTTGTAACACATCAAGGAAAAGACAATGTGATAAGATAGATTGTAAAATATAATTCTATTTTATTATTAGCATTTTTTAAAATCTACTGTAATCAAGTATCTTTAATAGCAATACATGAATGCATAGTATATTAAACTGATGGTTGATCTTTCACCCCACCTTTCTTCCTTGAAAATAAGTTTGTTTGGCCCCTGGCTACACCTGGGCTAAAAAAATTTTAAAAAATTTCTGCATCATCAGGAGGGTAGCTCATATATCATTATATGGTTTTGTGGTTGCTATATTAGTGATTTAGAGTGCAGAATATTGCATCATTTCCAGTTTAGACAATTTTACATTTCACTTAATTTCATGTCTAAACATGGTTGTTGAGATTGGATTTTTCATTTGATTTTATCCAGAGTGGAGCTTCTTGATTTGGGTTGATGTGTCCTAGTTTCTTACTTACATTCAATTTGGATTCCAGCTCCTGAAATTAATATATGAGTTTACTAGTGGCATCCAAAAGTGATTTGAAATTTGGTTCTTGGATTTGACAATCCCGCAATTCCAAAAAACATAGTAAACTTAATGAAAATGGTTGATGGATTTAAACACTTCAAATCTGATTCCAGTTAATTCATTTTGTCCATAGGAAATATGCAGTTTGACTTGAACTTTGCAAAGGACTATGAGTTCCTGAATTTTTAAAAATCCAAATAAAAATACAAAGAATTCAATTCAACTAAAAAAGGCTATCCCGCAAAAGTGATTCAAAATTTGGACCAAGGATTTGACAATCCCGTTTTCTTTTACGTTCAGGTTCTTAATTTACAGTAAGCTCTCAAGCACCACTATACTGGATTTAGTGGTCTAAAAATTAATCAAATACCCACTAGTTTGACATTATGTCATTTCTGGGTTTGTAGATTAAGTGGTGCCACATAAATTAAGCCCAATTTATTAATAAATTTCATATGTAATTTATAAAAAACAGAAACACAACTCCCCCTTTGTTTGAGACTATCTACTTGCCACATGATTGGTTATGGATTTAACTAATCAAAGGCTTGGATTATAGGCTAAATTAATAAGCAATGCACCATGAGCGCCACTCAACACCCATCCCCTTGATACTTTAACTTGGGGATTAGTACAGAGAGCTTTTTAAGGTTGTAACCAACACTATGGTAAATAATTCACTCCCAGCTCCTCCCAGCATAATACAATCACTAATAAACACCTTCCCACTCATTTAATTTTTTAACTTATGTTGTATTTTTTAATTTTTTAGCATATGAAACTGCCTTGCTTTTGGGTTAATTTTTGAACCTGTTTTAAATTTAAGCAAGTTTTATATGTTAAAAACATAGTAAATTTGATTTTTCTTCTTGACTCCAAGAAACTTGACAGTGAGAATTCAGCTTTTTTTCACTCAACAGTGAGAATTAGGGGTTTTCAGATAATTGACAGTACCAAACTCAACACTTTACTAAGTTTTGAATGTTCAACCCCCAATAAAAACTTCCACATAATAATTTTTTTGCAATTGTAATCTACTACTCTCCCTGCTACTCCCCATATAATTTTAATATATTTTATTTTATTTTATTTTATTTTTAATTATACTTTTTATTCATTTAGCCCTAAGATGCTATGATGAACCTAATATCTTTGAAGCTTCATCAAATATCACTTACTTTCTATGTTTTAACCTTTAGATCTATACTTTGAGTTTCTATTTTGCTTATATTTACTTTTATATATTTTTTCTTTATAAATAAAATTTTATTTGCATAACTTTTACTTACATTTTGCTTTATCTCTTTGTGTTTAATATATCTTTTTAATTAATTTATTTTAATTCTAAACTTTTCTTTAGCCAAGATCAAACAAGAACAACAAGCCTATCAAGCGCCAAGCCTCAAAGGGCTCCAAGGACCCTGCAACCACTCCCAAGCGTACCAAGAAGCCTGAAAAGGAAAAGTCTCCCACTCCCTCTCCCCCAACTCCATTTCCTCCCACCTCTTCTTCTCCAATCCCCCTCCACCCTCATCTTCTCCTTTGCCTTCAACTTCCCCTCATCACTCATCACCCAATAAATCCAACAATGTGTGAGAATTGGGGAGCAGGTTAGTAGGAGTTAAAACCAAACTCATAACCACAATAAAATTGCTGTTTTAGCAACAACTGAAAGGTTGTTGCCAACAGTTACTGGGAGGCTAAAGGGGGAAGGAATAAAGTGAACACCAAAATCAACAGAAAAAACCAAATGGTCAAATTATACTAATAAATTTTCAAACTTTATTAGGTTATAGAATGATGAAGCAAGGTCTTTTAAAATTCTTGCATTCATTTAAGAGAGGGAGGGAATTGGGATGGGAGATCAAATTTCAGCAAACTAATTAACCAATTATATGAGCAAATATGAGTGCATTTTTCAAGACGGGGAAATCTTGACAAATTTTGAATGTATATGTTCAAAAGGAAAACTGAACAAACTAAAATCAGGAATATTTTATGGATGCAATTACCACTGCTCCCAGCTATTCTTGCACATGATATTTAACCAGAGGTGTCTCTTGGGTGGGTTAAGTGGGGGCATCTTCAGAATAATTCCAAATATTAAATTGATGGCTTTTCTTGGGCTTTTTCAGTAACTTTTTGGATGAATATTCAAACATAATTTGGTAGAAATTCCCAAGAATTTGGAAGAAATTGGAGTAGAGGCCTAAGAGAGAGGCATAACTTTACACAATGATATCACTGATCACTCATTTTATGAGTCAGAGGCTGACTCTGAGCCCACAAAGAAGCACTGCACCAAGAAAGTAAAGGATTCCAAGGAGCCTACCTTTTCTTCTGGCAAGAAGAAGACAGCCTCCAAGCAGGCCTCAAAGAACTCTTCCCATCCCTCTCCTGATGGCTCTTCCCCCTCCCTCATCTGACCCCCAAGACAAGCCTAGGGAGTACTCCAAGAAGTTCAAAGCTTCTGGTCACATGGCTTGGGATCCACTGGCCATCCACAATATTTGTAATGTGGACAGAGTTCAAAGCTCTTAAGTGATTCCCCTGGTACTTCCCAATTATGTCCGTAAAGGGCCGCTCTGGTTACGTTGCTGACAACTACATATTCAATTGCAACAACCAAAAGTGGCAAAGTAAAAGCAAGCACTTTGTCTGTGAGGATAAGACTTGCAGGGCCCGCCTGAACACCAAGGGCTGGGAGTAGGTAACTGCTGAGAAGAGGGAGCACACTTGTGAGCCCCCAATCATCTAATCACTTGGATGTTAAAATGGTACCTTGTTCAAGTATTACCCACCTCCTCTCACCTCTGGGCTTCTGATCTGGCCATAATGGCCCTGCAGCATTTAAAGCCCAACAATCTTAAGTTAGTGCCAATACAAGAATATTTGGAAAAGTTCATTAGCATTAAACAAATCGCTGCTAATCCCCCTCCCCCAAGGCCTCAAACGTCCTCACAGAGCTCATACTCACCCATGATCTTAAGCAGCTCTCAAGTGGAGAGTGCTTCCTTATCCACAATGACGGTCCAGGATTAAAGGACCTCATTATCTGCTATTCAACTCAGAAGAACCTGCTGGAGTTGAAAAAAGTGTCACCCTGGCTAGTTGATGGTACCTTTGCCACTTGCCCCCAGATGTTCTACCAGCTCTGGATGATCCATGCCCAGATAGACATCCAGCTAATTTCACTTGTGTTATTCCTTCTTCCTGGGGCCACCAAGGCCATCTACACATCCACTTTCTCCAAGAGCTTTCCCTTCTTCTCCCAATGACAATGTCAAGAAGACCCCTCCCCACACCTGCATCAACCATCCTTATGCTGAAAAAGACCAGGCCACCCTGGACTTGGAGGAAAAGGTAAAGCTGAGAGCTCTGGGGCCTCACATATGTAGCATGGACTTTGAGACTTCTCAGTTCAATGTATTTAAGCAGCTGTTTAGTGAGGAGGTACAGGGGTATCAATTCCACTTCTGCCAAGCATTTTCTTGCAATGTTCAGGCCCATGTCAAGCTTAGTAGATTGAGCCAGAGGAATACCTCAGACATCTGCAAATTTGTGCTGGCACAATTTAGTGCCTTGGCTTTTTAAAGCCAGAGCACACTGCACAGAGGTTTGAGGTTCTCTCAAAGGATCTTATATAGAAAATCATCCAGAGTTCAAGCCTTTCCTTGATTACTTCAAGCCCCAGTGGATTGGGAAGGTTTCCACTCAGAGGCAAGGCAAGGCCCACACCAAGGCCAGCTGGAATGTGTACTGGGCTGTGGTGAATGATGAGCTGAAGAAAACTTTGGCTCTTGAGGCTTACCATAAGCATCTTAAGGCTAATTTGGGCTGCACTTGAAGTTCAATAAGTTATTTTCCCTCCTCCAGCACAAGCAGAAAAAACCATCTCCAAGCTCAGGGATCTAGCTAACCGCGTCCCCCCACCAAGCCCATCACCAAGTCCTTCCTCTTCACCAAGGCCATCCAGAGTACAGCCAAGCACAAGTACAAGGCCTCAGAGATCAAACAGCAGCTTGAGATCATTGCAACTTCCCACTTGGAAGGGGATAAAATGAATAAGGGCAAAAGGGAGAGGAGTAAACTTGCTTACTGATATGATTTTAACTTTTAACTTTGTAGCTTTAATTTTCACTTTTTATTTTTAGTAATTTAGTTTTTAGTTTTATTTTTCTATTTTTTATTTACTTAGATAGCACTAATTATTTTATGTATATATGGTAAGTTTGAGATGAATAGTTATAGTTGAAAGTGAACAAAATATCTTATTTGTTGTTAATTTACTAGTAAACATAAGATATTCACAGTTGTGCTTATATGAAGTGTATTAAATATATTTTTTTATTTCTTCATATTTTGCATAAATTATATTATTTTGTTTATGTTTTTTTGTCTCATTGGAATTTTTAAATTTTATGGTAATCAAAAAAATTTATAATGACGAGTGTAAATTACATAGTAAAATGAGAACTAATTGCTTATTTCTCCTTATTCTTATTTTAAAGATATGAGTTAGTTGCATTTTTAGAATCTATGGGTTTAGTTTAGTATATCATAGTTATGTAGCTTAATATTTTATAATAAAAGTTTTCAGTACATCAAGATCCATTAATTAAAAAAGTGTTTGTTACAAAAGTAACAGTCTCAAAGCCCCGGACGGGAATCAAACCTGCTCCTAGCCACCAGGCGGGGCTAGCGGGCAGGGGAGATCCACCTGCACCTGGATTTTTGCTTTTTGAAGAAAACCCAGGTGCAGGAATCATTCCTGACCTGGGGATAGCTGCAGGGCCTGTTCTGGGGCCCAAAAGCTACGCCCAAGCCTTGGTGGGTTTGGCTGGGCCTGGGCAGGCTATTTTTAGCTGCCCAGTAAACCCAGATCAAGCCCATCCTCCATTAAGTAATTTGGGGCCCCCAATTGGGGACCCTTTTTTAATCAAGTTCTTTGGGCTCAAGAGAGCCTGTCAGGCCAGTCCAAAAATGATGATCAAATTGGGAAAAACCCCATAACCCCAGAAGCCAAACCTGCCAGAATCAATGGCCAGCTAAGCCAAGATGGGCCACCAAAAAGCCAAACAACTTTTCCTGAAAACCCCAAAAATGACCATGAAGCAGCCAACCAAACAGCAAAACCTGAGATGCCAAGCCCTGCTATCCAGATAGCACCAGAAGAATGCCCAGAGGCACTTGCATGTGAGTAAGTATATAAATCAGAAGCACTTGAAAAAGTTCTGTATTGTCATCCTTACCAAATAAAGTTGTTATGAACCTTTGGTTCACCAATCTGTTTCCATACCTATTTTTGATACTCTTCCATCTGTATACACCCAAGCGTCAGTACCCATTCACTAGGATAAATAGTCAGACTCCAGTTGACAAAACTGAAGCCTTTGACTACTATCACCCTCCCAACACTCCATTTGGCCCTGTGCATTTCACTGAGTATCCTGCTAATCCTGACCACAAACCCTGGACATAGGAATACTTGCAGTGGTACACCCACCCAAACGCCTCTAAGGAACCCTACCAAATTTTTTGTGACGGCAAAGCAACCACCATCTACCCTTTGATCCTTAACGGGAAGTACAACAATCCTGCTGCCTACTTGGTCCTCATGGAACCACCCCCAACACCCAAACCAACCATCTCATCCCCCCACTTCTGATGCCACTGGCCAGAGTAGTCAATTCCTGTGAGTGCTTTACCTGGTGCTCACAGGTTTGATTGACTCTGCCTTGCCAGCAGCTGGACCTTGGGCTGTGGCTGGGAAGGCCCTTTCCTATCTGATAAAATTAGGTCCCATCATCTGGTGGGCTATGCCAGTACCTGCTTCAAATCCTCCCTCACCTGCTGGAGCTCCACGGTACTCTTGGCAATCTGATAGTGTTGATTTCCAGTTGTCAATCAGGCAAAAGGCTGAAATCTCACTTTACTTAATAGTCAATCACCAGGGAGTCAAGCACCAGGGAGCCAATTTTAACACAGTTGCCATCAGGGTTGGTTGTTGGATTGAGTTTGTAACTTTTGTGACTGAGTTCCATGTGTTCATAAAAAATATAGTAGACTTGTTATGTGACTCAAACTCATGTGTTCTAGTGTTTAGTACATTCATTGTTGAATCATTGTACATTTGTCCCCAGGTTGAATAGGTCATTGTATAACTGGAAATTTTTACCAATTATTGCGCACTTTCTATATAGAATTGGCTTCTATTTAGATCTACCAAGTTGAAATTCATTATGTGACTGGACCTATGCGTTCTAAACTGACTAATATTTGTTTATCTCAAAAGGTTTTAGAACCACTGTAACTCCCTGGGTTGATTATAAGTCAAAAAACAACATTCTCCCGCTAAAAAATGTAAATTTAGTTTTGCCTGGCATACCTTATATAATGTTAGCACTGTTGAAAACTTCATATATCCTGAGTCTCAGGGTGAACCCTTGGATCCTTGAGCAACCTGGGCCTATATTTTATACTTAGAACTAATAATCTAAACTCCCATTGTCACAAGAATTTTGATGGGATGGATTCTTATGAACTTCCCTCTAAGAGTTAATCTCCATCCAGAGTGACTACAAAGGCACATGATTTCACAAAGGTGTCAAATTTCTTGACCCCTACTGCAGAGAATAACTTGGATACTCCTAATCTTACTCTGAGATCATGCCATCCTACCAAGGCTATATTAATCAGCCTTTTAGTTCTCAATAAACTTATCATTTCTTGCTCTAAGCTGTTACCCTTGAGTGTGGTCCTTCTAAATTGTAAGAGTTTTATTGTGAATGCCGCCATTCACCATGTTTCAATTTTGCCTTTTTTGGGTTATTTTGAGGACAAATCTCTTTCTTTTGCTTTTGCCCTTCAAAATGAGGCTGTTTCTGCATTGGGAAATACAATTGTTCAGTTTCCTGATCCTGCACAACTCACTTGCCCCACTCATGCTTGTGGCAAGTGATCCTACCGTCCTGGTAGTGTTTTGTGATATTGCCAATCACTATATATTCCATTTTCTATTTTCCAATAAAATTAAGTTCCATTCACATTTTTGTCTTTACGTCTCCACATACTTTGGCTCCTCTCTAGCCACAACTAGTAGAGATTATTCTTCCAGGGCTGCAAGGTAATTGCATAGCCTTCCCTGCCATTCTAACCAAGACTTAGTACAAATCCAATCCTAAGGTTAGGATTTCCCGTTGTGACTCTGTGCTGCGCCTCAGATCACAACAAAAATGGTGCTTACTGCAGGGGCTGTAAGCCCCTTGGTTACCCCCTTTGCAACTACGTTTTCAGGACCTTTGCCTCCATCTATACAAGAGCCGACTTTGCCTGAAATGATCAGTCCTCCTATTGAGGAAGACATCACTGACCCGCCTATTGTCCCTACTGTTCTGAGCCTTGGGAGTGGTCCCTGCCTAGTGGCCTACCCTTTTATTACCCCTGACTTAAAACAAATCATGGCAGTAGCCCTTGGGATACCCCATGACGGGGCCATCCCTTGCCTCCAGCTTCAGTTCAATTGGGCAGAATACTACAAATTGATTGTAGCGCCACAATTTCCACAGCATCTCCTCTGGCAGCTGGCTCTGCTGAACATCTATTGTCCTCCTTTGTAAAACCCGCCTTAGCCCATCATCAAATGGTATTAGGGCTTCATGTTCAGGAGATTTCATTGCTGCAAGCCACTGTCACCCATCACTGGGATCAGTTTGCGGCCTACCAGCTCTGGATTCATTCCCTGTTTTCCTTAGTATCTGACAACCAGCGCAACTCTGTCACCTCCCAGTCTTGTTTGGTCACTTCCATCAAAAGAATGCGGCAATCTATCACCAAGTATATCAGAGAGCGCCTTCATGAGTTCCACCAACTGGAACAGCCCTGGCATACTCAAGTAGACTCTACTTTAAACGCCTATCTCACCAACTTTGAACAACTTGTGCAACAACTTAACAAGTTCAGTCCTTATTCCTTTGACCAATTACAGCAAGTAGTGGTCCATGCTGCAAAGGGCCTCCACAAACTTGGCAAGGACTTTGATCAAGAAAGGGTTGCTACCGCTGCCACCATTGCCAAACTCCAGACTCAAGTAAATGAACAGTCTGCCTCCAAAGCAGATGCCCTGCCTTCTCCTCCATCCAATGAGCTAGCAGATAGAGAACAGAGGCTCTGGGATGCCATCCAGGATTTAAGAGCATCTACCCACAGTCAGGATTGTCCCCCCTGAAGTCCCTCAGCCTGTCCCTCTAGTGCTTGCGCTGATGGCTCAGGTTGCTGAATTACAGCAGGAGGTTACTACTTTGCATGAGGCAATGGCGTTTTTAGTTAGTCCACCTGATGTTGTGGGCAAAGATGGTTGTTGCCCTGGCTTGTCAGGAGCCCTCTGCATCTATTGTGCTAGAGAGTTGATAGCTCTAGCCAATGAAGTGAACTTCCTGAAGAGAGATTACTCTGAGCTTAATAAAGGTGTACAAGAACTAAGTGAAGTGGTTGATTCAGTAAAAGACAGGTTTTCACCTTGCCTTTTGGTAGGCCCGCCCCTTAATTCCCAACTGGCTGAGCTTTCTGCGGTAGTAACTAATCAGGGTTGGCACCTGGATGTTGCTGAGCAGCAGACCGCCCTTGCTAATAATATGGGTGCCCACACTGCTGAGACCTTGACTACCCTTGAGGAAAGTGTTTGCCAGCTGTGGGCCAGACAGCCCCCCACCAATTCCAAAGCAGAATTATCACCACACATAAATGTACTCAATAGCAACAATGGTGGCCCAACTCCAGAAGCACATTTCAAGCCTACTTTTAAGCAGATTTTTGACCCCAGAACCTCAACCATTGCAGCTTTCCTAACTATCTATGAAACTGCCATGAGAAGAGTCTTGGATTAAGTCAAGAAGGAACATATTCTGACCTGTCTATACCTGACCTGCCAAGAGGTAGTTGTTCCAGAACAGCCCACCATTGAAACCTGGGAGGATATGAAGCAGCTTCTGATTGACAAGTTTGGTGGTGACCTTAGTTTGGAAGTGAAGAAGGACGCCTCCATGCTCATTGTTTGTAAGCCAAAGGAGACCCTAGCTGAATTTGTAGATAGATTCTACATGGAAGGACAACAACTGATCACAAGCCGCCAGTTGCCCGCACATGAAACATATATGGCTTGCGCTCAAGCTCTCAAGGTTAACCAGTTCCTGTGTCTTCACTTCAAGGCCCATAAAGCCATGCTTTCTTCCATGAAGAGCATAAAGACACTGTTTCAGGATATGCACCTTACACATTCTGGAGCAGTTGTACGGGATAATTGTGCTGCGTCTACCTCTGGTTTGTCTTCATGTGGGCTGCGTATTCTTACCATGAACTCACAGGATTTTCCTTGGCACCAGGGCTGCCATAACTTTGCGCAAATAGGTCACCATTCCCAGGTCTGCACTAACCCTCAATTTGAAGGCACTGACCCCAAGGAACAGGCGGGAAAAGAACAGCCAACCTAGAGGCGGAGACGCTCTTGGTTGACAATTCTTCCCTGTCTCCTCCAGTTCCCCTTTTCATTGCTGACTCTGAGCCTGCTGACAATGAGGCTCCTCCCATCCTGTTGCTATTCCACAACATATTTGATGACTCTGACATGGACAATTCTTATGTAGAAGATCCTGATGCCTATGAGTATTCTGTCCTGGAAGTCCCTGAAACTATTACAGTCCCTTATAAGCTACGTTCTGGGAAAACTACTACAACCTCCATGCCTCTGCCTGAAGCCAAGGAGGTTATCTCTTGCCCTTATCTCACTCAAGCCAAGAGATCTTCTGTGCTTGTTGAGTCTTCTGAAGAAGCTGCTGAGGTTGCTGACGCTGTGTTCAAAAACGTCTCCATCTCACTCCCTCTCCAGACGGTCTATAAGGAGTTCCCAGGCCTCAGATGCATGATTGAAAAGTGGGACAAAGAACTAACAGAAGCTCAAGACATTCTGGCTGTCCTCCCTCCCTTTGGTTGCACCACCACTTGTGTTGAAATATTCATCCAAAAGGTGAAAATTAAGGCTGTCTTAGATATAGGGTCTCCTGTTAATGTTGTCTCCTCAAAGCTGGTCAAGAAACTCAAAATTTCCCCCAACCTTAACTATCATCAATCATATGAACACAGCTGGGATATCTATGACTCGCACTATAGGGGCTTATTCTGCTCTGCCCATGAGATTTGGCAAGCTGCTCTTGGCAGCGCCTGTTGTTGTTCTGGAGAACAAGAGCTATGACCTGCTAGTTGGTACTCAATTCCTTAGGGAATATAATGGGATCATCAACTTAAAGGACAGCTACCTCTCTATCTTAGGGTACAAGGTCCCTTTGATCTTTGAAGAGCCAGTTAAAGTTCCTGGGAAGCGCCTCAAGAGATGTGCCTTGGAATATCCCACTGATGTTTTCACTTTAAAATACTGAACTTATTCCTCCAACATGAAGTGTCCTCCCATGGCTTGTCCTGTGTCTGAGGGGATTCATCTCTTGGCCACTTCTGCTGTGACTATTCCACCTGGGTCTCAAACTATCCTAGACTCCCAAATATCATATGAACTTCCCAAATGTACATTCCTAGAGTTATAATCTCCTCTCTTGCTAGGGCACAATGAACCCTATCTCTGTCCAGGGATCTTGGATGTCTCTCATAAAGACCCAGTTCAACTGCTAATTATCAACTTGACTGCCCTCCCCATACATGTGTCTAGAGGGCAGGTGTTGGCTATGGCAAGATATTGAATGCTGCTGGTTTCCTATCTCTACATCCCTTTGGTACGTTCCAGGACTTCAACCTACCTGAGGATGAGCCACAAGTCCTATCATTGTTCACCGCCCAAGTCTTTTGCAACTTCTCTGGTTCAACAGAAGAAGGTGCTTGACCTACTGGCTCAGTTTTTGGATTTTTTTGCTAAGGATAGCACTGATTATGGTTCAGCCAAAGGCATCATTCACCAGATTGATACCTTCAATGCTCCCCCTTTTGTGCTAAACCCTACTGCCGCAGTCAAGTAGAAGATGCTCAGGTGTTTAAAGAGCTTAAGCAACTTTTAGATGCTGGACTGCTTGCTCCTTCCCAAAGTCCATGGGCCTCTCCCTTGCTCATACTGAAGAAGAAGTATGGAGGTCATTGTATTGTAGTGGACTACCAACGCTTGAATTACTTAACCAAAAAGGATTCCTACCCCTTACCACACATTGATGATGCTCTCCACCGCCTTGGGGGCTTTAAGTTCTTCTCTGCCATTGATTTAGCTTCTGGATACTGGCAAGTTGATCTCTCTCCCAAAGATAGACAGAAGGCTGCACTCATCATTGTGGAAGGATTGTTTGAGCCCACTCAATGCTGCAAGGACTCTGCAATGCTCCAGCTACTTTCCAACAAGCCATGGACTACATCCTCTGTGATTTGAAGCTCTTGTGTGTGTTAGTATACTTAGATGATATAAATGTCTTCAGCGCCACCTTCACTGATCACTTGGATCATCTCAAGGAGGTGTTCATAAAGATTTGTGAAGCTGGACTTAAGTGTAAACCATCTAAGTGTGCCTCATTCAAGGAACACCTTGAATTTTTGGGCCATGAGGTGACTCAGACAGGAATCTGCCCCATGAATAAGAAATTTTAAGCCATTGAGAAGATGCTTCCACCCACCAACCTACAAGAAGTCCAAGTCTTTCTGGGCATGATGGGATACTATAGGCAATTTATCCCTGACTTTGCCAATACTAGTGAACCTCTAGTCCAGCTGTTGCATAATCTCCCCTTTGAATGGACCGCCAGACAACAACAAGCCTTTGAGACCTGTGGGGTTCCTGGTCACCAGTCCCCAAATTGTGTCCTGGGTCATAGCCAGGGACCAGCTTGGAGGAGTTGTCATTCTCCAACAGTGATGAATGGTTGGTTAGGAGCTTATACTTGGCCTGTATAAGAGCAAACTCTTCCAGTACCTTCCCAATCACCAGGCAAGCGTCTCTGCCATACACTTGTATTTCAGCAGGCGCTAGCCCTTCTGTAGGCCAATACCAATCCTGTAATAGTCTAGCAAACTCTCCCCTTGATAAACTCCCTTCCTCTATCTGTCATTTCAGGATGCTTAGTCACCTTTTCCCACTCCTCCTGGGAAGACTTACTAGAGGCAAACTTTCTGCACCCTAGACAATATGATTCCTTGTCCCCTGGGCTAGGATAAAAAATGTGGGGTAATTGACTCATAGAACTTATATTATTTTATTGTGGGAATTTGGGTAGGGGTTGTAATAGGCGTTTTATTCACAGTCAGAAGGAAGATCCCCTTAGAAACCTTCTGATATATGGCCTTGGGATAGGGAATAATGAGGATTTGCACCAGAATTGGAGTCCCTTAACAATCTCCTGGACTCCTTGTACTTAGTCTTTGGCTCCTGCTCCTTGGTCTTGGGCTCCTGCACTTTGGTCTTGGGCTCCTGCAGTCTGTTCTAGCTCTAGCTTACTACTCTTGGTCTTTGGCTCCTTTTATAGCTCTTGTGGCCTTTGTAATCCACTTGATCCAGTTTCTGAAGAGTCTCAGATAGCTCTCCTTTTTATAGCCCCTTGTTTCAGACCAAAAACCTCTCTTAGAACTATGGTCTTTCAAAGCTTAAACTATCCATTTTTTCTCCATCTATAATATATTAAACTTTAAACTTACTTCAGCCAATGAAAGCCCTGAATTTTCTGCTTCTGCTCCTCATTTTTTAGGCTTTAACTCTTAAGTTAAAGCCCTTAAAACACTGATCAAATAGACTTTGGCTTGCAGCCAATCACACGCCTTGATTCAACAGGTTTTCCAAAAAGGTTTCCCTGGATGACTTGCTCTTGACTATGGTTTAAACCTGAGGCTGTCTTGCTCCAGGTAAACAACTGCTCCGCGTTTTGAACGGTTTTGCCGTAATTCCTGTCACGTTTCCCCGGCAAATCTTGAGCACTTCCACATATGTTTTACTTAGGTAAATTTTGACCCCTCAATTTTACAATGTTTCTCTGTGTTTCTCTCAATGTTTTGCAACTTTGACCCCGCTTACTGCTCGTCCCTTTGCCTCTCCTAGTTGTTCTTGGCAAAATTTTCTCTTTTGCCCTCACAGTTTCTCCGTTCTATTTCCAGCGCCTTTCTAGCTGATTTCTTCCTTAATTCTTCTTTTTAAATAAATTTACAGTTCTAACAAACTATATATTATTTTTTCTCTTCTTTTTTTCATTATATGATATTAAATTTTTTTAATCATAATCAGGCAGTATTTAATTATTATTTAACTTCTTCTTTTTATCTATTTTCCTCTCAAAAGACACTAAAACAGTTCTTCCAGCCTCTGTATCCAGTCTGGCTAGTTCCTTCAGGTTATCTCCTGATCCTGCACTCACATCCTCTCAGCTCTTCAGTCCTTCAACACAAAATTCTGGCCCTTTGACCATCCTACATTATGAACAGCCAGTCCTGCATCATAATCTTCTTGTCCTTCAGCTTATCCTCAACCAGTTCCTCAACAAATTCTCACTAAGAACCTATTTTTTCCCTTCCACACACTGAACCATATTGGTTCTCATAATTCAATATGAAATAAAAGTCTGTCAACTAGCCTTCACTGTGATCAAACAGTCCCTCTTGCTAGCCTTCTCTGTTAATTTTGTGAACCACCTCAGTTCTTTATCTCAGTCCCCATTACCAGAACTTGTAGACCCAGGCATGAGTCTACATTGAACTGGCGTTTGAATGGGCCCTTACAAGTGGCAACCCACTTAGGCCATTCAACCATAGATCAATGTCTATGTGTTGTCTTTAATCACCCAGGTGATTAAGTCTGGGCTTTCAGTTGCAGAGTAATAAGCTCTACTTCCCAGAGGCCTGATCACACCAAGTTCTGCAGCTTGCTTCCCCAAGCAAACTGCCTTGGCGACACCTCTGAGAAAATCTATGCCCTGCAATGCTCACTCTGGGTTCCCCCAAAGCTCTCATGGGGGCATAAACAAGGACACCCTGCCAGTCTGTTAGGTAGGATGCTTGCTCACAGACCTCCCATAAGCGTATTAGGGTACATAGAGCCCTCAACGCTCTTCCCCTCCCTGGAAGTCCACGTTACCTGCCAGGGGTCCAAAACCTACTCCCCCAGCCAGACGAAATTCCCTGCTTGCTATTTCAGTCTTCATCTTTCCGCAGCCACAGTTCCCTGCAAGGTGAAGCTCTATAGCCCAAAGCAGTCAATTCTTTCTGCTGGGTGGAGGCAACATCTGCCTCTGGTAGTCCTATGTTACCTACCAGCAAGGCCTTACTTACCCTAGTAGTCCCATGTTATCCACTAGGCTCACCCTACTTACCCCTAGTAGCCCTATGTTACCTACTAGCTTACAGCGTCACCAGCTAACCACACATTGTCACTCTTCAGCATATTTTCTTATTTTGAAGCCAAATCAACCCTTGCCTGCAAAACAACACACATGTGGATCACCACAAGACCCTCAAACAAAAACTCAAAGAGGCTCCCATCCTAGTATATCCTGATTACGATAAGGAATTCATCCTATATACTGATGCTAGTGACCTGGCTATTGGGACTATCTTGGCTCAACTGAATGATATGGGTGTGGATCACCCTGTAGCCTTTACCTCCTGCGCCCTGAATAAAAATGAGAAAAATTACAGTGTGACCAAGAAGAGTGCCTTGCTGTGCTGCATGCCGTCAAGCAGTTCCGCCACTACATGTATGGCACCCATTTTACTGTGGTTACTGACCACACTTTACTCAAATGGCTACAGCAACTCAAGGAACCCAAAGGACAACTATTTAGATGGGCTCTCTGCTTACAAGGGTATGACTTCACTGTGTTGCACTGCCCCAGGATTCAACATCAGAGTGCTGATGACCTGTCCAGAATGCCCATCCTTGCTCTACACCCTGCTGAAGCTGACTGGTTGTATGAACTAATTGGATACCCTTCATCATGGGAAAGTGAGACAGAGGAAGTTTGAGTTGCCCTTTATAAGCTATCTGAAGACACCCTCATTTGTGACAATCTTTTTTTTAAGAAGGTACAAGACCACTAATTGCCCTATTTAAGGCCTAGTCTTTGCCTTTTGGTGTTGCTTCAAGCTCATAAGGAGACAGACCACAGAGGCATTGCCAAGACTCATGCCTGGCTCCAGAAGAATTACTTCTGGGAAAATATTTGCCTGCTGATTCCAGATGTTATTGCTAGTTGCCATGATTGCCAGCTCCAAGTCCTAAAGCCGCCGCCCATGAGTCCAAGCTAGTCCCCCCTCAACACGCCTTTCACACTGTTAGTATTGACGCTGTAGGGCCTCTCCCTTGCTCCTGCTCTGGTTGCCGCTTTATCCTGATTACTGTTGATCATTTTAGAAAGTGAGTAGAAGATTACCCTACTAAAGACATCACTGCCAAGACTACCACCGCCTTTCTGCTGCAAGATGTATTCTTTTGCCATGGTTGTCCTCAGGTGTTGTTGTCTGACAATGGGACTAACTTCAATGCCAAGTTAGTGACCTCTGTTGTTGAAGCCTTGGGGTCTCACCAGTCTTTCTGTGCCCCCTATAATCCTTCCACCAATGGGAAAGTTGAGCGCGCCAACTCAACTCTGATTTCTATCATGAGGAAGCTTACTTACTCTGTCGCCGCCAACTGGGATCTATACTTACCTGCTGCTCTCTTTGCCTATCGCCTTAGCAAGCATTGTGTCACCAGGTACTCTTCTTTTACTATGCTGTATGATTGTGAAGCCACTACCCTGTTGCTCCTGGGAGCCCCCCTACTCTCCTCTGATAAGGCCATGAACCCTGATAAACACATCAAAGATCTAGTCAACCACATCATTGATATACAGGCTACTGCCTACACGTCTGCCTATAAGACTAAGCTGCTGGAGCTCTCCCCTGACAATGTCGGGAGATCCCCCCTGCCAAGCTTTTCATTGAAGACTATGTTCTGTATTATCAGCACAGAGTGGGAGGACGGGCTCATAAGCTAGACTTGTTATGGATTGGGCCCTTAGAAGTGACCTTTAAGCAAGGATCAGAGTATACAGTAAAGCTCCTCTCTAGTGATCAACCTTTTGCTCAAGTGCATGCTCAGTTCCTCCGCAAGTATTACCCCCCTAAGGCCAATCTAGAGGGGGGCAATGTTGTGAATGCCTCCATTTACCATATTTTGATTTTGCCTTCATTGGGTTATTTTTAGGACAATTCTCTTTCTTTTGCTTTTGCTCTTCAAAATGAGGCTGGTTCCGCATTAGGAAATACAATTGTTCAGTTTCCTGATCCTGTGCAACTCACTCACCCCACTCATGCTTGTGGCAAGTAATCCTACCGTCCTGGTAGTGTTTTGTGGTATCACCATCCACTATATATTCCATTTTTCTATTCACCAATAAAATTAGGTTATATTCACACTTTTGTGTCTTCTGTACTTCCGCACCTCTCTCTAGCCACAACTAGTAAAGATTATTCTTCCAGGGCCACAAGGTAATTGCATAGCCTTTCCTGCATTTCTAACCGAGACTTAGTATAAATCCAATCCTAAGGTTAGGATTTCCCGTTGTGACTCTGTGCCGCGCCTCAGATCACAACAAGTTTTATAACCACAATTTATAAGAATTTATCATTGCTGCTGAACCCCATTAAGATAGATTCTGCATCTAGGTCACAACCATTGCTTTAATCTTTGTAAATGATAGTAGTTGCCTTCTTCAGTACACTAACCTTTCAGTTCTATCAAAGAGCTGGCTTTAAAATTTATTGTAGTGGTCCTTGTTGCAACAACTCCCAAGATTCTGAAAAGTGCAGCTGCTGTGAGCTCCTTACCAAGAAGTTAAAAATTTTAATACTGTGGATGGACTGAGGCAAAGGCTTTGAAGGGATTTGATGCCAATCCCACCACTAGCTTTGTAATTCATGGACCCTTATTTTATCAAGAATGATATCAGATTTGCTATCTAAAAAGTGGCAACTATTTCAATCAACACTTAATCACTTCCCTGATTGGACAGATAAGGATATGGACCTTTCTCTTATATCTTTATTCAAGCTATAAATAGATCTGATAAAAGGGACAAATTCATATTTATTTTCTTTAATATGAAGTGCTCTAACCCTGGCCACCAGGGTCTGTACCTACCTGATGCTATGTTTGCCTACTAATCAAGAAGTAATTGAGTGATTATAACAATATCTTTTGCTAGAGCTTTTGGATGATATACCACTAATAATTATCACATTTTCTATGGGGTAAAAGAGAAGATCAAGTCTCTTTCCTCTGATACATATGTGAGATACTTAGCCTTAAACATTACAACCCATAATCAATAAGGATTCAAATATGAGAGT
The DNA here is from genome assembly GCA_014839935.2 of Entomophthora muscae. Taxonomy (NCBI): domain Eukaryota; kingdom Fungi; phylum Entomophthoromycota; class Entomophthoromycetes; order Entomophthorales; family Entomophthoraceae; genus Entomophthora; species Entomophthora muscae. Next base: position 1,280,983 of record QTSX02002841.1, on the reverse strand, counting down.
CCTCATGATGAAGCTTTTTTATCATGGTATATGTCTCTTGTGACTGTTTTATTAGCTATCTCTTGGGTTGGTGTTGTTTTTGTTTCAAGGGGAGGTTATTTATAGATATCACAATATTAATAAAGTATTGAGCCTTCTAAATGAACTCTGGTCATGTTTTTTAATCTGAATAAAGCTAAAGTGCCTTTAATTCTATGCTTCTTCTGGACAAGCAAGCTACCTCACTAGGTGGGATTTTGTTAGCAATCATATCTGAGCCTGCTGAGGGAATTTGATATTCAATGAGATCTCTCCTCTGTTACAGAAAGCTTTGTCACTACAAAAAACACAATCAATATTGAATCTTAAGAGAACTCTATAGTTGGATTATGATGAAGAAGCATACTGTGTGAAATCTCTACAGCCATAGGTCTGGCAAGGTACTAGGCTTGGGATGAGAGGGTTTTATGTGTAAGCCAATTATCTTAAGGCCTAGAGGATTAGGCTAGGCCCTGCTGGGTAGTAAATCTATTGATGATACAACAGAAACAAGTTGGGCTTAAATAGTGATTTTTGGTCAACTTATTTGCTGGGGAGGCAGTAGCCTTTGATCTTATTTGGGAACCGATCTTCCTTGGATATAAGGTTCAACATTATATCTTGACACCTTGTTCTTATACTTGGTGGGGTGTATCATTCTTCCTATGAAAATGGTAGATTTACTAATTAGGGGGAAAGATTATTGGATATAAATTTAATCTGTCCTTAGGCAGGAGAAGTTTGATTTTTTTGTGGGTGAGTATTTTTATAAAAATAAAGGTGATTTTATTCAGGCTTTGATAGGATTAGGACAATCTAAGCAGGACTAGCAGTAACTATGTGATACCTAAACATTTGGTAATTTATTTTGAGAGTCATGTTTAAACAGAGGATAAGGACATCATCAGAAGTGGTCAAGTGAAACCACAGCTCGAATAAACTTCCTGTCCAAACCAAGCGGAATACTCTTTTTGATCAATGTAGCATGCCAACCACGCTGCTGCCAAGATTAAGGATCCGGGAATAATGTACCGAGCTAGATTAACTGCAGTTCTGGCTCTTTTAAAATCTAGCCCCTTTATGGGGAAGCTTACAAATAGCCTTTACCCCGTCCGCCCAACAGCTATTTCTGGAGCAGCGGTTTCCGGATTGTGACGTCAAGCAAGGGGTTTTCGGTCATGACCGGGCTTTAAAGGATGGTTTATGACGTGATTCGAAGCTATTGGCAATACAGAAGGCTTGTAGGGTGAGACGGGATCTGGATTGAAGGTTCTGGTTGCTTGGTGAATGTAATAAAAATATCCTTCTATTCCCCTTTATGTACCACAGGGTGGGTAGATTCATGAGGAGGGAAGGTCATTTGAATTCCCTGATTCTGGAAGTTTGAGAAGCACGTGGATGGTTCAAGTGGGGATTTATGCTGGCAGGGGAGGGCGAATTGGAATGATCAACAAGGTTGAGGGATGTAATTTCGATGCGGAAGAGTGGTGGGGGTGACCCTTGCGCTTCCTGTTCCGGCGGGTTTCTATTTTCAATGGGGGTATGGAATGAGGTTAGGTTTGTTGGAAGATAGGAGAATTGATCAACAAACAAATGGTTGGCGTGTGGTTAATTCCAGCGTCGATTGTGAGGATCTTGGTTTACCAATTTGGCATGCGGGATGGATTAGGCGTAGCTTAAATTAGCATTTAAAGGAGGGGTTAGCTTGGGTGGGCAGTAGCAGGGGATTTAAGCGCTATGGATCCATTGTTAAAGGGTTGCCAAATAAGGCAGGTGTAGCATCGGCGGGGAATTAAGCGTCGGGATTTTGCATGGTGGGGGAATTGATCGGCGGATTGGTTTTGGGGGCGGCAAGTAAGTTGATTTGCTGGGTCGTTTTCTTTGCGGTTGTCTTTTGGAAGCAAGAAGGGTTTCCTTTTATGGTAATGGTTCAATAAGTCTAAGTGCAAGAGATGTGGATAATAAAGTTTGTCTGCACGGCTTTGGGATGGCTTGGGGAAGTATGGCTGGCGTGAGAAAAGGTAGGTTTGAATCGTGGGGTTGCATCAAACCTTGGTGGGGATGCGCGAGTGGAATCTTTCTTGGCATTGTCATTGGACGTTAATTAGGGGGCGTAACGGGTTTTGGTGGTTGTGTGAGGTGCGTAATGATTGGCTGCGGGGTGGGTTGTGAGGGAAAAAGAGCCAGGGGTTGACTGCGCCCCTGTACGGGGAATTGTCCCGACAAGCGCCTTACACTTCGGTAACGGAAATGCGGGGTATTAGGCTGAGTGACGGTGCAACCGGGATTCGGTAGCGGGTTGGTTAGCCCCACCAAGCGAAGCGGCTTGGGGGAGACAACCCCAAACACGCGCAGGCGCCGCCAATCGCCTGCTCCAATCGACGCGGATCGATGGTGCTTATCGGATTTACGGATCGGTTTCATGTGCCCCTGGGATCAGAGGTGGCATATAAGCACCATCACGCAATCAGCAGACTGCATGGATGATTCTTTCTTGTCGCCGTTACTGCTAGGTGACTTTGTATTTAGATTTCTTTCCCAGGGCACCCACCCTGACAACAACCTACGCGTCTTCTGCTCCCTGCTCATCTCAACAACAAACTCCCCCCAAAACGTTGTCATGGCCAGCCTTGCATACTACCAGAGGCTCAAGGCCATCAACGCCACTTGGCTCAAGGCGTATCCCGCCAGCCTCTCCTTCACCGTCTGCTTGATGCTGGCGTTTAAATTCCTCGAGGACGCGCCATACTTGGCTCGGTCCTGGTCCAAGGCTTCGGGCTTCTCCCTCCAAAACATCAACCAAATGGAGCGACATGTCCTCCACAAGTTCAACTACAACCTGCACATTACCCATGCCACAATATCCCACTACGCCAGCAATGCAAAGCAGTTCTACGTGCTAAAGCCTTCCCCACCCCGCCGCGCACTTATCCAGCGCTTCCACCCCTACGCCCTCCCCATACCCCGCCGCCACTCCTACGTAACCTACTGCGACATGGCCTACACTGCGCCATTTGTTGTCTGGCAAAAGCCACTTGCTTACAACCCCACCCCACCACAGTTCCACGACTTTATCCATTCCATCCCATACCCCTCTCTCTCATAAAAACACAATGTAAATACTCCAGCCCACATTTGATTATTGAACATGTATTGGTAGAAATTCAACACCAGAATCCACGAATTTGTAATTCCGAAACATGATAATCTATTCACGCCAATCAAATCATCTTCACATACGCTCTCGGCCAGATTCCGGAGTAATTCCAAACTTATTCCTAGATCCACTCCCGACCAACAAACAAACAAATCTGCTAAAATGTTTCACGCGAAAGGCGGATCAAGGAATCATAAACTTCACTTTATAAAATCGACAAATAAATGCACAATTGATCCAAAAATAAATGCACTGCCCCCAAACCAATTTAAATCCAAACATCCTCAACCCGGCCAATAGCCGAAATGACGTTAAATGTAGCCTTTTGCATCAACCCCAGGACCAGTTCCGCAAGCCCCGATAAAACAAATTACCGCTGAACCCGAGGGAAAATGTGTTCCCCAAACGATCACCCCTGTCCAGCATACCGTTTAACAGGCATGATGGGGCTTAACATCAAACCTTATAGCTGAATCAGATAACCCCCGATGTTTCCCATCAACTCTGCCTTGACCATCAGTCTTCCCGGCCAATTAGAATCATGGAGGTTTCAGCCAATCATCAGTCCAAGCCATTGCATCCTGTTCCAATATACAAGCTATTACGTCGAAGTTATTTTCTATGATTTGTGCCACCTAAATAATACAAACTTTATTGTTTCCTTTAATCATCGTTTAAAAATCAAATTAAATTCCCTTTGAAAAGTAAAGTATTTATCACGATTGATCCTGGCAAGCTTTAGCTTATTGGAAAAATTTAAACGGTCCCAAAATCACAACCATATGTAGCTATAAGTAGGGTTGATTTATCACAAGGCCCAATGCAAGAGGCTATGGGAAAAAGGACTCTGGGAAATAATGTCAGCTCATGGTGAGTCCCATGCAGCTGGGTGAGCAATCAACTGGGCACAGGCTCTAGGGATCGAGAATCCATCTACCTTTTGTCTCTATGAGTGGTTCTTGGTGCATCCCAAGCTATCAATCCCAAAGGGCACCCCGAACTACTGGCGTAGATGTATAATGATAATGAAGGTCAACAAATGGACTGTTGAAAAAAACCCTAAAAGACACAAACCTGACTGGAACCTGAAGGGTCTATCTCCAGAAGACAGAGTACTCCAGATTAATAGGAACCTAGATGGAATAAGTGTCATTAAGCGGAACTCCAAGATTATGCCAAAGCAATTCAACAATTGAAAAGGAGATAACCCTGGACTCAGTCTTCCCTAAGATGATTGAGAGATAGTTAAGAATGGTAGAAAAGTCTTTATAACCCCCAAACAATTTAAGGACTGGGTGAGACTACCCCTAGTCACTACAGACCAACAGACTCTTACCTGGAGGATTTACAACCAGGCCTTCTGGAGTGAAAGGCACTTCCTCACAGACCACCTAATCCGCAAGTGTGGTTTGTGCCCATATGAGGATGTGGACCTTGAGCACAAGTACTTTGGTTGCCTCACTGTCAGGAATATTCCTGAAAACACCTTGTGTCAAGATAATCTTTTGGGTACAATCAGGCTTGAAGAGCAAAATAAAAAATTGCAGCAGTTCCCCCTGATTGGGAAAACTGCCATAAAACACCTGGCAGAAGGAAGAAAGATTAAACAAATTAAATTTTGGGAAAAACAGGTTTTATATCCCGGCTGCAGACCACGCGGCTGGCCGCACGCCTGTGGGCACCCGCCGCCAGCCAGCCTCCCAGCTCCCCAGCCAGTCAGCCAGCTGGCAGGAGACAGCGCACCCCCATGGCGGAACTGCCTACTCCCGCCAAATGGGGAAACCACCCAATTGGGAATCCCCAAAAAGAAATTTCCCAAAACCCAAAAATGGGGAGAACTGCTGCCCAAATTTGGAACCTACCAAATTTGGAGGGGGGTTTACAAGCTGCTCAGCATGACAATTAATGCATCAACTGCAGAAGTTGAATATGATTGCATAAAAGTACCTGAAGAAGCTCCAAAGTCATGCAATGCCAATATTAACAATCCATTGCTTGCCAATCCATTCCCATCTCACTCCCAAAAGGGAATTCCAGACAACACCAAGTGTTTAGGGTTCCCTGTCCAATGTTTTGCACTATTCATGCCCCACAAGGATTATAGTATATAATAAAGCCAAATCACTTGATGATAGTTTGTGCTATCATTGAGTGAAATTACCCCTCAATAGTATCACATAAATCAATCTAAAACTTACCCTACAAGAAGTTAAACAAGACACTAAGCTTTGTCTGCCCTTTCCCAGAACCAGAGATGAATCACCTAATCTTCTCAGCTGTTCTCACAGCATGCCTAGGAATTGGGGGCCACCAGCATAATCAACAGTATGGGTCATTCAATAATCTATCTGGCAAGTACTACTATGAGGAGCCAGCATAGCTCAACTCCTCCAAGCGGTAATCCTGGCCCACACTGGTATTGCCCCATAACACCCAGTCTGTAGCTATATACACCTGTGTATACTACATACTCACGTATTTTTCCAGTAATTTTGGACATTATAATGTACACACCAAAGTCTTTTGATTGATATTGACAGTCTATCCAATTGTGACAGCAATCACCGGCTTCCAAGTCGCCAACTTAGTCCCTTATTTTGCTAGAATACTTTCCCAATTGTTGGGTCTTTACACTCACTGTGAGCAGGTTCTGGACCCAGGTGGCACAGATGTTGGGCCTCATAAGACTATTTGGCCCCAAGTTTGACCTCTTCTTTATGACAAGTCTTAAACATAAACCTAAGCCATTCTGAGTGATAGCTTACCACTTTGCGTTATGGACAATTTACACAACCAGAATTGAAGTCATCTTTGATGATGCTCACTTCAGCCCAGCCCTTATGAAAGAAAAGTTCAGATCCCTGGTTGAAAAAACCTGTGCCTGAAACTTCAGGTGAGGTCACACAGTACCAGGTGCCCACAAACACTTGAAGGAGTTATCCTCTGAGTCTATGATATCCTACAAGGGTATCCAGTGGAAGGACATCCAAGTCTCTCCACATTTTTAGCCTCAAACTTATATCTCTCCCATCCCCCATTTATCTTGGTTGTGTTCCTTTTAACGTTGTCTTGAACCCCAAATAAAGTTGTGTTTCCATAAAAAAGTATGTAGCTATAAGTAGGGATGCTTTGGCTCAGCCCCAGCTAGCTTCTGGCTTGGGCTGTTATAGCCAAAGCGGAAACACTTTATATTTAAATTTTAAATAAATCTTTGACTAGACTGAATCAGTTAGAAACTGGTCACGGCTACCAGGGGCTTGGCCAGAGAAGTTCTAGCTATAAGCTATTTCAATAGTATGAGCCCCAAAATATAATATAAACACTAGACTTAAATGAAAGATTGCTTGTAAGTGGAAAATAGAAGCCCTAATTAACCGCTTTATAAATTTCTAGATAGATGTTTACAGAAGGCCTCTCATCAAGCAAACAGATCCAGGGTAAAATAAGACCTACATACATTCCATTGTCACCAATACTAATACTGTAGATTTAGAGCATGTAGTTGGATATATTTAATTTAGCCATCTATCCCAGGGGGCCAAAATGTCACAACTTTTAACATTATTGCTGTTTGGCTAATTGTCTCTAAATTCTTCAAGAAACATATATCATCTGTCAATAATTCATGTCTTGAATGGTTTGTCTTTATTATTATTTTTTATTGGGTTGTGTTGATAGTTGGTTGTATGGTGACAACCTAGGCTTCCAGTTGGGTCTACATACAGCTACAGCCTGGCGGGTTACTGTCAGTCTGTAGGAGAAATTCACTTTTTGCAAGTAGACGGCAACATGCTCTAATTGGATGCTTTCTAACTACTAGGTGACAGCTAGTAGTGATAAAAAGATAGAGATATGTATTTTCTATCTACAAAGGGTGATTATTCTGCTTAATCTCTAATTAGAAGAACACATTGAAGAGGGTGGATAAGCCCTCTTATCAGATTATTATCTGATGCTTCTAACTCTCATTAATCAGTCTTCTATTCCCCAGAATGTCAATCTCACCCCCCAGATCTAGGCAGCCACGCCGTAGTGGCATATGACTTCAATTAATTAGCAGACCTCATGTAAGCGTAATAGAGTCCCAGCGGCATCTTGTTTACTGTTCATGCATATGCAAGATTTAGTTATCCTGTCAATAGTGTGGGGTTCCTGTCCACCAGTCCCCAAAGTGTGTCCTGGTTCATAGTCAGGGACTAGACTGTAAAGGGGTTGTCATTCTATAGTAAGGGAAAATTTATCTCAGAAATATTTACAGGGGTCAAAATGGGCTTTTATTCACTCTCAGAAGGAAGATCCCCTTAGAAATCTTCTGGTATATGGCCGGGGGGTTAAGAAAATAATATGGATTTGCCAATACTTGGAGTCCTCTAACAATATCTTGGACTCATTTTACTTGGTCTTAAACTCCTGCACCTTAGTCTTGGACTTCTGCTCCTTAGATTTGGACTCCTGTTACTTAAACTTGGACTCCTGCACCTTAAACTTGGACTCCGGTGCCACACTTAGGATCCAGTTTCTTATTCTTGGGCTCCTTCTCTGTTATTGTGGGCTTCAGCTCTCTTTACATCTCCAGTGGCCTTGATATTCCACTTGTATAAGTACAACCAAGCTCCTGCTGGTGATCAAAGGCTTCCAAAAACCTCTTGGCAGAAACTCAAAAGGCCCAGAAAGACCCTATAGCTTTCCAGCCAACCACCTTCTTATAGTGTTCTTTTCCCAACGGTTCTGCCTTTAAAATGGCTTTCTTCATAAGCTTAAACCATTGCCGCTCACTTTTTCCCATAATAACTTAAGCTTATATACTTACTTTCTCAAAAGCTTAAAGTATTAATTCACTATTTCCTTGCTTATACTTTAAGCTTTTGGCTTCCAACTAATCAATTTCATCAGGAAACCTGCCAGAACTCAACCAATTAATGCAGAGCGCAGAAATAGACCATTTCTGAAGTTCCACCGGGATGCAACTGGGAAATTAATTTCTCAGCTCAAACCGCTCAAAGCGACAACTCTTCACGCACCAAAGCGTTAACTGGTCCATTATTCTGGCACCAGTCTTCCCTGCATTCAACCTGAACCAATTTAAATAGTAGAATACTATTTAAACTGTTCTTTATGGACCTCTTCAAAGTTTTCACCATATATTTACAAATCTTGTAAAATCCAAGGAAAACATCCCATCAAAATAACTTTGTATCCAGCTCTCATAGCAGCATACCTTCATCTATCCTAGGAACTTAATAAATAAATATATTAGCCACACTTTTATCCACATTCCTTATTGATTTTACTACAAAACCAAGGCAAAGCATTCCACATTTTTCCACTTTGGCAAATCAATTTGGCAAAATCTTGGCTCATTTCTCCGGAGCATTAGTTCTTCACAATCATCTTTTTTTGGTTCTTCAGCCAGCTCTTCAACCACATCTTACAGCTCATCAGCTTAACCAGAAAACAGTCCATCTTAGTTCACAGAACAGCTCCTTTCCAGTCTTTAAACAGTCTATCAGTCCTCTGGCTACTCCTTTATCATGACCAACTACTTCTGCATCATGATCTTGAGCCCTTCCACTTATCCTCACTTTGAATCATCTTGGTTCCACCTGCACAATGAACCATTTTGGTTCCAAACTTCAATATGAAGCAACAGTCCTTCAACTAGCCTTATCTTTGATCAAACAGTTCCTCTCACTAGTCTTCTCTGCTGATTCTGTGAACCATCTTGGTTCTTTATCTCAGTCCCTGTTACCAGTACCTGTAGACCCAGGCATGAGTCTACATTGAACTGGCATTTGACTGGGCCCTCACAAGTTGCATTCCACTTAGGCCATCCAACCATAGATCCTCACAGCCTATGTTGTTGTTTTTACTGACCCCGGTGATTAATTCTGGGCTTTCAGTTGCAGAGTAATCAGCTCTACTTCCCAGAGGCCTGATCACACCAAGTTCTGCAGCTTTCTTCCCCAAGCAAACCGCCTTGGTGACACCTCCAAGCAAATATAAACCCTCCAATGCTCACTCTGGGTTCTCCCAAAAGCTCCCATAGGGGCATAAACAAGGACACCCTATCAGTCTGTTAGGTAGGATGCTTGCTCACAGACTTTCTGTAAGTGTATCAGGGTACTTAGAGCCCTCAGAGCTCTTCCCCTCCCTGGCAGCCCGCGCTACCCGCCAGGGGTCTAAAACTCACAGCCCTGGTAGGTAAGTCCCCTATCATGCTGACATACACTTCTATCCTGGCAGCCCATGTTGCCCACCAGGGTCTAAACATCCTCCAGCCTGAGCAGCACACGCTACCCATCAGGCTGGACCACTCTCACCCCAAGCAGCTAAAGTTCCCTGCTGAGCTATCTCATTCCTCACCCTAAGCAGCCACAGTTCCCTGCTGGGTGAGGACCTCTAACCCACAGAAGCCAATATCTACTGCTGGATGGAGACAACATCTGCCTCTAGTAGTCTTTACATCTACTAGCTAGGCCTTCCCTTCTCTAGTAGCCATCATTCCCTACTAGGCCTTTACCTTCCGCAAACAACCAAACTTTTACTTGGCCAACATTAGCCCCGCCTGCAAATCACCAAACATGTGGACCATCACAAATAGGTTATTTGCATCTCACATTGTCAGTTTATGCAACCTTTCATTTTGATTGCATGTTCAGGTTTGAGCTCTGATGCCCAAACATTTGGCAAAGGCGTGTCCTTCAATCATATTCTTGGGCCATCAAGCTTACTGGCTAATATGAAACCAATATAAAGTATAGTGATGGATCACAATCAAGCTTCAGAGTAACTATTAATATTCTGATTATATGTATTATCAGTAAGATCACATCAATAATTTATTAAGCTTGACACCTAAGTGGCAATTGGTTGTTGGGAGCCAATGATTCAGAAGAATGATGGTCAATTCTACCACATCATTCTGAAATCCTGACACCATCTAAAGTAAACTTTACACTTTTAAATATAACTTAACTAAACCTGTGGTTCCCTACCCAAACCCATCTTTGGTGTACCCAGAATTCCTGTAAATTCACTTCTCCCTTTGGCCCTGGATCACACTGTTTTTCCTCAATGTACCAAGAAATTAAACCAAAGTCTGGCCAAGCCTTTACACTCTATGGGTGGTTTGACACATACAAAAGATGAGAGCTTTGTGTTGGCATACCCTACCAAAGCTCCACCCTCCACGCCTTGGCCCTCCTGCCCTACTTTCTAGGAATCACTAATCAAATTAGATTGTTATTTGGCTTGGTGTTGCCCAATTCTCAAAATTATTAGGTCTGCTCAATCAGAGAAGGACACATTAACTCTCATCAATTCAAGTTTTTAGTACCAAATTTACTGCAGGAATATATGATAGGCAGTGACCAATCAGAGTCCCCTCTGGGAATTAACTCAAAATCTTCCAGTCTCTCTGGCCTTTGCCAGCAAAAATTATCCCCTGCCCAATCAGAGCCCTCACAGCTTCTGGTGCCTTGGCTGTTCCAACTCTATCCCTTAAAAGTTAAGCAGGTCCAGTTTGGATCACTGCTTATCCATTCTTCAATTTAATAAAGTTTAGCAACTTTTAAGGAAAACTTTGACATTTTATTTTGTTTTGGAACTTATTGGAGTCCTTAATTCTTAAAGTAAAGTGTTAGTGCTGATTTTTTGCTTTTCTTACCTTACTCAGGTCTTCCTGCCTTCCTGTTGACAACCTGAGTCCCCTAATGTTAATGTTATTAATAGTGTTGTTACTTACCTTACCCACTTTTGAAAACTTAGTTCAAACTTGACCTTTAGTATTAATTCTTATATAAATACTTACTTGAAGTTCAGGTTTTTTTGCTTTTGCTCTTGCTCTTGATCTGGGATTACTTGGAGCCACTATACACTCTAAGCTTACCACCGCCTTGTGTACAACAGGCAGGTTTTAAACCGCAATCCTTCTTGCCACTCCAAAGTCCTTGGTAACTCCTCTAGGTTTTCTTTTGCCTCTACTTTTCTAAGTACAAAAATCACTCTGAAAACCCCTAAATTTGGTGTTGACTCTGGAAATGCTGCTGTCTCTTCTCAGGCTTGTAGTTTTCACCTTGACTCATATTATGGTCTTAATCTGGTCTACCTCCCCAGACTTAGGGTGAAAGATTTGCTCTTCCACTCATCACGTAGGGGACAACCCCTTCAAGCTCCTCCATCTATGAGAGGACCTGCTCACTTGGGTGCAGGGTCTTCTAGCCGCTGGAGAGAATGTAGTAAAAAGCGTCACCTGTGATAATATTGACCTGTTTTCCTCTTAATTGGGCCTAGAGTCACCCACCCAAGATATTTTTTAGGCTCCTGTGCCTCCTGAAAAGAAGTCTCTAACCATCCTCACAACATGCCTGTGTTGCCTGAGCCTGTCCCCAAGTGTACCTCCTGGGTACTCAGCGGAATGAAGCTGATGGTCTTGAATGCCTATCTCCCAAAGCTGTCCTTTGAGTCCTTGCTATGAACGTCCATTTGAGAAGCCCTATCAGTCTTGCACTAGATGGCATATTGATGGTTCATCCCACCTGGTTGGGAGCCAAACTTAGTTAGTTTGGCACCCCTCTCTCACAATCCCATCTTAAGGAGGATTCTCAATTAAATCTTGGCTTATAAAACTGAGCCAATTTATGCTGATGGCCCACCAAATGTTTAACACCTTCTATATCTTCTTCTCTATCCAACTGTTATCCTGGTTTTCCTTTGGCCATGCTTGGGGTTGTGGCGGACTGTGACTAGGAACTACCAGAACCCCCATCTTACAATCTTTAAATATTTAGAAAATACAGCATCATACTGACAATACTGAAACCCCAGAGAGTTTCCTGGTGGTGATCCACCCCAACCCTGGCCATACTCATACCTCAGAAGGGATCATTCAAGAAGTTTCATCACTCTTGAATTTTTTTTGTAAATATAAGAGAGGGAAGCTAGACTGACTTAGTCCGGCTCTCATCCTGGGGGGAGGACACACCAGGATACCATCCAGTGCAACACAGGAATGATTGCTTGTAGGGGCATCCAGAGGGAGGACATAGGAGACAACTGGGGAAGGTAGGAATCCAAGCCCATCAAAACCAGACCGCTGATCAGCCAAGAAGTGCGCCTGGGGACTAGATCTGGTGGAAACAACTCTTCTGTTATAACAGGATGCTTGATCTCCAAGAGAGGGGACCTCTCAAAGACAGTGGCTTCAAGGAGACCGCAAGCTCAGATCTGAAGAGGGTAAGCTCAAGATCATTGCTAGTGAGACTATTGACAACCTTTCTTCCTGCAGCACCCAGCCCATGGGCTTGATCAGGGAGGTCATCAAGAAAGTGCAGAGGGTGTGAAGGATCCTCTCCTACATAGGAGGCAGACAAGGACAGGCCATCCCAGAGATCTGGGGTAGTGGGCCAAATCAAGAACAAAACTGGGGCAAGAGTGAAGACAACAAATTTAAAAATGGGAACCATCATTTTATCACAACCAATTAAATTTTTGAGTCAGTTGAATCAACAGAAAGCAGAGGAAATTTGGTCTCAGGCACTGAGAGGATGTCAAGAGCAAGGCCAAAAGGTAAAGTAACCAAGGAGCTCTTTAGATGACGTATATGAAGATTAACGTCAAGGTAAAGCAAAACAAGACAATTTTGGAATTAAAGTAAGAAAACATATAAAATTTAATACTAAAAAAAGATCAAAGCAAGTTTCAAAAGCAACTAAGGTAAATGTATGCACTACTAATAACATTAACTTTACATGCTTCAGGAGTGACACTGTAAATTGAGGGAGAGTGAATAAGGTAACAGATGTGTGACAGTCTGCATGTTTGGTGGTTTGCAGGTGGGGCTTATGTTAGCCAAGTGGAAGTTTAGTGAATTTTGTTGAAGAAGTAGCTGTAGGACTGATATGAGCTGTTGGAGACTGAAATGAGCTGGCCAAAGGACCAGAAGATGATGATGAAGAACTGGTGGTCCAGAGAAATGAGCCAAGATTTTGCCAAATTGATTTGCCAAGGTGGTAAAATGTGAAATATTTTGCCTTGGTTTAGTAGTAAAATCAAGAAGGAATTTGGATAGAAGTGTGGGTAAGATATTTATTTATTAAGTTCCTAGGATAGATGAAGGTATGTTGCTATAAGAGCTGGATAAAAAGTTGTTTTGGTGGGATGTTTTCCTTGGATTTTACAAGATTTGTAAATATATGGGGAAACGTTGAAGAGGTCCAGAAAGAACAGTTTAAATAGTATTCTACTATTTAAATTGGTTCAGGTTGAATGCAGGGAAGACTGGTGCCAGAATAATGGACCAGTTAACGCTTTGGTGCGTGAAGAGTTGTCGCTTTGAGCGGTTTGAGCTGAGAAATTAATTTCCCAGTTGCATCCCGGTGGAACTTCAGAAATGGTCTATTTCTGCGCTCTGCATTAATTGGTTGAGTTCTGGCAGGTTTCCTGATGAAATTGATTAGTTGGAAGCCAAAAGCTTAAAGTATAAGCAAGGAAATAGTGAATTAATACTTTAAGCTTTTGAGAAAGTAAGTATATAAGCTTAAGTTATTATGGGAAAAAGTGAGCGGCAATGGTTTAAGCTTATGAAGAAAGCCATTTTAAAGGCGGAACCGTTGGGAAAAGAACACTATAAGAAGGTGGTTGGCTGGAAAGCTATAGGGTCTTTCTGGGCCTTTTGAGTTTCTGCCAAGAGGTTTTTGGAAGCCTTTGATCACCAGCAGGAGCTTGGTTGTACTTATACAAGTCAAATATCAAGGCCACTGGAGATGTAAAGAGAGCTGAAGCCCACAATAACAGAGCAGGAGCCCAAGAATAAGAAGCTGGATCCTAAGTGCGGCGCCAGAGTCCAAGTTTAAGGAGCAGGAGTCCAAATCTAAGGAGCAGAAGTCCAAGACTAAGGTGCAGGAGTTCAAGATCAAGTACAAGGAGTCCAAGGTATTGTTGGAGGACTCCAAGTATTGGCAAATCCATATTGTTTCCCTGACCCACTGGGCCAAATACCAGAAGGTTTTTAAGGGGATCTTACTTCTGAGAGTGAATAAAAGCCCATTTTGACCCCTATACATATTTCTGAGATACATTTCCCTTACTAGAGAATGACAACCCCTTCCAGCTGGTCTCTGGCTACAATCCAGGATACACTTTGGAGACTGGTGGACAGGAACCCCACAAGATAACTACCACATTTATTGTGATATAAATTGACTGATAATACAAAGCTGTCTCCAAGTGGTGGGGAATCACCACCCAAATCCACATGGATAATGATTAACCACCAACACAGCTTCAGATACCGTTTTGTGAAATTTCCAAATGAGATACTAGGGTTAAGAAAAATGATTAACCCAAACCAAAAGAGCCCAAGATAAATGGACTGCAAGAGAATCAGAGTGTCTTCAACATAAAATTCAGGAAATTGAGATAGATCCAAAGTTTCAGTTTTGACAGTAGGAGGAACAACTCCAAGATAGGCAGGCATTGGATTAACATTTGGCAGAGGCAACAACAAAGTACCAACAGCAGGGCCCCATCTTTCCGTAATAATCCAGCTAAGAATTAGATTGTAGGGAATGTAGTGCAAAAGGATAACTACAGGATGCATTTGAAATAAAATTTAGATCAATGGGTATTTAATTTTATTGAGTAAAATTTTGGGAGGACTCAACTCTTAGAGTTGAAAAAGTGAAAATTATTCAATATATATCAAAATTTGACTAAGCAATACCACCTGGATCCTGGGCTCCTATTCCTTCCACATTGTCAAGTGAGCATCTGGTCCAGTTTTCAAATAACCCTTGAGTGACCAGCTTCTGATGACCATGCTGATAAATAATATCATATTGAATGACCCTCAAATTACGTCAATTTATCAACATCAGCTTACAAGGGTAATTTGGATTCAATTGGCGAACTGCAGCAGCTGTAACCCATTTTCAATCAACTGTTTGATTTAATTCTATTAAATTGGTTAACTTGGATAATGGTTTATCCAGCTTCTGAGGTTTGCAATTAGGACAGGTAATACCAGGCATTATGAAAACTACTGTGAAATCACCCTCTGCTTTAGGCTGGGGGACAATACCACCGTCAGGAAGATGGAACAAGGAAAATTTCTTGTGGGCAGGCAGAAGTTTTATTGATGCCAAGGTAAGCTCAGGATGACCAACAGCAGTAGGATTACAGTTGTAAAACTCTTGGGTGAGTTCAAGGGGGTTGGAACAATAATAGTGGGGAACATATGAGTTTTCAGAATCAGGATAACCTTTCCAAGACACCAAATACCCAAGTTGATGGTGGTTCTTATGGGAGGCCAAAATAAAATTTAACTCATAATCAAGTTCTCCTTCCATAAGAATGGGTTGGGAAGAAGGAGTCTCAGTGCCCTAAAGGGAGTAAGTAGGCATTCATGGAAAGTATGGAAATTTTTAAAGGATGGGGGTAATTCTAACCAATACACAGAGGGGCCGATTCAATGTTCAACTTTGAAGGGATTGACTCATTTGGGACCTAGCTTGTGACAGGGAACCTTTAATTTCATATTGTGGGCATCCACCATGACTAGGTCACCTGGCCTGTATGTGGACATTCTTGGCGCTTGCAATCTGTGTATTCCTTGTAAGTTATCACAGCGGCAGCAAGAGTAACCTGAAGCTCCTGATGAACCTGTTTCAATGCATTGGCTTGATCAGTTGCAGCTTCCACATTGCTAACCAATCAAGGACCCCTGTTAGATGAGGGATTGTAGCCCACATTGGCATAAAATAGCAAGACCTGAGTTGACATGTGTGGGGTGTTATTATATGTGAACTCTACTATGGGTAGGTTAGCACACCAGTTATCTTGTTGCACATTAGTATAGCAATGTAGGTAACCCTCCAAACCTTGGTTTACCCTCTCTGTTTGTCCACCAAATTGGGGGTGAAAAGCTGTGGAACGGCAAAATTTGATACTAAGAATTCCAGTAAAAACTTCCTAGAACTGAGCAATAAATTGGGGCCTACAGTCACTCACAATCTTCATTGGGATACCATGTAGGAAGAAGATCCTATTCACAAACAACCTAGCTGTTTCCATTATAATAATTGTGGTTGAGCAAGGTATAAAGTGTGCCATTTTTGTGAAACAATCTACCACCACCATGATTTTATTAAGCCCATTAGAATCTGGAAGTCCAATGATGAAATCCACCAATACTAAAATACAAGGCCCTTCAGCAGGCTGCAGTGGAACCAGCAATCCAGTAGTCTTGTTATGGCTTGCCTTGGACCAAACACATACCAGGCAGTCTCAAAAAAGCCACTATCTGCACTGCCAAACCTTTCCAAGAAACCTGTCAGTGAATTAGTTCCACTGTTGCAGATTAAATGAATTAGACATTAAGTGTCCATCTAGGAATCAGGTAACAGAACAATTGCACAATTGCGCTATTGCATCCTGATTCTACTAGTTATAAAGATGTTTAAAATGCCTCTAAAACGGGTGTTTGATTTGCCTTTTGAATGCACACAAGGCACAGGCTTCACTTCCGGAATTATAAATAGAACAACAAAGTTATTTATATCTACCTCCTTAAGGAAAGCCGCAAGGAAGCAGTTGTTCTCTTGCGCGGGACTTTTAGCTGTTCCAATCCACTCTCCTCCATTTGGGAAGTCCTTCTGTCTGTGCCTCCCTGCCCCTGGTGGCAATTCCCCCGCCTCGTACTATATAAGTGTGATACTATCTAAATAAATACCAGTTTTGTCTTATTATCTTCTTATATTCTTCTGTCCTTACCCAGGCTGTCACTATACCACAACAGGTATAGTATTAAGATAAAGAAGTAGTAGACTAACTATTTGTATAAATCAGCACACAGGCTGCATATTTTACAACATTGGCGCTCATGGCTTCTTCAAACCACAGCTTCCTCTCTTCCTACCCCCGCGGCCCTGTTTTTGTGGAGGGAGAGATGTCCTTGCCTATACCTGCAGCTCCTTCTGCCCAACCCACTCCAGGATCAACCTTCACTGCTTCTGGCTCTCTATCTGGTAGACTCCATGGCTCTTCCTATGGTCAACCAGGACTAAGCCAGTGATTGCCTAACTGCCAACAACTTTCGGAAATTGCCAGCTCCCAGTCAAGTATGATCTCCTGGATAAACTCCATTGAAAAAGCCCTTACCTCCTTGATACCAATCCAGCCTGACCCCATGGCTGAAGCAGCTGGCATAAACTGTGTCTCCTGCTCCTTGGAGCCTGCCTTGGTGAAGGAAGTATGCTGTCAATATTCTCCTCATTCTTCTTCTGGTTGTTCTCCTGATGGAATCTCCCTTAATTCTGGAACCCTCCAAACAGATAGCTGCTCTGGCCCCCAAACCTTTCTCAAAATATATCAGAAGCTGTTTGCTCCCACTCTGGAATAGCTCTATGGATGAGCAAGATAGAATATGTACTTTCTTCCTTGGTACCCACCCAGATGAATCAGCATGTTGCCCTGGAGTTCTATGATCATCAACAGAAAACTCCTGAGCCAGAAGACATCCATAACAGTTGCACTATGGGATTCTCTACTCTTCAGGATACTATAAAGGCTCAAGAGAGACAGATGGGGTTTCTAGAAGAGGAATTAGTTCTGGCCTTTCAGGAAAAGAAAGAGTGGCTAGATGAGTTGGATGCTCAACGTGCTCTCCTTGACTCCCTTCAGGACCAACTAAGCAAGCACCTTGAAGATGCCTCAGCAATTAGTACCCCTGATACTCTAATGGGATTACATGGAAATTCTAAAGCTGATAGTTCCCCCTCTCAGAAGATCCATACTACATTGCCCCTTCCTGACTACCATCACTGTCACACAAGCAATGAAGAGGATGTCTCCTTCATTACACCTTCAGAAGATACCCTGGAGTCTCTCTGGGAACCTGATAGCAATCCCTCTGTCACTCCTGATGGCTTTGAAGCAACTAAACCTCAGACTGGTCAGAGCAAGGAAGAATTCACTGATGATTCTGGCATTGAGGAGTACAATGATGATCACTCAAAAAACTACTAAGCAGCCAGGACAAGGAGAAATCCTTGGCTGCATTTGTGGTTTCACCTCCCTTCTCTCCCCCCTGACAATCCTGTGCCTGACCCTGGCACTTGTTGTTCCTTTACAACAGAGCCTTCTGATGCTCCTCCGCTGGTTGACTTTACCTCTCAATCAGAAATGTTGGATTCTTGCACTGGGAGAATACCAGAAGATCTTGCCTACTGGGTCCCCAATCCAAGTTCTTCTTGGCCATGGACCTGATACCTGTCTACTGGCAGATAATCTTCCTCCATATGACCCAGAGAATTGTTCCATCCTTGCCAACCAAAGGCTGTTCTAACCTACCAGGATGTCTCAGGGTCTCTCTAATGTCCCAGCCATCTTCCAACAAGCTATGGACGCTGTGATGGGGGACCTCAAGCCCTCATGTGCCCTGGTTTATCTGGATGACATTAATGTCTTCTCTTGCATCTATAACAAACAACTGGAACCCCTGAAAGAAGTGTTCAAACGTCTTCACTACATCAATCTGGAGTACGCCAATGGAGAGCTTACAGTTGCTTATACACTGCGTAGTAAGAAGGTCAAGGTGCTACCTCTCTTGGTTGGGGAAGCCAAGGGAATCCCAGTCTACGCCTCCTGTAATGTTACTATCCCACCTGGCTCTCAGGTGATCCACAATACAGGCCTCTTGCTAACTCTACCAGCTGGCACTCATGGAGAAAGCTTTGGCATCCCTAATGCCTCCAGACTAGAACCATGGGTTGCACCAGGTATCCTCATGCCAAGTGAGAAGGAGGTACTCATACTCTTGGCCAACATGAGTTGTGAAGCTATGGTTGTCTCCAAACACCAACTTCTGGCTTATATACAACTGGAAAAGAATGACAACCTGCAGGAGACTGCCCCCTTTGCAGACTTCTCTGAGTTGGGTCTACCCTGTGAGCAACCACTGGTGCTATCAGTCATAAGCCTTGACTCTCTATCTGGCCTCTCTGAAGAGTAGGAGGACAAGCTATGGATCTCTTTGCCCAGTATAAAGATGTGTTAGCCAATGATGATTATGACCTGGGCAAGGCTGCAGATATTGCTTATCATATTGACGCCCAAGGAAGTCCACCTATCTGCTCCAGACCTATACAGTGCAGTCAAGCCAATCATGCCGTGGCTAACAAGGAGCTTCAGAAGCTATTGGGATCTGGCTTACTGGTCCCCAGTAAAAGCCCTTGGTCTTCCCATCTCCTGATTGTCAAAAAGAAGGATGGCAGCAACAGTGTGGTGATTGACTACTGTTGACTGAATGCTATTACCAAGAAGGATTCATATCCCCTCCCTTGTATTGACAATACCTTGGACCAACTGGGTGGCGCCAAGTTCTTCAGCGCCATGGACCTTATCAGTGGTTAATGGCAGATTGACCTACCCCCTGCTGATCAAGAAAAATGTGCAATCATCACTGACCAAGGGCTATTCCAACCCACAAGGATGCCTCAAGGTCTGTCCAATGCCCCAGCTACCTTTCAACAGGCTATGGATGCAGTGATGGGTGGCCTCAAACTCACCAGTGTCTTTTTCTACCTGGATGACATTAATGTGTTCTCCTAAACCTTTAATAATCACCTACGGCACTTAGAGGAAGTCTTCCAGAGGTTACTTGCAGCTAATCTCAAGCTCAAGCCACTCAAGTGCAACTTCTTCAAGGGGCACCTTGAGTTCTTGGGGTTCATCATTAGCCAAGATGGACTCCGCCCTGTACCTCTGAAGGTGGAAGCCATTGAGCAAATGCAGATCCCAGCCAATAAGCAGGATGTACAGGTCTTCCTGGAGATGTTTGGGTACTACTGCCTCTTCATCCCAACTTTGCATCCCTGGGTGACCCCCTTTTTCAGCTTCTCCAAGCTGATAAGGAATTCTTCTGGAGCCCAGCGTGCCAGTCTGCTTTCAATTCTCTCAAAGAAACACTGACTGCAGCTCCTGTGCTGGCCTACCCTGACTTTGCCAAGCCGTTTTTGGTTCATACAGATGCTAGTCTGACGGCAATTAGGGGTGTTCTCTCCCAACTGGACTCCAATGGACTTGAACACCCTGTTGGATACTACTCATGTACGCTTAATGTTCACAAGAGGAACTACACTATCACCAAACAAGAGTGTCTGGCTGTGATATACTCCTACCAACAATTCAGAGTCTATCTCCATGGGGTACATTTCACAGTTGAAACAGACCATGCCTCCCTGTAATGGCTAAAGACCCTCAAGGACCCCAAAGGACGTCTGGCGCATTGGGCAATTAAACTTCAGGCTTATGACTACGAGATCATTCATTGAGCCAAGGCAGTCCACCAGAATACTGACTGTCTTTCCTGCCTTCCCACTGTTGCCTTAGTATCCCACATGGCTGACATTCTCTATGACAAGCTTATGAAGGATCCTTCTTTGTGGAGGGAGGAGCTGGTAGAGATACAGAGAGCTCTCAAGAAGCTAGCTGTTGATACCAAGGTCTCTAAGGGACAACTCCTGAAGCTTTGTAGAGACTCTTGGCTACCCTACATATGCCCATCCCTACACATGGACTCAGTGGTGACCGCTCACAAGACTACTGGCCATGGTGGCATACAGAAGATGTTAGCTCTTCTACAGCAGCACTGCTTCTGGGAAGGAATGCACACTGACGTAGTGGATATGCTAGCCAACTGTCACAACTGTAACATTGAGAGGCCTAAGGTTGCCAAGTTTCAACACAGACTTGTACGCCCTGGGTTTGCCTTCCACACTGTAGCCATTGACGTAGTGGGCCCCCTGACAGCTACCAACAGTTGCAACAAGTTCATCATTGTGGTGGTTGACCATCTGACTAAATGGGTAGAGGCCAAGGCAATTCCCAACTAATATGCATTGGTGACAGCCACATTCATCCTGGAGAATATCATATATAAAAATGGTTGCCCCAGATCCTGCTGACAGACAATGGTACCAACTTCACCAGTTATATCATCCCCCACCTCAACCAACTGATGGGAATCTGTAAGACACTATCCACTCCTTATCACCCACAGACAAATGGCATGGTAGAGCGCACTAATGGGAGCCTGGTCCAGATACTCCAGAAGCTCAGTCATCAACATGAGACTGAATGGGATACCTTCCTGCCTGCGACCACCTTTGCATATAACATTGGGTACCATTGGGCCACTGATAAGCCACCCTTCTAACTGCTCTACGGCTGGCAACCAGGACTTACCCCTTTACTATATTCCTTGGTAAAGCCCAGCCTGGCTGTGTCCCCAGAGGCGTACCTCAACAAGCTGGTTCAAACTCTTATTTGCTTGCAATCAGAGGCCTACACTGTAAACTTAAACCATAAGTTGCAGGACCTAGAACAAGCTGAATCCAAACGCCCTGCCTTACCCACTTACCTGGTAGGAGACTCAGTCTACTTCTTTATTAATAGAGGGTACAGCCGCAAGTCCAAACTTGCCTCCCTTTGGCAAGGCCCAGTTCAAGTTATCCAGAAGACTGGCCCCAACTCCTACACCCTTAAGGAGCCCCATTCTGGGCAATTGATTGCTAGAGTACATGCTCAGTATATGTGTGCTGCTCCTAGTGACCAAGAGTAAGCCCTAATGAGGACAACAACCCAAAAAAACAAAAGCCTGATTAAAAAATTCCATGGGTTGTTGTCCTGTTTGCAATAGTGTTGCACCAAAGTATGAGAAATAAGAATAAAGAACAAGGTGTTTATTGGAGACTGACAAGACTCTTCTAGTACCACACCAACTGTTCTACCGCCTGCATAACAGCCAAGGAGTACAACTGGTTGCCTACAGATCCACAAAGCTGATGACCAAGGATTGGGCAACAAACTCCCACCTAACAAGACATGTGATTGACCCCAACACCATAGCTGCTACCTAGAGACACTAAGCCATTCTTGACCCTTGTTGTCAAATCCAGTGGAGGGGAATGTTGTAGATTGAATGAATTAGACATTAAGTGTCCATCTAGGAATCAGGTAACAGAACAATTGCACAATTGCGCTATTGCATCCTGATTCTACTAGTTATAAAGATGTTTAAAATGCCTCTAAAACGGGTGTTTGATTTGCCTTTTGAATGCACACAAGGCACAGGCTTCACTTCCGGAATTATAAATAGAACAACAAAGTTATTTATATCTACCTCCTTAAGGAAAGCCGCAAGGAAGCAGTTGTTCTCTTGCGCGGGACTTTTAGCTGTTCCAATCCACTCTCCTCCATTTGGGAAGTCCTTCTGTCTGTGCCTCCCTGCCCCTGGTGGCAATTCCCCCGCCTCGTACTATATAAGTGTGATACTATCTAAATAAATACCAGTTTTGTCTTATTATCTTCTTATATTCTTCTGTCCTTACCCAGGCTGTCACTATACCACAACAGGTATAGTATTAAGATAAAGAAGTAGTAGACTAACTATTTGTATAAATCAGCACACAGGCTGCATATTTTACAACATCCACCTTTATATTTTTCCCTGGGTGGCCTGCCGTAGGACAGGTGTGATAGGCCTCCATGATTTCATCCTGAATGTTTCTCTCTGGAACCCACATGCAATCTTGATGATATAGAATCAGTCCTATCATGTGATAACCTTGCGGCTGCCCTACCAGATGTGCACATGCTAGTTCCAGTAACCTATCATAACCCTTGGATAGAGGCTGCAAGAACTTAACTTTGGAATGTAAGTCTAAGTCTGCACCCTCAGTTAAAGAATGGTGGCAAGTGTAGCGGGAAGAGTTAATACAAAGGGGACCACAGCCTCATCTGGAATCAAAGTATGTGTGTTAAACTTGACATTTATACTAGCATCTGGGAGATGGGAAGGGTTTCTGCTCAACACATCTGCCAAGTGATTATCAATTACCTTAATGAACTTGTAGCAGAACTTGTATCTTGTTAGATCCCCATGCCATCTAGATTGGCAACCCAACAAAATCCTGGGTTACCAATAGTACAGAAGAGCTTTATGGGAAGTTTTTACCACAAAAGGATGACACGCCAACACAAGAGGGTGGTGCCAATGCCATAAAGATTTCACAACTGCCAATAATTCCTTATTGTAGATCATGTAATTGCGTACCCAAGCCTCCATCTTTCAGGAGAAGTATCCCATCAGGTTTTCAATACCAGCATTGACTGTTTGTAGCAACACACCAGCAACAGCATATTTGGAGGTGTTGTGAATGCCGCCATTCACCATGTTTTGATTTCACATTTTTTGGGTTATTTTGAGGAAAAATATCTCTCTTTTGCTTTTGCCCCTTGAAATGAGCCTATATCCAAACTGGGAAATATAATTGTTTGGTTTCCTGATTCTGCGCAACTCACTTGCCTCACTCATGCTTGTGGTGAGTGATCCTACTGTCCATGTACTGTTTTGTGATAAAGCTACACAGTATATAATTCCAATCTTTATACCCAATAAAATTTAAGTTCTATTCAAATTTTTGTCTTTTTGTCTCCACATACTTTGGCGCCTCTCTAGCCATGTCTAGCAGATATTATTCATTCAGGGCCAAAGGTAATTATATAGTCTTCCATGCCATTTTAACCAAGATTAGTACAAATCCAATCCTAAGGTTAGGATTCTCTGTTGTGACTCTGTGCCACGTCTTAGATCACAACAAAAATGGTGCTCACTACAGGGGCTGTAAGCCCTTTGGTTATCCCTTTTGCAACAATGTTTTCAGGACCTTTGCCCCTCCCATACAAGAGCCAACTTTACCTGAAATTACCAGTCCTTCTATTAAGGAAGACATTTCTGATCTGCCTATCACCCTAATGTGCTACTTGTGAGTGGTTTTGCCTAGTAGCCTACCCTTTGGGTACCCCTAACTTAGAACAAGTCATGGCAGTAACCCTTGGGATAACCTGTGGCAGAGCCATCCCTTGCCTCCAGCTTCAGTTCAGCTGAGCAGAATACTACAAATTGATTATAGCTCCACAATTTCCACAGCATCTCCTCTCAGCGGCTGGCTCTGCTGAACACTTATTGCTGTCCTTTGTACAACCTGCCTTAGCCCATCATCAAATGGTATATGGCTCCACGTTCAGGAGATTTCATTGCTACAAGCCGCTGTCACTCATCACTGGGATCAGTTTGCAGCCTACCAGCAGTGTATCCACTCCCTGTTTTCCTTAGTATCAGAAAATCAGCGCAACTCTGTCACCTCCCAATCCTGCTTGGTCAACTCCATCAAAAAAATGTGCCAGTTCATCCCCAAGTATGTCAGAGAGTGTCTTCATGTGTTTCACCAGTTGGAACAGCCCTAGCGTGCCCAAGTAGATTCCACTCTAAACGCCTACCTCACCAACTTTTAAACATTGTGCAGCAACTCAACAAGTTCATTGCTTACTCCTTTGGCCAATTACATCAAGTAGCAGTTCATTCTGCAAAAGGCCTCCACAAACTTGGTGAGGAATTTGATCAAGAAAGGGCTGCTACCACCGCTACCATCACCAAACTCCAGACTCAAGTAAATGTACTGTCTACCTCCAAATCAGATTCCCCGCCTTCTCCTCCATCTGATGAATTAGCAGATAGAAAACAGAGACTATGGGATGCCATTTGGGAGTTAAGAGCATCCACCTGCAGTCAGGATTGCCCTACCAAAGCCCCTTAGCCTGATCCTCAAGTGCTTTCTCTGACAACTCAGGTAGCTGACTTACAACAAGAGGTTGCTACCTTGTGTGAGGTGATGGCATCTGTGTTAGTCCACCTGAAGTTGTGGGTGAAGATGGTTGTTGCCCTGGCTTGTCAGGAGCCCCCCTCCCACATTCTTTGTGCTAGAGAGTTGATATCTCTAGCTAATGAGGTGGACCATCTGAAACAAGACCATTCTGAGCTTGATAAAGACATGCAAGAAAAGAGTGAGTTAATTGATTCAGTGAATGACAGGTTTGCCCCTTGCCTTTTGGTTGATTTGTCTCTTACTTCCTGACTGGCTGAACTTTCCTTGGTAGTAACAGCACAGGGTCAGCGTCAGGATGTTACTGAGCGGCAGACCACCCTAGCTAATAATACAGGCACCTGCACTGCTGAAACTTTGACTACCCTCAAGGAAAGTGTTTGCCAGCTGTGGGCCAGACAGACCCCCACCAAATCCAAAGCAGAATTTTCCCCATGCATAAATGTGCTCAATAGCAACAATGGTGCCCCAATTCCTGAAGCTCACTTAAAGCCTACCTTTAAGCAAGTCTTTGACCCCAAAACTTTGACCATTGCAGCTTTCCTAACTATATATGAAACTGTCATGAGAAGAGCATTAGATGAGGTTAAGAAGGAACACATTCTAACCTGTCTGCACCTGACCTGTCAAGAGGTAGTATTACCAGATCTGCTGTGGGGTTCCTGGTCACCAGTCCCCAAAGTGTGTCCTGGTTCATAGCCAGGGACCGGCTTGGAGGAATTGTCATTCTTCAACAGTAATGAATGGTTGGTTAGGAGCTTATACTTGGCCTTCATAGAAGCAAACTCTTCTAGTACCTTCCCAATCACTAGGCAAGCGTCTACATCATACACTTGTACTTCAGCAGGCGCTAGCCCTTCTGTAGGCCAATACCAATCCTGTAATAGTCTAGCAAACTCTCCCCCAATAAACTCCCTTCCTCTATCTGTCATTTCAAGATGCCTAGTCACCTTTTCCCACTCCTCCTGGGCAGACTTACTAGAGGCAAACTTTCTGTACCCTAGGCAATAGGATTCCTTGTCCCCTGGGCTAGAGTAGAAAATGTGGGGTAATTGACTCATAGAGCTTATATTATTTTATTGTGGGAATTTGGGTAGGGGTTGTAATAGGTGTTTTATTCACGGTCAGAAGGAAGATGCCCTTAGAAACCTTCTGATATATGGCCCTGGGATAAGGAATAATGAGGGTTTATGCCAGTACTTGGAGTCCTTTAACAATCTCTTGGACTCCTTGTACTTGGTCTTGGGCTTCTGCACTTTGGTCTTGTGCTCCTGCACCTTGGTCTTGGGCTCCTGTGTTCTGATCTTGGGCTCCTGCGGCCTTTCTCAACTCTGGCTTTCTACTCTTGATCTTTTGTTCCTTCTGTAGCTCTTGTGGCCTTTTAATTCACTTGATCCAGTCCCTTGAAAGTCTCAGATAGCTCTCCTTTTTATAGCCCCTTGTTTCAGACCAAAAACCTCTCTTAGAACTCTGGTCTTTCAAAGCTTAAACTATCCAGTTTTTCTCCTTCTATAATATATTAAAATTTAAAACTTACTTCTACCAATAAAAGCCCTGAATTTTCTGCTTCTGCTCCTCATTTTTTAGGCTTTAACTCTTAAGTTAATGCTCTTAAAACACTGATCAAATAGACTCTGGCTTGCAGCCAATCACACGCCTCAATTCAACAGTTTTTCCAAAAAGGTTTCCCCAGATGACTTGCTCTTGACCCTGGTTCAAAACCTATATTGTCTTACTCTGGGTAAACAACTGCTCTGCGTTTCAAATGGTTTGCCATGATTCCTGTCATGTTTCCTGGCAAATCTTGAGCACTTTCACATATGTTTTACTTAAATAAATTTTGACCCCTTGATTTTACAACGTTTCTCTACGTTTCTCTGTGTTTTTCTCAACATTTCACAACTTTGAACCCGCTTGCTGCTTGCCCTCTTACCTCTCCTAGTTGTTCTTGGCAAAATTTGCTCTTTTGCCCTCACAGTTTCTCCGTTCCATTTCTGGCCTCTTTCTAGCTTCCTTTTGACATAATTCTCTTCTTTAATTAAATTTACAGTTCTAAAAAACTGTATGTATTTTTCCTCCTCTTTTTTTCATTATATTATATTACATCCCTTTTTTAATCATAATCAGGAAGTATTTAATTATTATTTTAACTGCTTCTTTTTATCTATTTTCCTCTTAAAAGACACTCAAACAGTTCTTCCAGCCTCTGTATCCAGTCTGGCTAGTTCCTTCAGGTTATCTCCTGGTTCTGCACTCACATCCTATCAGCTCTTCAGTCCCTCAGCACAAATTTCTGGTCCTTTGGCCATCCTGCATTATGATCAGCTAGTCCTGCATCATAATCTTCTGGTCCTTTAGCTTATCCTCAACCAGTTTCTCAACAAATCCTCACTAGGAACATCCTTAGTTCCCTCTGCACACTGAACCATATTAGTTCCCACAATTCAATATGAATCAAAAGTCTGTCAACTAGCCTTCACTGTGATCAAACAGTCCCTCTTGATAGTCTTCTCTGTTATTTCTGTGAACCACCTTGGTTCTTTATCTCATTCACTGTTACCAGAATTTGTAGACCCAGGCATGAGTCTACATTGAACTGGCGTTTGACTGGGCCCTTAAAAGTGGCAATCCACTTAGGCCATTCAACCATAGATCAATGTCTATGTGTTGTCTTTACTCACCCAGGTGATTAAGTCTGAGCTTTCAGTCACATAGTAATCAGCTCTACTTCCCAGAGGCCTGATCATACCAAGTTCTGCAGCTTGCTTCCCCAAGCAAACAGCTTTGGTGACACCTCTGAGCAAATCTATGCCCTCCAATGCTCACTTTGGGTTTCCCCCAAAGCTCCCATAGGGGCATAAACAAGGACACCCTACCAGTCTTTTAGGGGGGATGCTTGCTCATAGACCTCCTGTAAGTGTATTAGGGTACGGAGAGCCCTCAGAGCTCTTCCCCTCCCTGGCAGCCCGCGTTACCTGCCAGGGGTCCAAAACCTACTCCCTCCCAGACAGACAAAGTTCCCTGCTTGCTATTTCAGTCTTCATCCTTCTGCAGCCACAGTTCCCTGCTAGGTGAAGAACTATAGCCCAAAGCAGCCAATATCTTCTGCTGGATGGAGGCAACATATGCCTCTGGTAGTCCTTTGTTACCTACTAGCCAGGCCTTACTTACCCTAGTAGTCCTATGTTACCTCTAGGCTCATATTACTTACCCCTAGTAGTCCTATGTTACCTACTAGGCCTCTACCTGAAACAAACAATCAAACTTTTGCTTGGCCAACATTAGCCCCACCTGCAAACCACCAAACATGTGGATTGTCAAAGGTCTCCTGTTAATGTTGTCTCCTCAAAGCTTGTCAAGAAGCTCAAACTTCCACCTGACCTTAACTATCACCAGTCATATGGCCAGCTGGGCTATCCATGACTTGCACTATAGGGGCTTATTCTGCTCTTCTCATGTGGTTTGCAAGCTACTCTTGGCTGCGCCTGCTGTTGTCTTGGAGAATGAGAGTTATTATATCTTAGTTGGTACTCAATTTCTTAGAGAATACAATGAGATCATCAACTTAAAGGACAGCTACCTCTCTATCTTAGGGTAAAAGGTCCCTTTGTTCTTTGAAAAGCCAGTTAAAGTTCCAGGGAAGCGCCTCAAGACATGTGCCTTGAAATATCCCACTGGTGTTTTCACTTTAAAATACTGTACTATTCCTCCAATGTTGCAACCAAGTTTCAAGACTTGCCTGCTAATGTATCTTACAATAGACAGGGGGCGCTCAATGAGTTGCCTCTTGAGGTATCTAACAACATGAACTAATCTGATGGCAATATCAAATGGCGGTGCTCCATCCTAATTAGGAGCGCTACCAATTCAACTTGCTGATCCATGCACAAGTTATTCCTTGGCTTCAAACCTTACATGGAACTTCCCACTATGCCACCCCCTTGTGGCCTTGTGGCTTTCCCCATATGTTATATTAATCACAATATTCTACAATAAACAATACCTTATTCTTATTATTCTGTCCTTTCTATTAGACTGTTGTCTTCCCCAATTCCAAATACTGAATCTTAATTGATTCAGTTGCAACAGTGATAGCAGAAGTAGGTTTAAAACCTGCCTAAAACAAAATCCCCCCAATAAAGGATGGAGTAAGGGCCGTATGGCTACACCCCAACAAGAGACCTTCCTGCCAATCTCCAAGGGGGAAATCCCCAACGGGTATGTCATCTATCAAGACCAGCTAGCTCTCACCAGTGTGTACAATTGGCTCCGCCTTGGGCAGCGTGATGCCAGCGTCACCCCGCCCCAGTCAGACCTGTCCCAGTACATGCTCAACCTTCAGCTAGAATCCTTTGCTGGTGGCGTCAAAGGGGCCAACATTGTCAGTTGGCTCCAATCTACTGAAACCTGCCTTTGCATCTGTCAGGTCCCTGAACCCATGTGGGTTGCCACTGTGTCTGGTTGCCTCACAGGGCCTTCCGCTGTATGATTCACCAACTAGGCCAGTCAAGAACTCAACGTTACCTGGGTGGCATTCTAAGACGCCGCCAAGTCCCGCTACAGCAAAACCTTCCCCCCCATTGTTGTGAGAACTCCTCTTCTAGCAATCAAACAAACTGGTTCCGTTCCTGAGTACCTTGCTGCCTGGCAACAAGCTCTTGCTGCTGCCCCTAAAGCTGTGACCAATGGAAATGCAATGTTACTCACTCTCATCATCAATGGGTTAAAACCCCATATCTGCAAGTGGGTCTCCTTAGGTTGCTGCACCTCCATTGATGACTGCTGCAAGGCCATTGTGGAGGCTAACAACCAGGCCTCAATGGGCTTCCGCCGTACCAGTGATGCTCCATCCCAACCACGTACCACACCTGAAAGTGGCCACAGTCAAGTAGGCCGTGGCCAACCACATCAGCAGGATAATGGGACTAAACGCCCCCGCAAGGGGGAGCTTCAGCTAGTGCAGATTGAGGATCAGGGAAAACCTGGGAGTTGTAGCAACAAGAGGCCTTGCAACCCCACCTGACCCATCCTCTCAGTCCCTGCTTACAAAAAATCCCTGTGACTACAATATTCACAAAGCAAAACCCTGGACATCTTTCAAGTCCACAGTGACAACCCTGTATTGCAAGAAAGTCACTCCTCAAATAAAGCAACACACTTGTCCTATCCCTTCTGTTTCCCTGGGAACACCCACAAATGTTTGGTAGATACCAGGGCCAACCACACTATGGTGGACCAGGCGTTTGACAACTCTCAGCAATTAGACCAAGTACCCAGCAGGTTCAAAGCAGTACAAGTAGCTGACTCCTGCGGAATTGCCATCACCCACAAGACGTTACCCTTCTATGAGAATGGGGAACATCCAAGTTAAGCTCTCTGGGCCAATCATGGCAGGGCTCAGCCACAACGCAATTGCTGGTCTCAAATGGCTTTGGCACAAACTGTCCCTATATCAATTGGGATCCCTCTGTCATCACCCTCAGCAGAAATGGGGTGGGGTTCCAGATTTAACCTGTAGAAATGAGCAAGTTATTCCATGATACTGTGTTTTTCAGAATAACAGAGACAGGCTTGTACAATTTCAAGGGGGAGAAACTAGACTTTAACTAATGATCAGCTGAAGTTATCCACACTGAACCATCTGCAGTCCCTCCCTTGACCACCTCACCACCACCAGCGCTTTCTGCACTCCTTGAGGAGTACAAGGACGTATTCAGTGAGACACTTGAACAACTACCTCCTCCCCAGGAGATCTAGCACACTGTAAAACTTCAAGGATTGTTACCTAAAGCACGACCATTATACCATCTTACACCAAAGGAAAATGAAGCCCTCTGCCAGCACCTTGTGGACGCGCTCAATAAGGGCTTCATTTCCCCCTCTCTCTCCATACAGGGAGGCTGTCTTCTTTGTAGCTAAGAAGGACGGGTCCCTTTGCCTGGTCATAGACTACCGCGCCCTAAATGAGGTGACAGTTAAGAAAAAGTACCCCCTGCCGCTGATTGAAGACCTGTTTGATACACTTGCAGGTTCAAAGGTCTTTAGCAAGATTGATCTCACTGCAGGGTACAACCAGGTCTGCATTGCACCAGGGGATGAGGCAAAAACTGCCTTCCACACACGCTAAGGGTTGTTTGAGTGTTGCATCATGAACCTCAGAATGACCAACACTCCCTCCACCTTTGCCATGTTGATGAACAAAGCATTTGAGGATCTGATTGGAAAATGTGTGGTTGTGTACCTTGTCAACATTATTGTCTTCAATCAATATCAAACCACACACCTCCAACACCTCCGTGCTGTCCTTGACACCCTTTGGAAAAACCAGCTAAAAGCTAAACCCTCCAAATGCAAGTTCCTTGAATTGGAGCTGTTATTCCTTGGGCACACCGTCTCTGCCCAAGGGATAAAGCCTGACCTGCCAAAATCAAGGCAATCATCAGCATGCCGCCCCCCATTGATGTCAGTCAGGTGTGTACCTTCTTGGGCATGGTCGCCTATGTGCGTAAAGTCATCCCCAATTGTGGAGAACTTATTGAACCTCTCAGTGAGCTCCTGAACACTAAACATTGCTTTCATTGGACCCCTTTCAGAGATCAGGCCTTCAAGTTGTGGAAGCAAAGGCTCACAACAGCACCAGTACTGAAGTTCCCCAATCAAAACTGTCAGTACAAACTTGAGACCAATGCCTCTGAAAGGGCCATTGGGGGGCGTGCTAAGGGTAGAAACTGACAATGGTGTCTTCCTCCCTGTGGCATATGAGTCCAGGAAGCTTACTGACTTGGAACAACACTACCCCATCCATGATAAAGAATTGGCAGCTATTGTACACTGCATTGAGAAGTGTGCTGCTACCTGGAAGGAGCTATCTTCTCACCCCGCGTTCTGACGGACCACAAGTTGCTCCAGTACTTCAACATGCAGTCCCACTTGACACACCGCCAAGTAGGATGGGTTGAGTGTCTATCCCCCTACCAGTTGCGCATTGAGTACAAGCCTGGAAAGGAACTTGTCACGGCTGATGCTCTTTTTCAACTCTATGTAGCGTCCATCATTGGGGACAATGGTTTGGATCCAGATTGGCCCATGCTTTGCCTTCACCCTGAGGCAACTTGCTACGGAGGCCTTAACTTGGTCACCATCTCCAAGTTGAAGGACAACAAAATTCAGTTCACCACTGATGCTAGTAACTACTGCCTCTGGGCAGAGACAGATGAGAAGACATCTTACATTCCCACCACGCAACAAAAGGACACAATACTACACTACCACCACACCTTGGGTCATATCAGAGGACATAACCTCTTCAAAATCATGAAACATAAGGTTTGGTGGCCGTGTATGCTCCAAGACATATTGGATCTACTCAAAACATGTGTGTTGTGCAAAAAGAACACGTCCAAACCTGCCTACACCCCCAAGTCTGTCCTGTCCATCAAGGCCATGGAACCCTTTGAGCAGTGGGCCCTCAACATTGTGGGGCCACTCCCCAAAGACAGACTGGGAAAGAAGTACATTATCACTGCCATCAACTACTTCACTTGCTGTCCAGTGGCCTAGGCAACAACTAACCACACCACCACCATCACCTGCTTTATTGGCAAGGAAATTGTGGCCTGCTTTGGGCAACCCAAACGTCTCATCACAGATGGCGGCCCCAAACTTGTTGGGCATGTCATGAAGGCATACTGCGCCAAGAACGCACTTAAACATATAATTACAACTCCCTATCATCCTCAAGCCAATGGACGTGTGGAACAGTTAAATGGCTCACTGGTTCAATTGATTGCCAAGCTCTCACAAGAGCACCCTAACACCGCATGGACTGAACACCTGCCCACTGCTCTACTTATCCTGTGACCAAGAATCAACAGGGGCACAGGGCTCAGCCCCAGTACCCTGGCCTTTGGGACACCTGACAGTCTGATAGGGGTTAAACAGGGAAAGCTACAGTCCAAGGTTCCTGAAAAGCCTCCCCTAGTAACAACTCCATCCCTAGACCAATGGAGTGCCAAAGACCAGGAAATCAAACACAAGAATATTTCAGGAGGGACAAAGCACCTCAAATCTAGATACACCGTAGGTGACCCCGTCTACACCCTCAATCCCAATTCTGCCAAGTTGGAGCCCAACCACCTAGGGCCCTTCAAGATAGCTGCAGTCTATGACAATCACATTTATCAACTTGAAGATGCCCAAGGAAACACCAAGAAGCTTCACCATGATTGCTTGCGCCCCTGCCACACCATCCCCACACAAAAGCTATTTGTGCGGACCTTTCAAGACCTTCCAAGACCTTCCAAGACTCTGGTCTTGGTGTCTGACAGCAAGCAGGGGGCAAGGGGGGTATTGCAACCAAGTTTCCAGACTTGCCTTCTAAGTTATCTTAAAATACACAGGGGGCACTTGATGAGTTGCCCCTTGACATATCTAACAACATGAACTAATCTGATGGCAATATCAAATGGCAGGTACTTCATCCTAATTAGGAGTGCTACCAATTCAACTTGCTGATCCCTGCACAAGTTATTCCTTGGCTTCAAACCTTAAATGGACTTCCCACTATGCCACCCCCTTGTGGTCTTGTGGCTTTCCCCATATGTTATATTAATCACAATATTCTACAATAAACAATACCTTATTCTTATTATTCTGTCCTTTCTATTGGACTGTTGTCTTCCCCAATTCCAAATACTGAATCCTCATTAGTTCAGTTGCAACACCAACATGAAGTGCCCTCCTATGGCTTGTCCTGCGTCTGAAGGGATTCATCTCTTGGTCACTTCTTCTGTGACTATTCCTACTGGGTCTCAGGCTATCCTAGACTCCCAAATATTGTATAAGCTACCTGAGTGTACATTCCTAGAGTTGTAATCTCCTCCCTTGCTAGGACGCAATGAACCCTATCTCTGTCCAGAAATCTTGGATGTCTCTCATAAAGACCCTGTTCAAATGCTGGTTGCCAACTCTACCACTCTTCTCATACATGTGTCTAGAGGTCAGATTGTTGGCTATGACAGGTTGTTGAATGCTCCTGATGTCCTATCACTACATCCCTTTGGTACGTTCCAGGACTTTAACTTACCTGAGGATGAGCCACAAGTCCTATCATTGTTCACCACTCAAGACTTCCCGCAGATATCTCTGGTTCAACTGAAAGAGGTGCTTGACATACTGGATCAGTTTTTGGATATCTTTTCTAAGGATAGCACTGATTATGGTTTAGCCAAAGGCGTCATTCACCAGATTGATACTGGTGATGCTCCCCCCTTTTGTGCTAAACCCTATTGCCGCAGTCAAGTAGAGGATGCTCAGGTGTCTAAAGAGCTCAAACAATTTTCTAGACGCTGGACTGCTTGCTCCTTCCTAAAGTCTATGGGCCTCTCCATTGCTCATACTGAAAAATAAGGATGGAAGTCATTGTATTGTGATGGACTACTGACACCTGAATTCCTTAATCAAAAAGGATTCCTACCCCTTACCACGCATTGATGATGCTCTCTGCTGCCTTGGGGGCTCCAAGTTCTTCTCTGCCATGGACCTAGCCTCTTGATACTGGCAAATCAATCTATCTCCTAAGAATAGACAGAAGGCTGCGCCCATCACTTCCAAAGGATTGTTTGAGCCTACACAAATGCCACAAGGACTCTGCAATGCTCCAGTACTTTCCAACAAGCCTTTTAGGGAATCAACCCTGATCTGGCGGCTTGCTAGCGTTTGGGAACTGGCAGGTTATGGACTGGGTGGGCAGGGCCCACCAAAAGATTGGCGCTAACTTAATGAGATAGGACTTTGACTTGCCTACCCACAACCACAGACCGGCAGCAGGGACCTAAGTATCTATTACTCCTGTGAGAGTAATATATACAATTCCAAAAAGCTTGTTGGTATGGTCCAGTGGGAGCTCAGTGGTGGCAAAAGGCATGGGTTTGGGGGTGACAGGTGGTTCCATGTCACTTTGGTAGGTAGGGAGGAAGTTGTATTTATCTCTAAACAGGCGGGATTTGGTAATGTACCAAGGGCCTTCTTGGTTGTATCTGGTTAACTCTGTAGTTCTGGCCAAGAAATCCTGGGCTAGTATGTTGTTTGCGGTGTAGTCCTTGTACTCAGGCTTTAAGGGGTACTCTGTGAAATGAACAGGTCCAAAGGGAGCACCTGTCAGGCGGTACGTAGCGGACAGGCTGGAAGGAGGATCAGATGATCTTTTAGTTAACTGGCAGATGACAAGAATAAAATATGGCAATAATTGGGGAAGCCAATATCTCATAACCTTTATTTAAAAATGACAATGTGGGTTGCTCTTGGCCTGGCAGGTATTTATACCACACTTCCAGGCTTCAATTCCTGGTTGAATTTTCTGGGCTTGGGCAGGTTGGCATCAGGGGTCTTAGATGACAGTGTGACGCTCAACACTGGTGGATTGCCACTGGCTGCTTTGGGACAAGAAGACTTCAAATCCTTCTGTTTATCAATTTGGGTATTGGGTGCCTCTTCAGTTTCATTGCCTCCTCCAGGGCTTTAGGGAGTTTGGAATGGCTCTCATTGAGAAACTTGTGCATTTTACCAGGCAAACTGTTGGTGTTGGTCGTTGGCACCTTGGGGAAATTCCTGGTGTCTTGCACTGGCAGTTTGCTTGTGGAATCCTGCAGGACAGCTAAGGGTTTGGGTCCTGACAGGCTGGCAACAACTTTATCCATCAGTAGTGGGTTATTGGGTTCCCAAACTATGGATCTGGTGGTTTGTGAAGGGTTTTTTCTAGGGTTTGACTCTGGTTTTGTATTTTGAGATTTAGGAGCATCCAAATTGTCATTCCTGAAGAGCCATGGACTCCATCCTCTGTGATTTGAAGCTCTTGTATGTCCTAGTGTACTTAGATGATATAACTGTTTTTGATACTACCTTTACCAACCACCTGGCCCATCTCAAGGAAGTGTTCATAAATATTTGTGAAGCTGGACTTAAGTTAAAGCCATCTAAGTGTGCCTTCTTCAAGGAACGCCTTAAATTCTTAGGACATGAGACAACTCAGACTGGAATTTGTCCCATGACTAAGAAAGTTAAGGTCATCAACAAAATGCTTCCGCCCACCAACCTACAAGAAGTCCAAGTCTTTCTGGACATGATGGGATACTACAGGCAATTCATCCCCAATTTTGCTGATAATAGCAAGCCCTTGGTCCATCTGTTGTGTAATGTCCCTTTCAAATGGACTACCAGCCAGCAAAAAGCCTTTGAAACTCTCAAGCAAAAACTCAAAGAGGCTCCCATCCTAGTATATAATGACTATTATAAGGAATTCATCCTATATACTGATGCTAGTGACCTGGCTATTGGGGCTATCTTGTCTCAATTGGATGATGAAGGTGTGAATCACCCTGTAGCTTATACCTTTTGTATCCTGAATAAGCATAATAAAAATTACAGTGTGACCAATAAGGAGTGCCTTGCTGTGCTGCATGCTGTTAAGCAGTTCTGTCATTACGTGTATGGCATCCATTTCACTGTAGTTACTGACCACACTTTGCTCAAATGGCTACAGCAACTCAAGAAACCAGAAGAACAACTAGCTAAATGGGCTCTCCACTTGCAAGGGTACAACTTCACTGTACTGCACTGCCCCAGGATTCAACATCAGAATGCTGATGGACTGTCCAGAATGCCCATCCTTACTCTACACCCTGCTGAGGCTGACAGGCTGTATGATATAATTGAAAATCCTTCTTTGTGGGAGAACAAGACAGAAGAAGTTTGAGTTGCCCTTACTAAGTTATCTGAAGACACCTATATTTGTGGCAATCAGCTTTTCAAGAAAGTACAAGATCACTACTTGCCTTATATAAGACCTAGACTTTGCCTTTTGGTGATGCTTCAAGCTCATAAAGAGACAGGACACAGAGGCGTTGCCAATACTCATGCCTGGCTCCAGAAGAATTACTTCTGGAAAAATCTTTACCTGCTGGTTCCAGATGTTATTGCTAGTTGACATGATTGCCAACTCCAACAACCTAAAGTCACTGCTCATGAGTTCAAGCTAGTCCCCCCTCAACACGCATTTAAAACTGTCAGTATTGATGCTGTAGGACCTCTCCCTTGCTCCTGCTCTGGTTTTTGCTTTATCCTAATTGCTGTTGATCATTTTAGCAAGTGGTTAGAAGCTCCCCTTACTAAAGACATCACTGCCAAGACAACTGCTACCTCCTGCCGTAAGATGTATTCTTCTGCCACGGCTGCCCTCAAGTGTTGTTGTCTGATAATGGGACTAACTTCAATGCCAAGTCAGTAACCTCTGTGATTGAAGCCTTGGGTCTCATCAGTCCTTCTCTGCCCCCTATAATTCTTCCACCAAACTGGGAGGTTGAGCATGCAAACTCAACTTTGGTTTCTATCATAAGGAAGCTCACTTACTCTGATGCTGCCAACTAGGATCTATACTTACCAACTGCTCTCTTTGCCTATTATCTTAGCAAACATAGTGTCACTGTGTATTCCCCTTTTGCTATGCTGTATGACTGTGAAGCCACTACTTTGTTGCTCTTGGGGCCCCCCTACTGTCCTCTGATAAGGCCATGAACCCCAATGAGCATATCAAGGATCTAGTCAATCAAATCATTGATATCCAGGCTTCTGCCTACACGTCTGCCTATAAGACCAAGCTGCTAGAGCTCTCCCCTGACAATGTTGGGAGGTCCCCCTGCCTGAATTCAACATTGTGGACCATGTTCTCTACTATTAACATAGAGCAGGAGGACAAGCCCATAAGCTAGACTTGTTGTGGATTGGGCCCTAGAAAGTGACCTTCAACGAGGGTCAGAGTATACTCTAAAACTCCTCTTTAGTGATCAACTGTTTGCTTGTGTGCATGCCAAGTTCCTCTGCAAGTACCACCCCCTAAGGCCAATCTAGAGGGGGGCAATGTTGTGAATGCTGCCATTCAGCATGTTTTGATTTCACCTTTGTTGGGTTATTTTGGGGACAAATCCCTCTCTTTTGCTTTTGTCCTTCAAAATGAGGCTGCCTCTGAATTGGGTAATACAATTGTTCAGTTTCCTGATTCTGCGCAACTCACTTGCCCCACTCATGCTTGTGGCAAGTGATCCTATTGTTCATGTACTGTTTTGTGGTAAAGCTACATAGTAAATAGTCCCTATCTTTATAACCAATAAAATTTAAGTTCTATTCACATTTTTGTCTTTGTGTCTCCATGTACTTCAGCGCCGCTCTAACCACATCTAGCAGATATTATTTATTCAGGGCCACAAGATGATTTCATGGCTTTCCCTTCAATTCTAACCAAGACTTAGTACAAATCCAATCCTAAGGTTAGGATTTCCTGTTGTGACTCAGTGCCGCGCCTCAGATCACAACAGGAGGCATCCTAGAAGACCACAAAAGGAAGCTCTGGGTCCACATGTTGCAAGACTGGAAAAGACAACAAAATAGCCTTGACTGCTTCAAACACTT
This sequence comes from Entomophthora muscae, assembly GCA_014839935.2. NCBI lineage: Eukaryota > Fungi > Entomophthoromycota > Entomophthoromycetes > Entomophthorales > Entomophthoraceae > Entomophthora > Entomophthora muscae. Next base: position 1,242,625 of record QTSX02002841.1, on the reverse strand, counting down.
CTGCACACTCAGGCGTCCAGACTAAAGTTGTTTTTCCGCTAGCCAAATACAAGGGGGCCGCCACTTCAGACAAATGAGAGGTAAACTTTTTCAAGAAGGTACAGGTACCCAGGAAACTGCAAAGTTGGGATACTGTTACAGGAGTAGCATACTTGCAAACTGCTGCTTCCTTGTCAGGGGCAATAGTGTGACCATCCTCAAAAATAATATTATCCAAAAAGGTAACCTTACGTTTAAAGAATTCACACTTACTTCTTTTGATGATCAAATTAGCCTGAATGATACGCTCTATAACTGCTGACAGATGGGCCTTATGAGACTCTTCATCTGGAGAAAACACCAATATGTCATCCATGTATACAATGGCACATATTGTCATGAATGACATTTCAATACTTGTATTGAAAACCTGGGAATCAAACCCCAGGTCTCAGAAAAAGCCTTGTTACAACCAGAATAGACAGGAGCCAGCCAGACTGTAAGTTGGGCCAAACTCTGGACCGCCATAGATATCTTGCTCCAACCAGGAGGAACAGAAGCCTGCCAACCTGCCAAGTGTCAAGACTGAAGGTTTGAAATCAATATTGAAACCCCTGGAATCAAACCCTGGCCCTCCAAAGGCTACTTGAGTCACACAAAATGGACGGAAACCTGCCAACTTGCTAATTTGCAGATCTGAGTTGTCAAATTACTCTGAGACCTGCCAGACTCTTAAATACAATATCCCAAATGGACGTCATATTGCTATTAACCACGTGCTTCCAAAGACCCAGACCTATGCTGAAGCTGTAGCTGTAGCTTGCCTTAAGGAGGTTACAACAAGGCCTTCTGCCAGTCTTGCAAATGATCACCACTAATGATAGTCTCCATTCCAGAATGGGTAATACAATTTGACTGCTAAGGTGATGTGGTGAATAGCATCAGTTGAATAAAGCATTGCCACTTCTGTTCATCAGAGCAAGCACAACTAGGATCTGCCGCCTGCAAAACCAGAAGCCAAGGACTAAGCTCTGCCAGTGAATCATCCCCAGACCTGAAGTCTTCAAAAAGTGAAGAAGCAAAACCACCTGGTATAAAAGCCCCAGCGGTATGGGGATGACCTCATTGTCATTTTTGATAATAAAGTTTTATGAACCTTTGGTTCAAACTAAATCCTACCTTATCTAGTCTTAGTGATCTTTCATCTCAACTCTGGCAAAGTAGACAATCAGGCAACCACCCCCCTCCAGAGACCAACCTGCCAACCTGCATCAGGCACTATACTGTCCCCCTGGAGCCCCCTTTGAACCTGTGCATTTTATGTAATACCTGCACAAGCCCGCCTACTCAGAGTATGACTTGTAGATCATTCTCATTACCAACCCCTTGGCCAGAACTAGAGATATTGAATACATAGGACACAAAGGAAAGAGAATTGGGGTGCCACCCCTATTGTTCAAAGACAAGTCAATTATCTACCTGCATAATTTGTCCCCATGACTCTGCCCTTAACCCCGCAGCCCAACTTCCCAATTGATCCCCCCACTGCCACTGAGACCACGTCCACTCAACTGTTTGGAGTACTCTACATTACTTTGACGGGAATGATAGACACTATGGTGCCCAACTCAGGGCCCTGGTCCTTTCTTGGAAATCTTTATCCTATATTATCAAGTTAGCACCCATCCTATGGTGGGCATTACCCACTGACCCGACCGTACTCTGTCCTGAGTCAACCAATGCCTCTACCAATGCCTGGCTTCCTGAAACATACACCCAGGAGATCTCCCAAAAATGAGTCAATTAACTGCTGAAAGCAAGCCAGGGCATATTTTAATCCAAAAGGCATAATGCAGAGCTGAAAGATACCTTTCTTTGTTCTGAACGCCATCAACCACTCCATTCTGCTATCCTAATTGGATTGAACACATCCAAAAGATCAAGTTTTGAGAAAATCTTAGCCTTTTCCAACACACTGAGAAATTTGTGTTTTGAGAGGCAAAGGGTAGGGGTCAGGAATTGTGATGTTGTTCAAATTTCCATAGTCAACACAAGGTCTAGAAGACCCATTAGATTTTTTAACAAACAACAACAGAGAGCAAATTGACAAAGCCTTCTTGAAGATATATCCCTTTGCCAACATATCACAAGTCCACTCTTCCAAGCATGTGTCCTCCTTTAAAGTCAAAGGGTAAATAGGAGACACAATACAAATCAGATCAACAGAAACTTTAAAGTCAAAGTCAAACTGAGTATGCTTGGGGAGAACCTCACCCCTAGTGGCGTCAAATGCCATGTACCAAGGCTAAAGACATGCCAGTAAGTATGAACTCACAGGTGTAGGAACAGGAACCAACTGGATTGTCTGGGAAGACTGCTCTAATTTAGATATACCCAATAATAGTATACAAATGGTAGTGCCTGAAAAGTGGTCCACTTGTAATTCATTTTCTTTTAGCAGAGTTGAAACATTATTGTCCTGCCACCAGCCTACTCCTAAGATGATAGGGTGCATAAGAGTAGAGCATATGGAAACCTGTGCAGTAAAGGATTGACCCGTGACTACAAATGTCACTAGTTTCTTAAGTTGGAAAGATGTAAATATTTGAAAGTTTCCACCCCTAACCAGCATTCTAGGATGATACTTAAGCTGTAAAAAATTGGCAGTCTCAACACTCATGAAATTCTCAAAAGCACCAGTATCCAAAAGAATGGCTGGCTGGAAGATAGTTTACCTGTTATTGATGCTACCATAAAACAAAAAGTAACCAGAAGTGGATTTATTTGCTGCGAAAATGCAACCTCAGCAGGATCTTGTTTCTCTCAGTGGTATGGATGGTGTCTAAGGAGGCAGGGTGCTCCTGAAAGTAACACAAAATCATTTCTTGGATAGCTTCAGGGAGGACAGGACAATCACAATCAATGGGGACAAGAGGCAACTCCTTGGACTTGACTACCAAATATTTTGCAGGCACAACATGTTAAAGCATAACTAACAAACTCTTGGTGGTTGCCACCATTGGCGCTTTGTTTACCTCAGCAAGTTTGTTCAAAATTGCCAATTGCAACTGAGAAAAAACATAAGGGGAGCAATCACAACTCTGACTAGTCAAAGTTACTGCAGAACAATCACCAGAAAACCAGGATCCTGCAGTAGGTTTGGCTTCAATTTCCATAGCACCTTGTTTAACAGTTGACAGATTTGAGACCAGATAAAGAATTTGGCTTATTAAGGCCTCAGTTGTGGTTAACAGGGAATCCCAAACTGCCAAATCTTGGGCATTCTGGTCAACTTCTAACTACAACACTAAGAGCTTATTGATTTTGGGAACATCAATCCTACAGAAGTAGGCAAAAACTGAGGAAGTAATACCAAGAGCAAAGTAGTACCCTGCTGGAAGGCATACAACTTATGATATACTTTGAGCTCCTCAATAGATACACACATTATTTAACAAAGGGTATAAAGATGTCCATTCAGTTAAAACATGTGGTTTGTGCTCCACCTCAGATAACAACCATTCACAAGCATTCTCTGAAACCTTTGTCATCACATGGTAAACTTGAGATTTGTGACTAAGGATAGAACTGGAATAGAATGATAAGGCTGACAAAACTTTACACGGAATTTCATTAGTGGGTGGAGCAGGAAAATAATCCAGGCACCAAAATGACATGACACAACGGAAATAAGAAACAGAAGATCCAGTCTCAACAGCCATTACCAGAGATGGAAACCACAAATTAAATAAGAGCTCAAACTGAAACCTCAGAAAGGAGCCAATGCAAATAAACATTTTAAATGTAGATATCTCAACAGAACAGGAGAAAAGAAACACAAATTCATGACAAACTACTTCTAAAAACTCAGACATAGAAGAGTTGAGTAATGTGACAGAAATTGTTGGATAATAAGAAGCTGTCTCCAAGTGGTGGGGAATCACCACCCAAATCCAAATGGAGTTAATGATTAACCACTAACGCAGCTTCAGATACTTTTTTGTGAAATTTCCAAATGAGATACTAGGGTTAAGCAAAATGATTAACTCAAACCAAAAGAGCCCAAGATAAATGGCCTGCAAGAGAATCAGAGTTTCTTTAGCATAGAATTTGGGACATTGAAAAGGTTTACCTGTCTCAGTTTAAGATTTGGCAGGAAAGACACCAAGATTCTGGGGCATTGGAGTAACGTTAGGCAACAGCGCCCATGTTGACACTTTGTTGACATGGCCACTGTTGACTCAAAACTCTAATACTCCTATGTTTTTTGCTAGTTGTGCTAGCTTAATTTTTTTAAAGCGTTCAGGGGTGTAAACCCAGAAAACACGACAAAATTGTGGCCATCTTGACACAATTTAATATTGAGCTTAATAAAAAACTTGATTTAACCAAATTTTTCCTTTACATTTACTAATAAAAATTAGCTTATTTTTTATTTGTTTCACAGCGTAAAAGTGTCAATGTTGACACTTTTTAAGCATAACTTATTTTTAATAACAAAACTGACGCATCTACAACAAAGAAATTAAGTGTGCATTTAAAATATTTTTTATTGAATTATTATATTGAAAAAGACAGTGTGCATACATTTAATTGTTGAAAAGTTCATGTTATAAATATAAATGTGGCACTTATTACGGCTTTAATATATTAAGTGGATTGGTGGCTAATGGCAATCCAATAATTTAAGCGTGAGTTACTATGTAAGTTACTATAGAATTTATTATTAAAAATAATGTCAAAACTCATATATGTTGTTTATTTGCTTGTGATCATCCCCTGGGGTGGAGTTAAGCAAATTAGAGTGGCGCAATTAAGCCTAGATTAATATGTCACCTCATATAAAGAATGTTGTAAGTGATGTTGTCGACACTTTACCATTTTTAATACTTGAATACAACTTCTTAACAACATCATATAAGTGCAATGGTAAAATATCATATTACCACTACCCAAATATAATTTTTTAATAAAGAAATAAAGAACCTTGATACTTTTTTAACTTACTTTCATATGTTTTTTTTTAATTTTTATATGTGAAAAAACACACAGAAAACGGGTAATTTTTGCTAGCCTGTGTAAATTTCATTAAGTGTACTATGAAAAAACATAGTAAATTTTTAAAAAAACGTTGATAGTGATAATGTCATCAAAAATAATGTCTACAATTTTTGTAATTGACAGTGATAATTCAGCTTTTTTTTACTAATTGTCACTCATAATGTCAATGTTTTCAGTTCTCACATATAAAACTTTATGTTTTACATAATAAAAACTTCTCATTTTTTGATATGTTGTATTTTTGACTTTGTTCTTTCATATACCCTAATTTTTAAGATAAAATCTAAATCTAAATATAATACTTTTGCATATTTCTCTTAACTTTTAACTTGTTATTTAAAACTATAATAAAATAAAAATTATACAAGTATTTTTTACCTTTTAAATGCCAATAAAAACCATCTAAGATTTAATTTTTATATATTGTGCTTTTTAAGCTGTTTTTTTACATACATTGCTTTATTTTAAACCATTCTACTTATTATTTTAGGATAAAAACACTTCCAAATAGCCCAAAGGAACCAAGCGTCCTTCAAAGCCAACCAAATTCACCAAAAATAAGACTGTCTCATCAAAGAAGGCCACCCCCAAACCATCCCCAAAGCTCTCCCCTGAGCCCTCTCCTGAGAAGAGACCTTCTCACTCCACTGGGGGAGAGGAATCTGATGGCTCTCTTACAGAGCACAGTTTCTACAATTTGGCTTCTGACAAGGAGCCAACCAAGAAGAAGTGCTCAGCCCAAAAGTCCCCACCCAAGGATAAGTCTCCTGCACATGAGGAGCACCACAATAAGCCCCCTTCTGCTTCCCCACCCCTGCCAAACTCCCCCTGTCAGGCACCCACTCACTAGGAAGTAATTTCCCTAGGTGGTGAAAGATTGCATAGGGATTTAATCCAGTGACCAAAGATCCCACAGGCAAGGATACCATGCCTAAATGGAATAATTCTCCAAAGATTTGGTATCTGCCTAGCAGAGGGTTGAAGCGTCCCAAGAAGAAGTATGCTCCCAAATAACACAGTAAGAAAGCCAAAGCCAAAGGGCAGAAAACTTGGGGTTCAGGAACCTGGGTTGTGGATCCATAGTTATTGGTCTCTTCTTGGACAGGTGGGTTGTGTGATAGGGGTGTTGCGGTATACCAAACTCCATAAATAAGACAGGACCAAGAGCTGTCTAAGAATTGGGATTCTGGTGTGGTACCTGAATCAGCGCGCAATCCCATCAAAGTGCTGGCCAACACCATTGTCAGCAGGACTATCCAAAATAACCATTTATACCCAAGAGACTCCATAAGAGGAGTCTTGGTTAATCTCATGGTTTGGATTTTAAAGGCTTAATTCAAGTAAAAAGGTGAGCAAAAATAATTCACTGTGGGTGAATGTATACTTTATTGATTGAGAAATAAAAAGATCATAGCCTACCAGCTTATATAGAATGGTAGTAAAAGATAAATTGGAGGTAACATAAAGGAGATCATCCCCGATGGGGATGAAAATGGAGAAATTTGGAGATCCTGTGCAGTTAGAATTAAAACTAGAATTATTTTAAGTTACTCTAGTTAATATGCTTAAACTCAGTTTCCTTAAAACAACCCTTTGAAAATTAACCCTAACACAGCAGGGAAAAGCAGGAGATGACCAGCTATTCCCCAGTTAAAACTGGGGAAGGAGAGCAGGAACTAGGAACCAAAACAGAGGACAACAGCCAAGCCATACAGAAACCAAGGTCAAAACCAACATCAGCATCATTGAAATGCTTAAAAGGATCCATCAAAAGGATTTTCATAACAGCTGATTGGCTGGAATTGCTATTTGAAGGTAATGATTTATCTTAAGCAAAACTAACGGTTTCTTTAAGTAATTGACAGTCATTGCGGACAGAAGAAGGCCCAGGTTCAAACCCTGTTGTTGAATAATCAACATCAGTAGCAATATTGAAGCCAGTATTAACAGGTAAAAATGAACAGTTACCACCAACTACCTTAATTATTTTAGGAGATTCAGAAGACATCAAAGGAGAAAGGCTATCTTCTTTTAAACCAAACAATAGATTGTTGTCAGGAGTTATACCAAGTGCATTCCTGACACCCCCCTTCAAGCTCATCTGGGGAGGATTTAAAGCCCCGCCCCAATTACTTCCCTGGCTTCTGCCATGCTCCTGCTGGCCCCTGGAACCCTCTGTTGGCCCACAACATCTGCAACATTGACGGCAAATTCATGTTTCCCTCTTCCTTGCCCAAATACTTTCCAATTATGAGCGTAAAGGGTGGGCCAGCCATGGTGGCCAACAGGTATATCTTCAGCTGCAATAATGCCAACCAGGGCTTCAAGAGCCAGTACTATACCTGCAAGGACTGCTCCTGCCCAGTGCGGCTCAACACTGAGCGCTGGGACTTAGTCCAAACCATCAAGGGCAAGCATACCTGCATCATTCCCAACACCACCATAGCCCACCTTCTCAAGTGGTATCTGGTACAGGTGATGCTCACCTCCAAAGATCTTTCTGCCACCCAGCTGGCTGTGCTTGCTTGAAAGTACCTCTCCCCAACCAATTTGAAGAAAGTTCCAACTCACAATCAGTTGATCAAGTTTGTAAGTGATAGGCGTCAAGCCTCAAACCCCATGGTCAAGAGTGCCACCAACATCAAGGACCTTATCCTCACAGATGCCCTCAAGAAGATGGAGGATAGTGAGATGTTCCTTCTCCATGACAATGGGCAGGAAGTGGAGGATAGAATTATAGCCTACACCACAACCCAAAACCTGGAGCAGCTGAACACTGCTACCACCTTGCTGTGCAACGGCACATTTGCTACTTGCCCCTCCCTATTCAAGCAGCTTTGGGTCCTGCATGGGCAGCTCAATGACCAGGTTATCCCCCTTGTCTTCTTTCTTCTTCCTGGTGCCAAGGCTGAAGTCTACACCAGAGCCTTCAAGATTGTCCGGGATGCTTTGAGCTCCCTTCCCACCAACCAGCCCCCCCTCCCACTCACGCCACAAGGGCAAATCCCTCCTCTGCTGAGAAGAATGAGTCCACCATAGCCACTAAGCAGCTAGCTCATGTGCGCTCACTTGGGCCAAAGATTATCATAATGGACTTTGAGCAAGCTCAGTTCAGAGCCTTTGAGGCCACCTTTGATGGAGAAGTCCAGGGCTGTATCTTCCATTTTAGGCAGGCCCTCATCAAGAATCTCAAGAGCAAGAAGGAGCTTTTCAACAAGTATCTTAACAATGGTGAGGGGAGTGCTGCTTTGCCCTGACTCATTTTGCTGCCTTGGCTTTTGTGCGCCCAGAGCATACTGGGCTTGGCTTTGAGGCCCTCCTGGAGGACGCTTACATCAAGAAGCACTCCATTATCTTCAAAGGTTACTTGGATTACTTTGAGCGCCAATGGGTGGGCAAGAAGATGACTGCCCAGAGAGCTAAGAGCGGGGCCACTGCCCCTTGGAACTGTCAAGGCGCCTGCCTCAAGGGGGAGATGAAGACCACCTCTAGACTTGAGGTTTGGCATAAGCACCTGAAGGTGAATTTTAGGTCAACCCCCAAATATAACCAGTTCTTCTCTAAGCTACAGGAGGAGAAGGCCTGGACTGTCTCCAAGTTCTGCAACCTGGTCAACCAGGTGGCCCCCAAGAAGCAAAAGTCCAAGGAGCAGGACTACCAGGAGGACGTGCAGAAGGTGATAAAGAAAAAGTACAAGGCGACAGAGATTAAGAAGTACCTTGAGGATGTTGCCACTGCTCTTGCTGGTGGCTTTAATTAGCTTAATAAACCTTGCTTTGCCTATATATTTTTTACTTTTAAATCTTTAATTTTTTAATTTATTTATAGTGTACTAATCTTTTTAGGTATAAATGATAAGTTTCAGATACAGTTTTAATGTGGTTTAGTAAGAAATATCTTATATTTTGTTAATCTATCTTTAAGCTATGAGAAATTTTCAGTTATGCTTATATAAAGTATAATAAATTAAAATTAGAATTTTCTTATATATTTTTAGTTATTATGATATTAAATAAATTTATTTTTGGTTCATTGGAATTTTAATTTTTATGGGAATAAAAAATAAATTTTATAATAAAGAGTGTAATTTACATAATAGACTGAAAAATAGTTGCTTATATCTCCTTATTCTTATTACTTATGATAATTTTTTATTGCAGTTTTGAACTTTCTGGGGTCATTTTAGTTTATTAAAGTATTTTAAAATAATTTTGTATATTAAAAATGTCCAGGGTAAAGTGTTATGTTAATTAAAAAAGTGTCAACATCCAGGAAACAACATTAAGTAAAACTGGGTCGTCACTTTACTATAGTGTCAACATAAAAGTGTCAACATGGCCACTGTTGACATTATTATTGTTTACATGAGCAATGTTGCCTAACTTTAGGAGGCACCACCAACAACAAACCCAAGGCAGTGCCTCATCTTCCAGTAATGATCTAGCTTAGAATCAGATTGTGGGAATGTAGTGCAACAATCCAACTACAGGATGCATTTTAAAACGTAAATTAGACCAAGGGATATATGATTTTTATTGAGTAAATTTTGGGAGGACTCAACTCTTAGAGTTGAAACAGTGAAAATTATTCAATATATATCAAAAATTGACTATGCAATACCACCTGGATCCTGGGCTCCTATCTTCCACATTTTTAAGTGAGTATCTAGTCCAGTTTGCAAAGAAACCTTGAGTGACTAACTTCTGATGACTATTCTGATTAATAAGCCCATATCTGGTGATCCTCAAATTACGCCAATTTATCAACATCAGTTTGCAGGGGGAATCAGATTTGGGTGGAAAACTGGAGAAGCTGTAACCCATTTTCAATCAACTGTTTGATTCAAATCTGTTAAATTGGTTAATTTTGTTATAGTTTTCTAGCTTTTTGAGCCTTCCTACTTGGCCAAATAATTCCGGCATTATGGAATCTACTGTGACATTACCCTCTGCTTTAGCCCAGGGCATGATACCACCATCTTTGAGATGGGATAAGGAGAAGTTATTGTGGGCAGACAGAAGTTTTATTGCTGCTAAGGTAAGCTTGGGGTGGCCAATGGCAGTTGGGTTGCAATCATAGAACTCTTGGATAAGATCTGGCAAGTTAGAGCAATCATAGTGGGGAACCCATGAGTTTTCAGAATAAGGATAACCATTCCATGACACCAAATACTCTAGATAGCATTGATTCTTACAGGAAGCCAGAATACAATTTAGCTCATACTAAGGTTCTCCTTCCACAATAATGAGTTGGGAAGAAGGAGTCTCCGTATCCTTAAAGGGAGTAAGAAGGCATTCACAGAGGGTGTGGAAAATCTTAAAAGAGGTCAGTAACTCCAACTGTGTCATGAATGACATTTCAATACTTGTATTGAAAGCCCAAGAGTCAAACCCCAGTTCCCTGAAGGCGGATCAAACCCTCCAGGACAGACCAAGAAGCTGCCAATCCGTTAAATCACAGGCTCAAATTGTTAAATTACCCCGCAACCCGCCAGCCTGCTACAGAGAATTCCCTGAATAGTTGCCAGTCTGCCACCAAACTGGTGCCAATAAAGACCCATACCTGCAAAGGAGATATACCCTGGCTAACAGAGGATGGGGAAGGACCTACTGCCAACCTGCCCAACGCCAATACTGGAGTTTTGAAACCAATATTAGAAACCCTGGAATTGAACCCTGACCCTCCAAAGACTACTCAATTCATACAAAGTGGACAGGAGACCGCCCACTTGTTAAATTGCAAACCCAAGTTAACAAGTTACTCCAAGACCAGCCAGTCTCCCAAGGACAATTCCCCAAATGGTCATCAGATTGATGCCAACCTTGAGCCACCAAAGATCTGAACCTATACAGAGGTTGCAGCTTGCTTTAAGGAGGTTAAAAAAACTATTTTTAACTCTGCCAATGGCCACCATCAGCTGCCAGTCTTCCGTCCAGAATGGGTAGTACAATTGAACTACTCAGGTGACGTGGTAAACAGTAGCAGCAGAACAAAGCATTACCACTTCTATTTGCCAGAGCAGCCACAACCTGGATCTGCCGCCCTCAAGACTCCAAGCCAAGATCCATGCCCCACCAGTGCCTAGTCTGCAAACCTGAACCCAGCAAAAATCAAAGAAGCAAAGTCACATGGTATAAAAGCCCCAGTGTTATAATGAAGACCACATCATCATTTTTGATAATAAAGTTTTATGAACCTTTGGTTCAAACAAATCCTACCTTATCTAGTCTTAGTGATCTTTCATCTCAACTCTGGCAAAGTAGACAATCAGGCAACTTCCCCCTCCAGAGACCAACCTGCTGATCCCCCCCAGGCACTCTACTGTCCCCCAGGAGCCCCCTTTGAACCTGTGCATTTTACTGAATACCCACCCAACCTGGCCTACGCAGAGTAAAACTTGGAGACCATCCTCATTGCTGACCCCTTAGCCAGGACTAGAGAAACTGAATACATAGGAAGTGAAGGAAAGTGGTACAAAAGGCCGCCAAGATTGTTCAAAGACAAGTACAATTATCTGCCTACCTACTTTTTCCCATGACTCCACCCTTAACCCCACAACCCAACTGCCCAAAGGAGACCCCCACGGCTGCAGAGACCACATCCACTCAACTGTTTGGAGTACTTTACATCACCCTGACAGGAATGGTGGATTCCATGATCCTTACCTCTGGACCCTGGTCCTAACTTGCAACAGGGGACCTTCAATTTCATATTACAAGCATCAATCATGACTAGAGAACCTGGCCGGTAGGTAGGATCTTCCTGGTGCTTTTAATCTATGTATTCCTTGTAAATTATTGTCATGAATACCGCTATTCACCATGTGTCAATTTTGCCTTCAGTGGGCCACTTCAAAGACAAATCTCTTGCTTTTGCTTTTGCCTCTTGAAATGAGTTGATGACTGAATCAGGAAATACAATTGTTTGGTTTCTTGACTCTGCGCAACTCACTTGCCCCACTCATGCTGGTGGCAAGTGATCCTACTGTCCTGGTAGTGTTTTGTGGTATTCCTAACCATTATATATTTCATTTCATATTCACCAATAAAAATTAAGTTATATTCACATTTTTGTCATTGTGTCTCCAGTACTTCTGCGCCTCTCTCTAGACACAACTAGTAGAGATTATTCTTCCAGGGCTGCAAGGTAATCACATAGCCTTCCCTGTCATCTAACCAAGACTTAGTAAAAATCCAATCCTAAGGTTAGGATTCCCCGTTGTGTGTCTGTGCTGCGCCTCAGAACACAACAAAAATGGTGCTCACAACAGGGGCTGTAAGCCCCTTGGGTATCCCTTTTGCAACTACATTTTCAGTTCCATTGCCTCCGCCTATTTGAGAGTCAACTTCACCTGAAATTACCAGCCCTCCTATTGAGGAAGACATCACTGACCCGCCTATTGTTCCTACTGTACTGAACCTCGGGAATGTTCCCTGCCTAGTTGCTTACCCCATGGGTATCCCTGACTTGGAACAAGTCATGGTGGTAGCCCTTGGGATAGCCCGTGAAGGAGCCATCCTTTGCCTTCAGCTGCAGTTCAGTCAAGTGGAATGCTACAAATTAATTGTGGCTCCTCAATTTCCACAACATCTCCTCTTAGCGGCTGGCTCTTCTGAGCACTTACCATTGTCCTTTGTGCAGCCTGCCTTGGCCCACCATCAAATGGTGTTGGGGCTCCACATCCAAGAAATCTTGTCTCTACAAGCAGCAGTTACTCATCACTGGGACCAGTTTGCGGCCTACCAACAGTGGATCCATTCCCTGTTTTTCTTGGTATCTGACAATCAGCATGACTCTGTTACCTCCCAGACCTGTTTGGTTAATTCTATTGAACAAATGTGCCGGTCTATCCCCAAATAGTGAGAGAGAGTTACACAAGTTTCACCAGCTAGAACAACCCTGGCAAACTCAAGTAAATTCCACCTTAAATGCTTATCTCACTGACTTCAAACAACATGTGCAGCAGCTCAATGCATTCATCATGTATTCATTTGAGCAACTACAGCAGGTAGCAGACTTTGCTGCTAATGGCCTTAATGAACTCAGTACAGTGTTTGGTCAAGAGAGAGCTGCCACCACTGCTATAGCCAAACTCCTGAGTCAAGTTAATGAATTAGCTATACCCAAGCCAGATGCTCTGCCCTCTCCCCCTTCTGATGACTTGGTGGATTGAGAGCAGATAATATGGGACGCTATTTGAGAGCTACGTACAACTACTTGCAGTCAAGAACTTCCTACTGAGGCGCCTCAACCTGACCCCCAGGTGCTTGAGTTGACTGCTAAAGTTGCAGAGCTATAGCATGAACTTGCCACCCTATGTGAGATGATGGCAACTGTTGCTAGTCCAGTTGGGGTTGTTGAAAAAGATGGTTGCTGCCCTGGCTTACCAGGAGCCACTCAAATACAATGCTCTAGGGAACTAATTGCCCTAGATAACAAGGTGGATCATTTGAAGCAGGACCATACTGAGCTAGATAGAGACGTACAAAAATGAGTGAATTGATTGACTCTGTGAACAACAGGTTTGCCCCTTGCCTCTCAGTGGGGCCATCTCTTATCTCTCAACTGGCTGAGCTCTCCACAGTAGTGACCACCCAAGGGCAACATCTAGATATTACTGAACAACAGACCACTCAAGCTGCCAATACAGGTGCCTTTGTTGTTGAGACCCTGACTGCCCTTGAAGAGAGTGTTTGTCAGCTGTGGACTAGACAGCCCCCCTCTGAATCCAAAGCAGAGTTCTTCCCGCGTATAAACGTACTTGATAGCAACAATAGTGGTCCAACTCCCAAAGCACACTTCAAGCCTACCTTCAAACAATTCTTTGACCCCAGAACCTCAACCATTGCAGCTTTCCTAACTATCTATGAAACTTCCATGAGACAAGCATCAGACAAGGTTAAGAAGGAACATATTCTGACCTGTCTACACCCGACTTGCCAGGAGGTGGTGGTGCCTGAACTACCCACCATTGAGACGTGGGAGGATATGAAGCAGCTTCTGATTGACAATTTTAGTGGTGACCTTAGCCTGGAAGTAAAAAAGGATGCTTTTATGCACATTGCTTTCAAGCTTAAAGAGATGCTAGCTGAGTTTGCAGACAGATTCTACATTGATGGGCAGCAACTGATAACAAGCAGACAATTGACATCCCATGAATCTTACATGGCTTGCGCTCAAGCCCTCAAAGTTAACCAGGTTCTGTGTCTTCACTTCAAAGCCCATAAAGCTATTCATTCCTCTATGAAAAGCATAAAGACACTGTTGCAGGACATGCACCTTACCCATTCTGGAGCAGTTGTTAGACAAAGTTGAGCTGCTTCTAACTCTGGTTTGTCTTCCTGTGGTCCTTGTATTCTTACCATGAACTTTCAAAATCCCCTCAATGACGAGGTTGCCACAACTGTGAACAGATAGGTTAACATTCTTGAGTCTGCACAACCCACAGGTTGAAGGAGCTGATCCAAAAGAGCAGGCGGGAAAAGAGCAGCCAACCTAGAGGCAGAGATGCTCTCAGTTGACAATTCTTCCCAGTCTCTTTCAATCCCTCCCTCTATAGCTGACTCTGAGCCTGCTGATTTCAAGGCTCCTCCTATCCTCCTATTATTCCACATTATCTCTGATGACTCTGACCTGGATGACTCTGATACAGATGATGCCAATGCATATGGGTACTCTGTTCTGGCCGTTCCCAAAACCATTACAGTCCCCTATAAATTGCAATCAGGAAAGACTACAACTACTGCTAAGCCTTTGCCTGCAGCCAAAGAAGTTGTCTCTTGTCCTTAACTCACTCAAGCTAAGAGGTCCCCCATGCTAGTGGAGTTGTCAGAAGAAGAAGCTGATGTTGCTGATGCTGTCTTCAAGAATTTATCTGTTTTTCTCCCTCTCCAAACTGTTTATAAGGAGTTCCCAGGGTTAATATGCATGATTGAGAAGTGGGATAAGGAACTAGAAGAGGCTCAAGATATCTTGGCTGTCCTTCCACCCTTTGGTCACACTACCACTTGAGTAGAGATATCCATTCAAAAAGTGAAGATCAATCCCGTTTTAGACACTAGCTTGTCAGTCAATGTTGTCTCCTCTAAGCTTGTGAAGAAACTCAAACTTGCCCCTGTCCTTAATTATCACCATTTTTATGGCACAGCTGTACTTTCTATGACCCGCGCCATAGGGGCGTACTCTGCTCTACCCATATGGTTTGGCAATCTTCTCCTAGCTGCGCCAGCAGTTGTCTTGGAAAATGAGAGTTACAATCTCTTAGTTAACACTCAGTTTCTTAGGGAATATAATGGGATAATCAACTTGAAAGATGGTTACCTCTCTATTCTAGGATACAAAGTCCCTCTGATCTTTGAAAAGCCAGTTAAAGTTCCTGGGAAACGTCTCAAGACATGTGCCTTAGAATATCCCACTGGGGTTTTAACCTCAAATATTGCAACCACTCTTCAAACATGAAATGTCCACCCATGGCTTGTCCTGCGTCTGAGGGGATTCCTCTCCTAGCCATGTCCACTGTCACCATCCCCCCTGGCTCCCAGGCCATCCTAGACTCCCAGATATCATATGAACTATCTGAACAAACCTTCTTGGATTTGTACTCTTCCCCCTCATTAGGGCACAACAAACCTTATCTCTGTACTGGAATACTAGATGTCTCCAATAAGGACCCTGTTTAATTGTTGGTAGCCAACCTGACTGCACTCCCCATGACTGTTTCTAGGGGGCAGGTTGTCATATATGGCAAGTTGTTGGGTGCTCCTGATGTCTTGTCTCTTCATCCCTTTGGCACGTTCCAAGACTTTAACCTATCTGAGGATGAACCCCAAGCCCTAACCTTGTTCACTGCACAAGACTTTCCACAGCTGTCCCCGGTTCAACAGAAAGAGGTGCTAGACTTGCTAGACCAACTCTCCAACATCTTTTCTAAGGACAGTACCAATTATGGGTTAGCCAAATGTGTTACCAATCAGATTGACACTGACAACTCTCCCCCCTTCTGTGCTAAACCATATTGCTGCAGCCGTGTAGAGGACGCCCAGATATCTAAAGAGCTCAAACAACTGTCAGATGCTGGGTTACTGGCTCCTTCCTAAAGTCCTTGGGCATCCCTGCTACTCATCTTAAAGAAGAAAGATGGAGGTCATTACATTGTGATGGACTACCGCCAATTGAATTCTTTAACCAAAAAGGACTTGTACCCCTTGCTGTGTATTGATGATGCTCTCTGATGTCTTGGAGGCTCTAAGTTTTTCTCCACAATGGATCTGGCATCTGGATACTGGCAAGTTGACCTGTTGCCCAAGGATTGCCAAAATCCCGTGCTCATTACATCTGAAGGGCTTTTTGAGCCTACTTGCATGCTGCAGGGACTCTGCAATGCCCCGGCCACCTTCCAACAAGCCATGGACTCCATCCTCCATGACTTGAAGTTGTCATGTGTCCTAGTATATTTGGATGATATAAAAGTTTTCAGCTCTACCTTCACCAATCACCTGGCTCATCTCAAAGAGGTGTTCATAAAGATTTGAGAAGCTGGCCTCAAACTAAAACCTTCCAAGTGCGCTTTCTTCATAGAGTGTCTTGAATTCTTGGGCCATGAAGTAGCCTGTACAGGGATTCACCCAACAACTAAGAAGGTTGAGACCATTGACAAAATGCTTCTGCCCATCAACCTGCAAGAGGTACAAGTCTTTCTAGGTATGATGGGCTACTACAGACAGTTTATCCCTGACTTTGCCAATACTAGTGAACCTCTAGTCCAGCTGTTACATAATGTCCCTTTTGAATGGACCACCAGTCAACAGCAAGCCTTTGAAACCCTTAAGCAAAAAATCAAAGAGGCGCCAATCCTAGTGTATCCTGACTATGACAGGGAGTTCATCCTATACAATGACGCTAGTAATCTTGCTATTAGGGCTATTATGGCCCAACTAGATGACAAGGGTGTAAAATATCCTGTGGCTTACACTTCCTGCGTGCTAAACAAGCATGAGAAGAATTATAATGTCACTGAGAAGGGGTGTCTTGCCATGTTGCATGTAGTCAAGCAATTCTGCCACTATGTGTATGGTACCCATTTCACAGTTATCACTGACCATGCTTTGCTTAAATGGTTACAACAACTTAAGGAGCCAGAAGGGCGCCTAGCTAGGTGGGCCCTACGTCTGCAAGGGTACAGCTTCACTGTGCTCCATTGCCCTGGGATTCAACATCAGAACACTGATGGACTATCCAGGATGCCCATTCTTGCTTTACATGCTGCAGAGGCTAACCAGTTGTACAAACTAATTGTATACCCTTCTTCTTGGGAAAGTGAGACATAAGAGGTCCAACTGACTTTGTCCAAGCTATCCAAAAGTATCCTCATATGTTACAATCAATTCTTCAAAAAGGTACAAGATTAGTAACTGCCTTATGTACAACCCAGTCTTTGCCTCTTGTTGGTGTTCAAGCTCATAAAGAGACTGGGCATGGAGGCATTGCCAAGACTTTTGACTGGCTGCAGAAGAATTACTTCTTGGAAAATTGTTGCCTGCTGATCCCAGATGTTATTGCCAGTTGCCATGATTACCAGCTCCAACAACCTTGAGCTGCCGCACACAAGTTTAAGCTAGTCCTCCCTCAACATGTGTTTCACACTATCAGTATTGACGCTGTAGGACCTCTCCCTTGCTCCTGCTCTGGTTGCCACTTTATCCTGATTGCTGTTGATCACTTCAGCAAGTGGGTAGAGGCTTACCTTACAAAAACATCACGGCTAAGACAACTGCTGCCTTTCTGCTACAAGACGTTTTCTACTGCCATGGTTGCCCTCAAGTGTTGCTCTCAGATAATGGGACTAACTTCAATGCCAAGCTGGTAACCTCTGTTGTTAAAGCTTTGGGGTCTCACCAGTCTTTCTCTGCCCCCTACAAACCCTCTACAAATGGGGAAGTTGAGCGTGCAAATCAACACTGGTTTCTATCATGAGGAAGCTCACCTACTCTGACGCTGCAAATTGGGATCTATACTTACCTGCTGCTCTCTTTGTGTATTGCCTTAGCAAACATTGTGTCACTGGGTACTCCCCTTTTGCTATGCTGTATGGGCAAGAGGCTACTACTCCATTGCTCTTGGGGCCCCCTGCTTTTGTCTGATAAGGCCATGAATCCTGACAACCACATCAAGGATCTAGGCAACCGCATAATTGATATACAGGCCACTGCCTACACTTCTGCATACAAAACTAAGATGCTTGAGCTTTCTCCCAATAATGCTGGATGCTCCCCCTTGCCTGAATTCGATGTTGGTGACCATGTTCTTTACTACCAATACAGAGTAGGTGGTCACACGCATAAGTTGGACACTCTGTGGATTGGCCCTTTGGAAGTGACTTTTAAACAAGGGTCTGAGTACACTGTAAAGCTCCTCTCTAGTGGCTGTCCTTTTTCTTGAGTGCATGCCAAGTTCCTCTGCAAGTACCACCCCCCTAAGGCCAATCTAGGGTAGGGCAATGTTGTGAATACTGCTATTCACCATGTGTTTATTTTGCCTTTGGTGGGCCATTTTGAAGACAAATCTCTTGCTTTTGCTTTTGCCTCTTGAAATGAGTTGATGACTGAATCAGGAAATACAATTGTTCAGTTTCTTGACTCTGCGCATCTCACTTACCCCACTCATGCTTGTGGCAAGTGATCCTACTGTCCTGGTAGTGTTTTGTGGTATTCCTAACCACTATATATTTCATTTCATATTCACCAATAAAAATTAAGCTCTATTCACATTTTTGTCCTTGTGTCTTCAGTACTTCTGCGCCTCTCTCTAGCCACAACTAGTAGAGATTATTCTTCCAGGGCCGCAAGTTAATTGCATAGCCTTCCCTGTCATCTAACCAAGACTTAGTACAAATCCAATCCTAAGGTTAGGATTCCCCATTGTGTGTCTGTACCGCGCCTCAGAACACAACAATCATCAAGGCAGCAGCAAGAGTAATTTGGAGCTCCTGACGGACCTGCTTCAATACAGCATCTTGATCAGTTGCAGCCTCTACATTGCTAACCAGTCTAGGACCCATGTTGGATGGAATATTGTAGCCCACATTGGCAAAGAATGTTGAAACCTGAGTTGATGTTTGTGAGGTGTTATTATATGTAAACTCTGCCATGGGTAGATTTGAACACCAGTTGTCCTGTCATGCATTGGTGTAGCAACAGAGATAGACCTCCAAACTTTGTAGTACCCTCTCTGTTTGTTCATTAGACTGGAGATGAAAAGCTATAGAACAACACAGCTTGATGCCAATAATCTTGATGAGGGCTTCCCAATACTGGGCAATAAATTGAGGTCCATAATCAATTACTATCTTTATTGGGATGCTATTTAGTGAGAAGATTCTTTCTAAAAACAACCTTACTGTCTCCACCAACATAATTTGGTTGAGCAAGGAACAAAATGTGTCATTTTTTAAACCAATCTACCACTATCATGATTGCATTGAACCCATTTGAGTCAGGGAGTTTGCCAATGAAATCCACCAATACTGAAATACAAGGCCCTGCAGCTGGCTGTAATGGAACCAACAAACCAGTAGCCTTGTTTCTTCTTGCCTTGGACTAAACACACACAAAACAATCCAAAACATGGGCTGCTACCTGCACTGTCAGACCTTTCCAAGAGAATTGTTGTCAGATTAGCTCAACCATCTTGTTTTTTCCCAGATGACCTGCTGTAGGACAAGTGTGATGTGCCTCCAGTATTTTTCCCTGGTAGTTCCTTCTGGAACCCATAGACAACCTTGATGATAAAGCACCAGCCCTATCTTGTGGTAACCCTGTGGATGGACAACAGGATGCTCACAGGCTAATT
This sequence comes from Entomophthora muscae, assembly GCA_014839935.2. Classification (NCBI taxonomy): domain Eukaryota; kingdom Fungi; phylum Entomophthoromycota; class Entomophthoromycetes; order Entomophthorales; family Entomophthoraceae; genus Entomophthora; species Entomophthora muscae. The sequence goes on along the minus strand of QTSX02002841.1, from coordinate 1,222,738 downwards.
CTAATAGCCTGTTGTAACCCTTGGACAGAGGCTTCAAAAATTTTACCTTGGAATACAAGTCAAGGTCTGCACCCTCAGCTAAAGACATGGTGACAAGCATAGCAGGCAGAGTCAGAACAAAGGAAACCACATCTTCATCTGGAATCAGAATGTTTTTGTTAAACTCTGCATCTAAACTTGTATCAGAAAGGTGGGAAGGATTTCCGCTCAAGTCATTGTCCAATTAGTTATCCATTCTTTTAATGAGCTTATAATAAAACTTGTATCTTATCAAGTCATCATGCCATCTGTATTGACAACCCAAAAAAACTCTGGGTTGGTGATAATAAAAGAGAGCTTTATGATCAGTTCTTACTGTAAATGAATGGCGCGCCAACATCAGATGATGATGCCAATGCTTCAGAGATTCCACAACTTCCAACAATTCCTTGTTTTAGATCATATAATTCTGTTCATGTGCCTCCATTCTCCAAGAAAAATACCCCACCAGTCTTCCATTGCCGTCACAAGCAGTCTGCAGCAACACCTCTGCCACAGCGTATTTAGAAGAGTATGTGGATACTAAAAATAAAGCTCTGGATCTACATGTTGCAATACAGAAGACAACAAACAGGAGAGCCTTGACAGCCAAGAATGCTTTTGCACACTCAGGCGTCCAGATCAGAGTTATCTTCCCCCTGGCTGAATATAAGGGAGCTGATACTTCAGAAAGATGAGGGATGAACTTTTTCTAGAAACTAAAGGTACACAGGAAGCTACAAAGTTGAGATACAGTCACTGGAGTAGCATATTTGCAAACTGCTGCTTTCTTATTGGGGCAAAAGTGTTACCATCATCAAAGATAATATTACCCAGGAAGGTAACCTTACGTTTGAAGAATTCACACTTATTTTGCTTGATGATCAAATTAGCCTGAAGGATACATTCTGTCACTTCTGAGAGATGGTCCTTGTGAGACTCCTCATCCAGTGAAAGCACCAAAATTTTGTCCTTGTAATCAATTGCATACACCCCCAGCAGTCCCCCAGAACCAAATCTATCAATCTCTGAAAAACATACAGGACCATTTTTTAACCCAAAAGGCATAACACAAAACTGAAACATGACTTTCTTTGTCCTGAACGCAGTCAATCACTCCATTCCTTCTGCTATCTTAATTGGATTGAACACATTCAAAAAATCAAATTTTGAGAAACTCTTAGCCTTTTCAACACAACAAGAGATTTACGCTTCAAGAGGTAAAGGGTAGAGATCTGGAATGATGATATTGTTTAGGTTTTCATAGTCCACACATTGTCTTAGAGGACCATCAAACATTTGGGCAAACAACAACAGAGATCAAATTGACAAAGCATTCTTAAAATTTTAGCCTTTTTCCAACATATCCTGAGTCCACTCCTCCAAAAATGTGTCCTCCTTCAGGGTTAAAGGGTAAATAAGAGAAGCAATACAGATGAGATCAACATTAATCTTGAATTCAAAGTCAAACAGAGTGTTTTTGGGAAGTACCTTGTCCCTAGTAGCGCCAAAAGCTTCTGACCCAGGCTGAAGGCATGCCAGTAAGTCTGAACTCACAGGTGTAGGAACAGGAACTAACTGGATTGTCTGTGAAGACTGCTCTAACTCGGATATCCCCAGCAATTGAATGCAAACAATAATCCCTGAGGAATATCAACCTGCAACTTGTTTTCCTAGAGGAGAGTTGATATGTTATGATCTTGTCACTACTCCACCCTCAAGATAATAGGGTAATTAGGGTAGTGCATATGAAGAATTGAGCAGTAAAGAACTGACCTGCAACAGATAATGTCACTGGCTTCTTCAATTGGAAAGACAGGAACGTTTTGCAATTCACCTCTCTGACTAACATGCCAGTATGATACTTCAACTGCAACAAATCTGCAGTCCACACTCATGAAGTTCTTGGAAGCACCAGTATCCAAAAGAGATTGCAGGAAAGAAGATAGTTTGATCATTATCAATGCTACCATAGAAAAAGAAGTAACCAGAAGTAGATTTATTTGCTGCAAATGAAGCAACCTCAGAAGCATCTTGCTTCTCTTTGGTGACTCAGAATGCAGCTAAGGTAGCAGTATGCTCCTGAAAATAAAGCTTAATCATTTCTTGGACTGCTTCTGTCACAGCCCATACCAGAGTCCAAATGGACTCCCACAGGGGAGGCAGGCCAGGCCTGGAAGTCCATGTATACAATAGGCAAAATTCTGACCAGGTAGTTGACTGCAGTAGCTAGAAGATACCAACTCCCAGTGTGGGGCATGACCTGGTCAGCCAGCCCCAATACTGTGATATAGACAAACCCCAACTTACTGAAGTTCTGAGCAGGAGGCATGTTGGTTAGGGGGAAGTAGTAGTATTCTCCTTCATAGCAGGTTGGATGGTCTCTTTAGCACAACCAGGAGGGAGATCCAGATGATGGGGGTGGAAATACTCCAAGTCAAGAGCGCAGGGTGGATTGGCTGAGGTAGCAGGAGTATAGCCAGGAGGATACAGATAGGCAAGTTTATATTGAGTAGAGGATTCATGAATAGATGCAAACAGAATAATTAAATTTGAGCAAAATAGGCAATTCCTAAAAGAATATAATGATTTCTGGGCATAATCAAGCGCCCAATTGCACAATCAAACAATTGCACTCCCAATGTACCATTTCCCAATAATTAAGAGGCCCGAATTTGATAATAGAATTTAAGCCAGGGATTTGAGGCTTGTGTGCCTCTCAAATCCTGGGCCATTTATTAATTGAAAGGGGGGGGTTTCTTGCTCTGGGAGACAATTAGTAAGGATTCCCAAGTTGTGGGGTGTTTGGCCTCTAGGAAGGCCAGCTGATTGTCTAGGGCATTCTGGGCCCTGACAGCTTCAGGAAAAACAGGGCAATAAAAGTCAATAGGGACTAAAGGCAACTCTTTGTATTTGACAACTGACAACTTAGCGGGAAGGACATGATGAAGCATAGCCAACAAGCTCTTGGGAGGTACCACAACTACCGCTTCATCCACATCTGCAGGTTTTTTCAGAATTGCTGAATGTGGCTGGGAAGACACACAAGGGGAACACACTCTTCTTTGGCTAGACAAAGCTACCATATAATGGGAGCCAGAAAATAATGAGCAAGCAATGGGGTTGGCTTCAATTGCCAACACACCTTGTTTGGTAGCGGAAGAATTTGAGACCAGAGAAAATATTTGGCTTACCAGAGCTTCAGTTGTGATTAAAAGGAAATCCCAAACTGCTAAATTCTGTGCAGTTTAGCCAACTGCTAAATTCTGTGCAGTTTAGCCAACTGCTAACTACAACTCTGAGAGCTTATTTACTTCAGGAACATCAATGGTGCAACAATAATCCAGAAACTGAGAAAGGAATATCAACAGGGGACTAGTGCCCTGATGAAAGGCGTACATCTTACAATAGACTTTTAGCTCCTCAATAGATACACACACAGTATTTAAAAAAAGGTATAGGGATGCACTCTCAGTTAACACATGTGGATTGAGCTCCACCACAGACAACAACCATTCACACACATCCACTGAAACCTTTATCATAACATGATAAACATGAGATTTATGACTGAGGGTGGAGCCAGGATAGAATGACAATGCCAATGCAACTTCACAAGAAATTTTGTTGATGGGAATATCAGGATAATAGTCCAGAAGCCAAAATAACACAACACAACAGAATCAGAAAAAGCTGAACCAGTCTCAACCACCACAACCAGAGAAGGAAACCACAGATTAAAAAAAACAAGCCAAACTGAAAGCTTAAGAAAGAGCTTATATAGATGAACATGGAAAATGCATATATCTCAATGGAACAGGAGAAGAAGAACACAATTTAATGACAAACTGCTTCAAAAAACTCAGACGTAGAAGAGTTGAGTAATGTGACAGAAATTGACAGATAGGAAGAAGAGGTCTCCATGTGGTGAGTAATAACCACCCAAATCCACATAGAGTTGATGATTAACCACCAACAAAGCTTCAAATATTGTTTTGTAAAATTTCCAAAGAATAAACTGGGGTTCAAAAAGATGGTCATTATTTTAGGGATTAGGCCATTTTCTAATACACATGCTGCTCAAGTTGCAGCATAACACAGTTCAATTTTGAAAAAAATACAAATGTTTATATTCAAAACAGTAATAGCTCAACAAAGTGTTTTAATTTTTCCACACTGTAAACTACCAAAATAAAACTAAGAATCTTATATTTCTATTGGTTTTAAAATATTAATATGTATAGTATATTGAATATTAAAGCAAAAGCAATTTAAAAGAGCATATGTCAAATTTTATTATATTATTGTGATAAAAAAATTAGATTGCTTTAAACTAAAAAACTTGATTTTTATTAATTAGTATATAATTTTTATTTGAAGAAAATAAAGATAAGGTCAATATCATTATTTTCAGATTTTATTTGATTTAAAAAACTCAACTCTTTAGGATTTACAGTAGTTTGAAGTTAGGACGTTTTCTATCATTGTTTAGATTAATTTTAAGGTCAAGTAAACTTTGAACCTCAAATTAAGCATATTTTAAATGGAATTCTTAAATTTTTGTTATTTTAAAGACATAAAGAAGAGTTAAAATTAAGTAACTACTGTAAATTCAGAGCCTAAAAAAAATGTGGGATTGTCAAAGCCTTGGTCCAAATTTCAAATCACTTCTGCGGGATAGCCTTTTTTAATTAAATTGAATTATTTGTATTTTTATTTGAATTTTTAAAAATGCGGGAACTCATAGACACTTTGCAAAGTTTAAGTCAAACTGCATATTTTCAATGGAAGAAATGAATCAACTGGAATCAGATTTGAAGCGTTCAAATCCATCAACCATTTTCATTAAGTTTACTATGTTTTTTGAAATTGTGGGATTATCAAATCCAAGAACCAAGTTTCAAATCACTTTTGAATGCCACTAGCAAACTCAAATATTAATTGTGGGAACTGGAATCCAAATTGAATGTACAGTAAGAAACTAGGACAAATCAACCCAAATCAAGAAGCTCCACTCTGGATAAAATCAAATGGAAAATACAATCTCAACAACCATGTTTAGACATGGAATTAAGTGAAATGTAAAATTGTCTAAACTGGAAATGATGCGATTTCTGCACTCTAAATCACTAATATAGAAACCACAAAACCATATAGTGATATATGAGCTACTCTCCTGATGACGCAGAATGTTTTCAAAAGTTTTTTGGCCCCTGGTGTAGCCAAGGGGCCAAAAAAACTTTATTTCAAGGAAGAAAGGAGAGGAAAAGATAACCCATCAGTTTACTACACTATGTATTCATGTACTGCTTTAAGGATACTTGATTACAGTAGATTTCAGAAAGTACTAATAATAAAATAGAATTATATATTACAATCTGTTTTTATCATATTGCCTTTTCCTTGGTGTGTTGATAGTTCATTTGCTGTTGATAAGGTGTTTGCATTTAATTGGATGGTTTCACCTCCAGTTGCCTTGGCAATAGGAAATCAAGCCACCTCTGCAACCACAGTTGGTCTCAGGAGGCAACTTGATTTCCTATTGCCAAGGCAACTGGAGGTGAAACCATCCAATTAAATGCAAACACCTTATCAACAGCAAATGAACTATCAACACACCAAGGAAAGGGCAACATGGTAAAAATAGATTGTAATATATAATTATATTTTTTATTAGTGTTTTTTTAAAATCTACTATAATCAAGCATTAAAATTTTTGCTGTCCTAAATGGAATAGGGTGATTTTTGAGAATCCCTATGATTCCTAAAAGAATTAGCAAAAATCCACTCTAGATCCTTTAGCATCCTTTTTGAGACACCCATAAATTATATTTATTTCAAATTCCTTGCAATTATGATTTGAAACTTGGTTCTTAGATTTGACAATCCGGCAATTTCAGATTTTTTAAGTTTTTCATGATGTCTATGATTTGTTTGAAATACAGGAAATCTCAAATTTTACATTAGAATCCCACATTTCTGATTCATGTATCCTGCATTTGTTTGCTGTGTTTTGTCTTTTTTTAGTTGAGTTATCTGCTCAAGAGATTTGAAATTTGCCAATTTAAATAAATCAAAAAAAGTTAAATTAGATGTTTGATTTTATTAAATATTTTATTTTTCACTCAGCTGAGTTGCCCGCAAAAGTGATTTGAAATTTGGACCAAGGATTTGACAATCCCGCATTTTTATGTTTAGGTTCTGAATTTACAGTACATTATTTTAATTGATTTACATAGATTACAAAGAGGGTATGATGTAATTTGATGCTTAGCTACTACACATATATCACTTGTGCATGAAAACTTGGGATTCAATTTACTTTAGGGATATAAGTTCAAGTTTAAATTATAATAAAAGCTATCACACCATTTATTTCATAATAGTGTCATTTATCTTGGTATATAAGAGCTAAAGCACTGCATAGAATGTACTTCAAACCATCCTCACAAAAAGATACCATTCATTCAATCAGTACTCTTTTGCAGGGCATCTCTACCAAGCATCTAATTTACACCCATCATAAACCAAATATTATAGAATCTGTTAACTTCACCTCTACTATGCAGCCCTTCTTCTCCTTGGGTGGATCAACAAAAAGAGAAAGAATTTCTATTCTAAAGAAAGCATTCCTCTTTGTTTCTGGAGGCAATATTAATTCCTTCATCAATCACTTCCTCACTCAAACTGAGTTTAGAAAAACAGAGCTCTTTCCTGCTGTTCAAAATCAGGAATTAAATATTATACTTGATAACTTAAAGGATCTACTGAAATCCTCTCCACAAAAGTATCTCCCAGACTTGCAATCTCTTGTTACTTCAAACTACTCTCTAAAAGAGCTCAATGATAAGGGATTCAATATGACTAAAAGTGAGCTTAAATACTCAAGAAAAATAAATAAAAATAAAAATACAACCTTAAATAAAAAGCCAAAAATCAAATAAAGACTATTCATTAAAAAAAGAAATAATTAAAATAATAATAATAAAATTACTGGAAAACAATTTTCAAACAAGCCAGTTTTAAAAAAAGTGCCCAAAAAAATTTATAAAGATATTGAAAAAGAAATGTGTGATTACTCAACTGAAATTAAGTACTCTCTACTAAAAACAAAAAAGAAATTTATTAAAGTATGAAAATAAAAATGAGATTACAATATCAATTTCAACTTTCTATAAACTAATACCAAAAATATAATAAAGAGTAAAAAAACAAACTGACATGTGTAATATTTGCAATTTAAAAATATATTTAGAAAAAAGTAAAAAAGAATGTGAAAGCAAAAATTTACCACTTCTGTAATCTATAAATGATGACTTAAAATCTATTGATCAGCACAAAGACTATTATGTTCACCAAAATAGAGAATATAAAAAAGATATTAATGAATTATATGGTGAATCTTGTGTTATAGTCATAGATTATATAGAGAATTTAAAAGGTGGTGGTGGTCCAATAGAAACCAATAGCTTTTTTTCTAAGAAACATATTTCTTTATTAGGATTTGCATTAGCATTTAAAGAAAACAATAACATTAAATATGAATACCATGATTCTTTATCTCAAATATTGTCTTGTGATTCTTTATTTTCAGGTGAATTCTAATAAGCCTTCTTAAATTAGATAAGTTTAAAAAATATAAAGGTATGGACATATAATAGAAATTATTTTAGATCCTATGAATTCCTATATTATCTATTTAAATAGGCATCAAAATACATTAAATGGTCTATTAAATACAATAGATTTGTAGAATGTCATGGAAAAAGCATTGCTGATGATCACCTTGGTTTGATATCAAAAACATTAAGAGAGAAAGAAAATCAGCTTTATATTAGTAATATAAATGATCTTAAAAATATTTTTGAGAAAGAATAAAAAATAAAAGAACTATATGGGTCATTATTTGTTAGATTAAGCCAAGGCGCCAGCTTAAGCATTTCAAAGCCTTTTAACTTCTTTGGTATCATTTAAGTCATAAACTTATGTTTTTTGAGCATTAGTATAATGCTTAGTTTACTGAAGAAAAGTTTAATAGTGTAAAATATACAAATAATAGAAATAAATCTTATTTCTATTAGCTGTATTTTTTGCTAAACCCCTTTTTTCTATTTTAATAAGTCAAGAATTAAATATATGAGTTGCATGGGAGAGTAATAGCAGCCCCAAAGCTATAATTGCTATTACCCTATCTTTGGCTCATATAATTAATTTCTTAGTTATTTTTAGAAAAAAAAGTTGTTGCATTTAAAAGACTATTTACCCTATGTGAAATATAAGTTTTTGTTATGCGTCCAACTTCATGAACATGTCCTACTAATCCTTTAGTAGTATCAGCTCTCTTTGTTTCTCTGTCATCTGTGCAGAACTTTGCACAATAATTTATTTTGGAGTACTCCTTAACATCCTCAAATGTCAAAGGTGAAACATACAGCTCACCAGCTTTCATTAAATATGAAAGATTAACATAAAATGCTTTGACTTCAAGCCAGCTTTTTTTAGGCCTAGATTTTCTATCATAGATGTGAAAAAAGATTTTTTGGGAAACATCTGAATTATTTACAAGTGTCTCATATAGACCCTTTCTTTCTTCCTCTCTCTCAAAAACCATTTTGAGATCATTTATATTTTTTATATACATCTCATTTTCCTTTTGTTTAAATATTTTAGATAATACACCAAAATGACCATCAACAATACTTTTGCCATGACACTCAACAAATCTATTAAACTTAATTATTCCTTTTATAATTTTAGGTACCTCTTTAAAAAGATAATATAAGAATTCATAAGATCTGAAATGATTACCATTATCAGTCCAAACTTTAATATTTTTAATATTCTTAAATTTATTATTTTTAAGCAGATTTATCAAACACTGACCTGAAAACAAAGAGTCATGAAATAAAATTTCAGATAAAAAGTCATGATACTCATATTTAATTTTCTCATTTTCTTTTAAAGCAATTGCAAATCCTAATAAAGAAATAGGTATTTTCTCATAAAAACAATTATTTGTCTCTATAGGACCCCCACCTATTTTAAAGTTTTCTTTATAGTCTATTACTATAACACATGAATTATTATCAAGATTATTTATATCACTAATATATTCTTTATTTTGATGCTTATAAAACTTTTCATGTAGGTCAATAGATTCCAAATTTTCTTTAATAGATTTAGGCAATGGCAACTTCTTTATACTCAAATCCTTTTTCTTCATTTCTAATGACTTTTTTAAGTTGCAAATGTTACACATATCAGTTTGCTTTTTGCTTTTAATTATATTATTAGGAATAAGCTTATAAAAAGTGGAAAGTGAAATAGAAATATTGTTTTTTATTTTCATATCTTTGTAAATTTCTTTTATTGTTTTCAATAATGAGTATTTTATTTTAGTTGAGTATTCACTCAACTCTTTTTGTAATTCTTCATAAATCAATTCAGGGGATTTTTTAGTGAATTGGCTAGTTGGAAATGAATTTTTTAATAAATGTTTTAAAATATTTTTTATGTTTTCTTTCTTTACTGAATCTTATTTTCCTTTTTTATTTTTTGAATTTAATGATGCTTTTTTAGCATTTTTTTTTTTTAGAATATGAATACTCATTTTTTGTCATTTTAAATCCACTATCCCAAAGCTCTTTCAGACTGTAGCTTGATGTAACCAATGCTCTTAGGGAAGGAAGGTGCTTGGCAGGGGACTCTGACATCAATTCCTTTAGGTTGTTAAGGAAATCATCTGTCTTAGAATTTTGTATGACAGGTAAGAAGGTACTTTTTCCAAACTCTGTTTTTAATAAGAAATGCTCAACAAAGCTGTTAAGATCACTGCCAGCAGTAAAAAGGAATGCTTGTTTAAGCATAGAGATTCTTTCTCTCTTAGTAGAAGCCCCCAGTGAGAAGAAGGGTGTCATCTGAGGTGCAAACTTGATAGGTTTCATAATGATAGTGATTGAGTTTCTTGTCTTGGTTCAGGCAGTTCTTGCTTGGAAATAGATGTGCAGTTATCAGAGAGGAGTAAAGGTGTAGATTGTAAAGTAAATTTCTGTAAAGTTGAGCTGTTTAAATACCATGTTAGCTGAGCTTTTGCACTACAGGCATAAATTCCCAACTGACCCCCAACTGATCTCCTTAATTTATCAATATCACCCCTGAAGTCTGATATCATTGTTTATTTGCCCCTTTTTATATTCTGGTAACTGTTGATATTTCCGCGAATAGTACTTCAATCTCGCTCAAACTAGTATCATTAGAAAGCCCTTAATCTCAGCTTTCAGAATTGTGCTGCAACCTTATATTTCAATACCAATTTAGTATCTTGAAGTGGCTTTGAATGTAAGATTATAAAATTATTATTTGAAATAAAATATGCTAATTAACTCTTAAAGTATGATATTTTAATCAGTAAACTAAATTTAAAGTATGAATCGTTATTTAGCTTACTTTTAGTAACCAACTCAAAAACCTTTTTTTAAATAAACTTAAGTTTATTATAACCTTTAACAGTTCTTAAAAATGAACTTTATATATTTTAAATCTATCAAAACAAAAATGTTTTTCTAATCACATATAAATATTTGCTTGTATAATTAAATTTGTATCTTATTTTTATAGATACAATGACTAAGATCATTTTTCATTTATTTCAAATAGATTTTAACCTTTATAAAATTTAATTAAATAAAGCAAGATTTTGATACATTCTTTTTTATGTTTGAATTTTTTATACATATTATCTCTATCATACAGTATAAAAATATAATTTTATTATTAAATAGTTGTATAAAGCTATTCTATTAATATTAAATACTTAAATTTTGAAAAGAAAAACTTTTACTCTCTTATAAGTTCTTATTATATATTTTCTATAAAATCTAACTTAAGAATAAATTACTTATGCTAAATGAGATCACTGAAATTTCAATAAAAGTTCAGTTTTAATTTTGCTTTTTTTTTGACTTTTTACTAGATTTTTTTTAAAAAATCCAAAATTATTTAATATTTATTAAATATGCAAAAAAGCTATCTGCCCTCTTTTTAAAAAGAGGGATTCAAAAATTATTATATTTTAAATTAAATATTTTAAAAAAGCTAAGATTTTAGGCAACAATTTGATTTCCAACAAAAAGCATCATATCAGTTTTTATTGTATTTTTAGGTTGCTCTTTTTAGAATGATGTCATTTTTTACTAATCAGCTTTCAAGAAATAATGGTATATGAAATAAGATTGTTACTAGCTTTTAACACAGTTTAATTTAGCTGTAAGTAGAAAATGATTAATTTAATATAGGTTTTTATATTATAAGGATTAAATAAGATTTATTTTGATAAAATTGTTGTAATTATTTAAATTTATTGATAAGAAAATTAAAACAAAATTTTAAAGTTTTAAGTAGCACAGTTAATAGGAAACAGATTAATCTAACAAATAATGACCCATATGTTGCAACATTTTTGATTACTCCCTCTTGGGGAATTAACGTCCTGAGCAGATCACCAAATGGCGCACCAAACGGTTCACCAACCAGCCAGTAAACTGGTGGTGTCATTATCAGTCAACCATCTATGACAGGGATCATCCAATCCAGATCCTAAATGGAACACAACTTAAATAAGCCTTGTGACTCAAGAGGAACATTACTCAGATAAGCCCATGACGCACATGGACAGTATGTGGCTTGCCATGATACTATATATTATCTTATATTTCATATCCAATAAAGTATCATTCTCTTCCTAAATCTTCCCCTTATCTCATTTAATATACTTTCCAGAAGTATATACTTGATAGTGGTAGCACAGGTAGGTTATCCATACCTACCCACACAAAGGAAAAAATCCTCCTAAGAAAAGGACCCAAGCAATGTGTCAGGATTTCTGGAAATTGACTAATTAACAGATTCAACAAAATAACGCGGGCCAGCAGTTAATTACTCTTAATAATGGTTTTAACCAAATAATGCGGGCCAGCAGTTAATCACTCTTAGGAATGGTTTCAACAAATTAATGCGGGATGCAGGGTTGTGGAATCAATGGATTCAAATGATTAAATCATATCCTGGCAATTGCAAAATCCCTATCCCTAATTAATAGTGAAACATGCAGATATTGTGCTATTAATTAGTCCACCTCAACAACCACCTCAAACATGCTTCCTATATATAATTACTATTCTAAACTTTAATTAAATTCTAGAACAAGGGCCATCATAAGGGCCATCATCTGAAACACTTCCAGAAGAGCCTAAAATAGACTGGGCCATCATATGAGCCATCATCTGAAACACTTCCAGAAGAGCCTAAAATAGACTGGGCCATCATATGGGCCATCATCTGAAACACTTCTAGAAGAGCTTAAAATAGACTGGGCCATTATATGGGCTGTCAGAAAATTGCAGACCATGGTATTTCATCATCTGCCAGATGATAACCTAAGTCTTCTAACATTAGGAAAGTACAGAGAACCTGTGACTTTGGCGTAACCTTTGGCCTGGAATATTTTGTTGCCATCAGAAGTAACAAGTCTGACAGGGCCCAAGGCCTGATGGATTCGGGACGGTTCTTCCTACTTCTGAATATAGGTTCATAAGTTGTTGTCCCTACATTTTACTATAGGGTTTAATACTGTATGGCAACAGTATGATCTTTTGCTCTCCATTAATAAAGCCTTAAGAGAGGATCACATTGAGGAATTAAGACTTGGATCAATCATCAAGTTGTTAAGAAATCATCAGTCTCTTATTCTAATGGACTGGCTTTAAGGCGGCCTTCCTGCCTGCTTTTATCCAAGTTAGCTCACAACACTAGGAAGAGACAGAAGTAGCATTAGGTCAGCACAGCAGGAGGCCCAGCCTTTTCTGGGTGGATTTTATGGAAGCTCACTTGATGACTTCCTTGGCTTACTGTATTTGTTTTAGACACGTCACACAACTGAATCTCTTTTCAGCTGCCTGTCTGGGTCACTATCAAGGGCTAGCTAGCCAGTGGTTGGCTACTAGTTCACGGAGATGATTGTTTCACTTAATCAGAGCTACTCTAATACAATAGGCTCAAAGCCTTTTATCTTAGAGTGGTTAGCCTGATGGCCCAGTCCATGTTGGACTCTTATAGATATAATGCAGATTATGGTTCATATGACAGCCCTCTTGTTCTAGGATTCATTTAAAGTTTTAGAATAGTAGTTATTATTGGAAGTATGTTTGAGGTGGTGATTGAAGTGGATTAATTAATGAGCAGTAATTGCATATACCATTAATTAATTGTAATGCATGAGTATCTTGATGCCAGGATATGATTTGATCACTGATTCTACAACCCGCGGCCTGCATTATTTTGTTGAAACCCTTCCTAAAAGCAATTAACTGCTGGCCCACATTAATTTGTTGAAACTGTTAATTAGTCAATATCTAGAAATCCTGACATGTGCCATCATCTGAAACACTTCTAGAAGAGCCCAAAATAGACTGGGATGTCAGGCCAAACACTCTAAGATAAAAGGCTGTGAGCCTATTGTATTAAAGCAGCTCTGATTAAGTGAAGAATTATCTCCGCCAACTAGTAGCCAGCCAGGCTAGCTAGCCACTTGAAATGTGGTCCAGATTCACAGCTACTCCACTCAGATTTGGGGATAGTTGCACAGTTTCAGAAAGAATACTGAGCTGTGGAAGTTGTCAAGCAAGCTTCCATCACAAACTGCACACACTCAAGGATGGGCCGGAGCTAACTTGGATAAACGCAGGCAGCTGGGCCAGCCTCAATATCAGTCTTCTAATAAAGAGTTGATATTTCAAACCCTTTCCCTAGTTTGATTCTAATTAAGTGGAGAGCAAAAGATCATACTGTTGCCATACAGTATTAAACCCTATAGTAAAATATAGGGACAACAACTTATGAACCTATATCCAGAAGTAGGAAGAACTGTCCCAGATCCTTTGGGCCTTGGGTCCTGTCAGACTTGCTACTTCTGATGACAACAAAATATTCCAGGCCAAAGGTTACGCCAAAGTCACAGGTTCTCTGTACTTTCCTAATGTTAGAAGACCTATGATCTCATCTAGCTGATGATAAAATACCATGGTCCGCAATTTTCTGACACAATGGTGCTCCCTAATGGCTAGAGAGACTACAAAGAGGGACAAGACGTTCCTGCAGGCCTTGTCATCTACAACAATGTCCTTGTACCCATTGAACAATACAACGCTCTCAAAGCCCGCAGATTGTTACCCACATCATCAACTACAATAGGACCACAACAGCCTGAGATATCCAATATTGTATTCCAACGCCTGCATACAGCCAAAATTAGCGCTTTTGCAGGACTAGGTCAGGAAAACGCCTCTCTTTGGATGAACAGTACACAAAGCAAATCAAGCAAGTGGACTACCCCCAAAGACTCTGGGTCAGCAAATTGTCCTTTACATTACAGGAACCACATCACGTTTTGTAAGCAGATGGTTAACCTAACACCCCAACCAGAAGGAAAACTGGGAGTTATTCAAAGCTGCATTCCTTGAAAAGCTCTCCATGAAGGATTCCAATGTGGTGATCATGACAGAACTTCAAACCTTCAAGATGACAGGAACAATCAAGGAGTACATTGCTGCATATTAAGACCTATGTGACTGTGCACCCAACACCATCAACTTTGATGAACCCAGGTCATGTTTGGACTTCTACAATGGCCTCCCCATGCACATCAGATGTCAGTTTGACATGACCTGCTTCAAGAACTTTGAAGATGTGTTCTTGGAAGGAAAAGCGCAGCTCAAAAATTTGACAATCTACATACAATCAACAAGCGCAAGGAAAGCCCTACAGTCACAAAGGATCCTTGACTCAATAAGCAGAACAACTGAGCAAACAACACCCACCATTGAACTGGGAATCACACTGCACAAGCCAACTAGGCAAGCACCAAAGATACCAACAAGGAGGGAAAAGCTCAGGGGAGTGCTTAGGCAAGCCGCCCTCCCCCAACCTACAAGACTTGTACAGGGACCAAGACGTGGACTCAATCACCATGATCCAAGTACCCTCCAGCAATCCTCTACTGTTTGCCGCCCAAGCTGAAAATAAACTTATCACTTATCCTTTCTGTTTTTTCAGTTACCAGGGCACTGCACTATTTAACACTGGAGCAGACCAATCCCTTGTCAATAAGAAATTTGCTGACCTCATGAAACTACCTACCACCCAAAGCAGTATCAGAACAGTCACTATGGCAGATAAAAGAATCACACCAGTCACCCAAGAGGCAAACCCTTTCTGTGCCCAAATTGGAGACGTACAAACCATGCTCAGTGTCCCAATCATATCAATCCCCAAGTATGATGTTATACTTGGCCTGGACTGGATGAGAAAAACCAAACCTCACATTGACTGGGATAGTGCTACCCTCACAATTCAACAAGGAGAAGTGTATCTCCATGTTTACCTAACTCACCTTGATACACTTATGAGGGACCATGTATTTGTGAAAATCATGGAAACAGAAGAGGAAATTGACCTTAGCAAGATCAATTGGAGCTCCTGCACATATTAGGTTATCCACTTTAAAAATATGGAAACTCAATATAAAGAGGACCACATCTGATACCAGCTAGTTAGCAAATTCCCCACTGTCTTCCAAGAAACACTGCCAGGATTACCTCCTGACTGCGGCATACAACACAAAATTGACCTAAATGGAAGTGTACCTAAAGCACAACCTATCTACTGCCCCACACCACAAGAAGACAACGCTGTAAATCCACTGCCACCTTTGGCTTTGGATCAAACTGTTTTTCCCCGCCGCACCAAAAAAGGGTCAAAAATTGCAGCCCAGCCACTCAACTCTCTAGGCAATTTAGCTCATACTGTTGACAAGAGGTTTGTCCTGGCCTACCCTGCAGACCTCCCAGCTTTGGTAGTTCCCTCCTGGGAAGAAACACTAATTAATTTGGACTATTTACTGGCCTGGTGTTGTCCTTTCTTAAAAATAATCAGAAATCCCAATCAAAAGACGCCACACCAATAACCACAAAATTGATTGAATCTGAAATGGTTGAGAAGCCTTCCAACCAATCAAGTAAAGCCGCAGAAATTAACTTGAAACTCTCCAGTTTCCCTGGTTCTGACCTGAAAATTTTATCTCCCACCCAATCAGATCCAACCCCTGCTGTCATGTGATTCCCTTCCCTGAAACTCACTCCCTTTTACACAACAAGGGGACTTTCAGTCCCCTGCTTGTCTATTGTCAATTCTATTAAAACATTTGGAATTTGTTACACATTTCTCTTTTTTAGTATCCCTGTTTACTGGAAACTCCGTTTCTAGTTTATATTATCTAAGAATTAAAGTGTTAGTCTTTTCCTTTACGCTTACCTTGTGCATCTCAGTTTTAAACCTGTGAACTCTCCTGGACACTTCTATAAAGGTCACAGCGTATAGTTGCCGCCTCCTCTTGCTTTTTCCTTTGAAAACCACTTTTAAACTCAAAATCATATTTAAAATTCATTATAATCTCTATTATTATCTTGTTTTTTATTTAAATTTTTGGTTTTTGAACCTGTTTTTGCTTGACTGTGTGATTCAAGGTCCCCAAGACAACGCCCAAGCTCCTCACACATGCCTTGTTGTTCCTTTTGCCTCCTTCTTGTGGCTGCCCTTGTGGTGCTTCCTTTTTATTGCTTGCCAGTTAAAAATTGCTTTTTCTTCTCCAAATTTTGAGGAGATTGAAACTATGATACTCCCTGCTCTCAAATTTGTTGCTTTTTCTTTGGCCCCATTTTTATTGCTCCTTTGGTTGACCTTGCCAGACTTATAGTCAAAAATCACTTCTTCTTCTTGGCTTGTGGGAGACAACCCATCTAGCCTTCTGAATTTTCCTAGTGGTCTCCTCCTCTCTGGAGAGGCTGTAGTGAAGAGTTTGACGTGTGACAACCTAGATTTGAATGCTGTTGGGTATGTGTTGCCCTCCACTGAGGGAGAGAGAATGCCAATGCCTCCCCTCCCCAGCTGGGAAGAGAGTGACCTGGTCCCCCTCAAGGCTATTGAGGTGCTCCCTCCCACTCCCTCTCGCAATCTGTGGTTGATTACTGGTCTTGTGTTGATGGGACTGAACTCATATTTCCCTCAACTTTCCCCAGTGTCCTCCCTCTGGTCCCCCCTTAGAGCGGCCATCCCAGTCCTCCACTGGTTAGCATCCTGGTGGTTTGTTTTGCTGGGATGGGAGCCAAACTTAGTTAGTTTAGCCCCCCTCTCTCATAAACGCCCTAAAAAATTACCTTGACAAAGTGCTCAAGAAGGGACTCATACAACCATCAAAGTTGCCTTTTGGTGATGATGTCTTCTTTGTGGTAAAGAAAGATGGAGGACTCTGCCTAGTCACTAACTACAGAGTGCTCAACAAGGTCACAATTAAGAACAGGTATCCCCTGCCCCTAATTGATGACCATTTTGACGCCCTGGGGGGGTCCCAAATCTTTACAAAAATTGATTTGACAGCAGATACCACAAAATTTGCATGAAACCTGAAGACATTCCAAAGACCACATTTAGAAAAAAATACAGATCCTTTGAATGTGTTGTTCTCAACTTTGGAATGACAAACACTCCTAGTACCTTTTTGACCTTCATGAACAAAGTTTTCAAGGAACACATCAAAAAATGAGCAATTATCTACCAGTACATCATCATTTACAGTCCCAACCTGGAACAATACTGGGAAGACGTCCACCTAGTCCTTTGCACCCTCAAAGAGAACCAATTGGTTGCAAAACTGTCAAAGTGTGAATTCTTCTTGGCAGAACTTTTATTCCTTGGTCACATCATCAGTAAGAGCGGAATCAAACCAGACACAGACAAGATACGTGCCATAACCAAAATGCCAGCCCCAAGAAATAAGAGTGAACTCTGCACCTTCCTTGGGATGGTAGCCTATGTAAGAAGGTTTGTCCCTGACTGGGGTGCCCTAACAGCCCCCCTGTCAGCCATTAGGGGCAAAACAACCAAGTTTGTCTGGACACTGCTACAAGACCAACACTTCCGCCAACCAAAGGAATGCATGGTCACCACCCCCATCCTCCAATACCCAAATCATGAGGGAATCTATGAGCTAGAGACTGATGCTTCCAATTATGCCATAGAAGGAGTACTCTGTATCCAAACGGCAGAAAAAGACTTCCTCCCTGTGGCATATGAATCAAGGAAGTTATCAGACGGCAAACAAAGATATCCCATAC
The DNA here is from genome assembly GCA_014839935.2 of Entomophthora muscae. NCBI lineage: Eukaryota > Fungi > Entomophthoromycota > Entomophthoromycetes > Entomophthorales > Entomophthoraceae > Entomophthora > Entomophthora muscae. The sequence goes on along the minus strand of QTSX02002841.1, from coordinate 1,204,496 downwards.
ACAACAAGGAATTGGTAGCCATCATAAAATGTCTCATGAAGTGACAATGCTATCTGGAAGGAGCCCAAACATTTAAAGTACACACTGACTACAAGTCGCTGATATTCTTCAAAACATAACAACACCTGTCAAGAAGACAAGCGGAATGAATGAATCTCATACAGAGATACCCCATGCAAATTAAATGTAAACCAGGCAAGGAAATGCTGACTGCAGATTCCCTGTCAAGGCTATACATCAAAGATGTCATCTGCGCTGATGACAGCCCTGACTGTCCCATGTTAATCATGGGGAATCTCCAGGAAGGATTTCCACCTGGTACATCAATGGAAATCCAAGAGAAAGTCCTTAAGAACAAACACCTGTTCAAAAATGTATATAGCACATTGCACTAACTCCTTCCAAATAGTGACACTGTACCTTACGTCCCGTCAACACAAAAGATTGACAAAATCCTCTGATATCACAGAGACCTGGGACAGACCCGCAGCAGGAACTTGCATGAATATCTCAAGACACACTACTGGTGGCCCAACATGCTAGACAATATCAGAGAAGTACTGGAGCAATGTGAAGTCTGTGAGAAGTACGTCCAAACCAAAGCACCACCCAAGTCATTAGTACCTGTATCCATCACACAACCCTTCAAGGTATGATTGCTGGATATTGTGGGGCCAATGCCTGGCAAAAACAAGGGTGAAAAGTACATCATCACAGCTATCTACTATGCAACCAGGTGGCCTGTGGCACAAGCCACCAAAGAACACAAAGGCAACAATGTAAGACAATTCATTGGAAAAGAGATCATAGCCAAATTTGGGAAACCTGACCTCCTGATCATGGATGGGGCACTGAACTTAAAGCCATTGACACCAATATTTACCTTGCCAAGAACAGAATAAAACACACCACAGCCAGTCACTATCACCCACAAGCAAATGGAAGAGTAGAACAACTAAACAGCTCACTAGTAGAGGCCCTCAGTAATTTATCTGCTAACAATCCAAAAGCCTGGGTTGACATGCTGCCAACAGCACTCATGGTATGCATAACACAAGTCAACTGCAATATGGGCAAAAGCCGTATGAACTTGTCTATGGGCATAAGCCTGTCACTGTTAGCACTACCTCAGGATCACATTTACCTCTATCTAAAAAGGTACCAGACAACAGTAACCCTGATGTATAGTGTGCTAGAAATGACCATGAAGACACAGAAAAGAAAAGAATTGAGAGAGAATCAATCCTGCTACAACAAGAACACTTCCAAGTTGGGGACAAGATCTGGGTTGTCAACCACAACATACACAAGTTGGATCTAGGGTTACAAGGACCAGGCATTGTCATGGAAGTCAAGCTCAACAATACTTATCTCATGAAAGGTATTGGCACGCAAACAGAACTCAAACATATGTACCAAGATTGCCTTCACCTATGTAAGGCAAGAACAGCCCACTGTAACTCCTTGTCAGGATACCAGGAGTACCGTGGAGCTCCAGCAGGTGAGGGAGGAGCCAAAGCAAGTACTTGCATGGCCCACCAGATGATGGGACCTAACTTTACCAGGTAGGAAAGGGCCTTCCCAGCCACAGCCCAAGATCCAGCCGCTGGAAAGGCAGAGTCAATCAATCCCGTGAGTGCAAGGTAAAGCACTCCCAGAAATTGACTACTCTGGCCAGTGGCATCAGAAGTGGGGGGTTGAGATGGTTGGTTTGGGTTTCAGGGGCAGTTCCATGGGGGCCAAGTAGACGGCAGGATTGTTGTACTTCCTGTTGAAGATCAAAGGGTATATGGTGATTGCTTTGCTGTCACAGACAATTTGGTAGGGTTCCTTGGGGGCGTTTGGGTGGGTGTACCACTGCAAGTCTTCCAATGTCCAGGGTTTGTGGTCAGGATTGGCGGGATACTCAGTGAAATGCACAGGGACAAAGGGAGCATTGGGTGGGTGGTAGTAGTCAAAGGCTCTGGTTTTATCAACTGGAGTCTGACTATCTATCCCAGTAGATGGGTACTGAAGCTTGGGTGTATGCATATGGAAGAGTATCAAAAATAGGTATGGAAACAGATTGGTGAACCAAAGGTTCATAATAACTTTATTTGGTAAGAATGACAATACAGAACTTTTTCAAGTGCTTCTGATTTATATACTTACTCACATGCAGGTGCCTCTGGGTATTCTTCTGATGCTATCTGTGTGGCAAGGCTTGGCATCTCAGGTTCTGCTGTTTGGTTGGCTGCTTCATGGTTATTTTTGGGGTTTTCAGGAACAGTTGTTTGGCTTTCTGATGGTCCATCTTGGCTTGGCTGGTCATTGATTTTGGCATGTTTGGCTTCTGGGGTTTTGGGGTTTTTTTCAATTTGATCACCATTTTGGGACTGGCTTGATAGGCTCTCTTGAGCCCAAAGAACTTGATTAAAAAAGGGGTCCCCAATTGGGGACCCCAAATTACTTAATGGAGGGTGGGCTTGATCTGGGTTTACTGGGCAGCTAAAAATAGCCTGCCCAGGCCCAGCCAAACCCACCAAGGCTTGGGCGTAGCTTTTGGGGCCCAAAGCAGGCCCCTCAGCTACCACCAGGGCAGGAATAGTTCCTGCACCTGGATTTGCTTTGAAAAGCAAAAATCCAGGTGCAGGTGAATCTCCCCTGCCCGCTAGCCCTGCCTGGTGGCTAGGAGCAGGTTTGATTCCCACCCGGGGCCTCAAAACTGTTACTTTTGTAACACTCCTGACCCCCTGTACCCAGTGCAAAACTGGATCACTACCAAGCCCAAATTCTTGACACTCTCAAGAAAATTCTCAAGGATCCACCTTCCAATACCCCAGGGAGAGATGTCACAACGTCTATGATTACTCCCTCTCAGGAAACTAATTCCCTGAGTGACTCACTGAATGATTCCCCAACTAATCATTAAACTGGTGGCACTGTTATTATTTGGCCATCTATTACAGAGATCAAACATTTTGAATCCTAAGCAGAACACAACTTGGACAAGCCTCATGACTTAAGAGGAACAATCACTTGGATAAGCCCCATGGCTATCATGGCATACATGGACAGTATGTGGCTTCTCATGATACTTTAGTTTTAAAACCTATGGCAACAAGCAAATTTTTTAAATTTAAACAAAATGAACTCAGATTTAAACAGAAATAGCTAATCTTTAACAAAATTTAAATTAACCCAAATCTATTGAAAATTAATATAAATTTATTGAGTTCTAATTTTTTTAAAAGGTTAGCTATTTTTGTTTAAATCTGAGTTCATTTCATTTGAATCTGAACTATTTTTGCTTGTTGCCATAGGTTTTAAAGCTACTATACAATACCTTATATTCATATCCAATTAAGTATCATTCTCTTATTAATTTTCCCCTTTATCTTGTTTATTATACTTCTAAGAAGTATATACATGACATATACCTAAAATTCATTTTTTTTAAAAATAAAGAATCAAATTCCAGCTCTAATTTTTTAATTTTTAAATATGAAAAAAATAAATATGATATAATTTTTATTTAGAAAAAACAATCCAAAAAATAAAACCCTTCTTTGGTTAAGTATGGAGATGATTCTGGAAAAATTGTCCCTTATATGATTTTCCAGAATTTTCTCCGGATTTGAGATGAGTGGCTCCTTTTTAGAAAAGGAGCATTATCTCAAATTTGACACAGCCCTAATCAATATGTACACCAGGTAGGACACGCCATTTCAAAAACGGCATCTCAAAAAACGCCATCTCAAATTTAATTCAAGATGGCGTTTTTTGCGTTAGTGATTTTGAATCACAAAAAAATAAAATAAATAAACAATAAAATAGTTAAAATTTACATATACCTTTATAATGCGGCATCTCAAATTTACGCCATCTTGATTCTGTCACTTCAAGTTAGATTAATTATATCTTATTTTGCTAACTTTATTTACATATAAAATCACTTAGTGTGGGGCGTGTTTACGCTATCTTGACTTTACGTCATTTTGAATTACGCCATATATCTTAAACTAAAATAAGCTTATACCCAAACTAAAATAAAGCCTGTGGTATAGTACCAGAAGATGTTGCTATAGTATTAATATAAGACACTTATAATAAGAACAACCTAAATAGATGCCACTATGATAGTCCTTCTAGTGATTGTCATTGCTGGGTAAAAAAAACCAGTTTTGTTATATGCAATTTATAACTTTATTATACATGGATACGTTGATAAGGGTTTTCTTAATAAAATATTTTAATAGTGATTTTAATATGAAAGGGGGTGATTACGCCATTTTGATTTACATCACTTTGAATTCTACCAAGTTTCATATCCCCCAATTGATTCAAGGCGCACAATGAATAGGGGAAAATAAGGGGGAAACTACCTATGACGTCAGGCTACACTATATTGATTCCCCCACCGCAATTCTTGCTTTCCACTTTTCAAAAGTATAGTTTCACGTCTAAACCCACTTAAGCAAAAAATGTAAGAAAACATATGAAACTTTGCAAATATATTTTTTTTGATCTCCTCTAAACAACTGGGTACTTTTTAAACCCAGTTGTATAAGCTAGTTTTTGAGAAATGCAAGTTTTACTCTTTGGCCCGGTTGAGGTAGCTCCACCGTAGATTTCTTAATTTAATATAAAAATGATCAAAAACACTATGTTTTTGAGCTACGGTACCTCAATTACGTCACTTCAAAAACGCCATCTTGAGAGCAAGTTTTCAGTCAAAACTCAAAGTTTTGCCTACTTGCGTTACTAATAAAAAAATTATTTTTACAAAATAAAAAACATTGAAATTTTGATAGTATATTTTTTTTATCTCCTCTCCAATTCTATGTAAAAAAATTGATACTTTTATATTGAAAACATTCTCATTTTTCTCTTTAAAAACAACCCCCTAAATTGCTCATATTTTGATACTAATTCACTTTTAGATGCCTCCCAAGTCAACTGCCAAAGCTGCGCCCAAGGCCTCCAGGGCCTCAAAGTCCAAAATCACTCTGCCCAAGGCCAAAAAGGCCAAGACAACCCCAAAAAAGCAGCCTTCTAATGCCAAAGCTCCCCCAAGACCCCAACTCTGTCACCTGAACAAGAGGGAAATAGTCCTACCCCTCCCCATTCTCCATTTGTTTACTCCCCATCTGATCCTCAAGAGAAGTTGTTTAACTTCAATTGCCATTCTGACCCCACTTCAGAGCATGAGGATGAAGAGGCTCAGGAGCCTGAGCCTGGTGCTCCTGCAGATGAGCCAATTGAGCTCTGGGATCTTAACTCTATCCACAATATATGCAACCAAAATGGCACCTTTGCTGTGCCAACAACATACCATATCAGCTATCCAATTATGACAAAGAAAGAGGGAGCCGGTTTTGTCTACAAGGGCTACAGCTTCAGCTGTAATGACAAGAAGAAGCCCATCTGCCAACATCACTTCAAATTTGATAACATTGGCTGCCCAGCAAGGCTCACAACTTATGGGTTCACCAGATTTAAGGCCCTTACTGTTAATCACAACTGCACCAAGCCTTTTGACCCTCTCTATCAACTTATCTGCTGGTTTCTTTGCCAGGTGATCCCAACCACAAAGGATCAAACTGCAACTGAGGTTGTCAACAATGCGCTCCTCAATTTAAATGATACCCAACTAGCAACTGTTGGTGGCGCCTCAAAACTACAGAGATATTTTACTGATCAAAGATATGCTCTGAGCACTGAAGGCGTCAGTGCAAGCTCCATTGATCAATTGATCATTACTGAGGAGCAAAAACTATCTCGCCATGAAGAGAGATTCCTCCTCCATGATGATGGCCAACATGCTCCAGAGCATATCATCTGCTTTGCAACAAGCCAGGATCTGCGCAACCTCCTCAAGTGCAAGACCTGGCTTGTAGATGGCACTTTCTTCACCTGCCCAAAGCTCTTTAGCCAGCTTTGGAATATCTATGGGCAGGTTGGAAATCTGGTTCTTCCCCTGGTCTTCTTTTTCCTCCCAAATAAGAAGCAGGAAACCTATGTCCGGGCACTCACAATTTTAAAGGCCAAACTGGATGAAATACTCCCAACAATTGAAGAGGAGCCCAAGGAGACTAGAGGGCGTAAGAAAAAATCCATCTCCCAAGAAGAAGATGCTCCCACCCCAACCAAGAAAAAGCCTGAAAGCCTTCCCTACCACAAATATCTGGTAGTGGATTTTGAACAGGCTCAGGCAAATGCCTTTATTTGTGTCTTTAAGAGCTCCCCTCAGGGATGCTACTTCCACTTCAGGCAGGCACTCTGCCGCCGCCTCCAAAAGTGCTCTGACCTCCATGAGCTGGTCTACACTGAAGGCACCAAAGAAGCAAAGGACGTTTTTAATTGCTTTGCTGCTCTTGCCCTTGTGAAAAAGGAGGAGACCAATGCCTTTTATGATGCCCTTCTCTGCCATCCCTATATCCAGGCTAACCAGGCAGCCTTTGTGCCCTTTATTGAGTATTTTGAGACTCAATGGGTTGGCATCTTCCAAGGAGCACACCACATTAGAAAAGGCGGTGACTCAATCACCTGGAAATGCTATAAGCAGGTCAAAGACGGGTTGATCAAGACCACCTCTTCCCTTGAAGGGTGGCATAGCCAGTTTGCCACAAGGGTTAGGGTTCATAAGCCCAAATTCAATAAGATCATGGTCCACCTCAAAACCCAACAAGCCATCTCTGCCCGCCTCTTCAAGACTGGCATGAAGACCAAGGGTGATCCCCCCAAGATGACCAAAGCGGTGAAAAAGTACACTGAAATCAGCAAGGTGGTCCTTGCCTACTATCCCAAGGATAGCAAGCTTGAGCATCTCCAAGCTATCTCAGTTGCTCTTTCTACCAATGTTTGAGCCTATTTTCAATAAACACTCCTTCATTTGCTCTCTTATTTCCTTTACTTTTATTGTTATTTTAGCTTTATTTAGTATTTGGTACAATTGCATGCTTATTTTAAAGTATAGTTTGTAGTTAAAATAGATGAAAATAGTTGTTTTAGGGATTATTTTAACTTTTGGGCTTTATGCAACTATATTGCTACTAATTGACCCCATTTTTTATTGCAGATTTGGAATCCTGAGGGTTTTTAAAGCCTAGAAATGTTTTTTGAATTTTTATTTTTAGGAATTTTTTGGGTAATTTTTGGAGTTCAAAAATCTAAAATTTTAAAACCGTTTTTTCTTAGTCGAAATGCCGTAAATCAAAATGGCGTTTTTACTAGTAAATCGAGATAGCAGAAATTCAAGATGGCGTTTTTTGAGATGCCATTTTTGAAATGGCGTGTCCTACCGTACACCAAAGGACAACTCAAACTATTTTGCTTGTGATTCCATGTATTTCATACTGTATCTCAATTATTTCCATTCGTTGTTTGAGTCGTTTGTTGCTGTGCTGGACCATTTTGCCCATTAACACCCCAAATCCCTGTTAACAGAGTGCATGTTTTACACTAATATTAGAATTTTGTTTAAATCTGATTTATTTTTTCTTAGTGTTGTAGCTTTGAAAGCTACTTTATTACTTTTTGCGATATAATATTTCGAGGCGCCGTTTTTTTAGATGGTTTACTCTTTGAAAAATTGAACGCGTTAATCATGGGGTTATTTATCTGGTGCTTTTCTACTATTATTAACGCATTTTTAAGCATGATTCTATGGGGAGGTTTATGGCGGCAATTCAAATTAATTAGTTCATTGTATTATTTCACATGATGCATATATTTGCAAAACCCTGTGCTTTGCATTGGATTTACAGTAACAAGCTTTGAAGTTTCCTGGCCGCTGGAGCGAGTGTTCAAATACGAAACATTTAGTTTAAGTGCTTCTCCCCTTGTCGTGTGCTCCACACTTCACCACATCAAATATAAATGCTAATTTAAACAATATTGTTTAGATCGATATGATTAAAATCATGGAGCCCTACCTCCCCTCGAATTCGGTTTGTTCTGCTGCCCCATGCTTATAAATTCCAACATAAACAATGCTAAATCCGGCTGGAATTGCGGCTCCTTTTCATTCATCAAGCATCCTAGAAATAGCAGCCATTCTTAACTAGCTTTGCTAGCCAATACCTCAATCATTTGATCATCTGTCTAAGCTTATGTTTACAGCTGGGCACCCAGTTACCCCTATTATATTGCAATAGCCAACCGCATCACCACCTTTAAAGCTTACCTATAAAGCTGCGTATGGAGATGTATTTTCTTCTTGCTTGAACCACTCCTTCAAGATGTTTGATAATGTCTTCTGGTCAGATTTTGTAGGATACATCGGCTTATCATGTTTGGTTTGTTGTAATGACACCGTAAGTCTTAAGTTCAATTGTACATTTTCCAAATATTTTTAGCTATTCTGTTTAATGCTTGTTTTATAGTCAGATATATGCCAACTGGAAGCTTAAGAACGCATCCTCTCTATCGCCAGGTTATGTGATCCTGTCTCTGGTAGGAAACCTATTGAGCTGCACTGGGGCTATACTGGGAGGCCTGATATTTACTTCTATTTTAGTGACAGGATATCTTTCTTTACTTGGCTTTGTTTTGTTATATCAAACATATATTTATCGCATCCCGGAGGATGACATTTCTACAAATATTGGCTGGCGGGTAGCTGAAAGTGAGCAGGAGTGTTTTCCTCAGCCGCGCTCGATCCGTAGCCGACTTTCTTTTCTTCCTACATATGAGCCTACCTTATCAATGCCAGACCACGACATGACCGAAGATCATAGACGCCATCCTCCTAATATGGCTGTAGAAAACTTTGAACTTCCCCGCAACGCTATATTACCTGGAAGCTACTCCGAAGCTTCTCCTCTCCTGGGACCTTTTGATGGATCCGTCCGAGATAACCCTTACACTGGGAATACATTCACTGCTAAGCGCTCTCAGGCAGCAAGTATATTGAGTGCACGTTCCTCGATCTTCTCCCAAACCATAAACCACTATGTCCAGAAAAAGAGAGCCAGTATTCTCTCCAACAGACCTAATTCGATTCTTTCGACCAAAACCAAACGCTCGCTTCACCGCATGTCAGTCATGAGTACCTTCACTTACCCGCCCACTGCTCCACCGCCTTCTTCTGATGCTCAGTCTAGTGCCATAGTTATTGGATTGGTGGCTGTGGCTACTTGTGTCACTCTTTTGGTGAAATTCTCACCTTCCTCCACTTCTATTATTGATCATCTTATGGTTCCCCAAACTCTAGGATGGTTGGCAGGCTTCCTTTTCGTGGTTGGCCGTTGCTCTCAGCTTCACAAAAACTATTCTCGGAAGTCTGTAGAGGGGCTGTCTGTTATCATGTTTGCTATATCCATCTTGGGGAATATCAACTACCTTTTGGCACTCGTGCTTTTCTCAAGCGAGAAATCGTATTTGCTCTTCAATCTCCCTTGGTTAGTGGGTGGGATTGCAGGACTTTTATTGGATGTAGTTGTGGTCTTTCAGTTTATCCTCTACCAAGACAATTGTATCCCCTACGATGCACTTCCCGCTGAAGATGTCGAGGATTTTTAGGGGGTATTTTAGTAAATGATATTATGCTTTTTATAGATTGTTCTTTTTTCGTCTTACAGCCAAAGAAGGTCTGTGCATTAAAGTTATATGAGGAGCTTTAAACATTATCGACTAGTTTTAGATGACACTAGCTACACTTTCCAAAGCTTTGTATTTCAAGAATTCAACAGTTGCGGATGTAAAGAGGACCTTTATACAACTAAAATTTTAAGCTTAAACTGGCTGTGCTTTGAGTCATTTGTGAAACTCAATCGCTCAAAAAGAAAAATACATTGAAATAGCTGTAAGTTTCTGAAACCTTGAATATGGCGGTCTTAAGTAATGGAACAATAACATTAAATATATCATAAAAATATTGTCTAAGAGAGCATATGCATTGGATCTACAGTATTCTTAACATCCAATACCAAGCTTTCTTTTGAGCCTACTGTTACAGTAGTTTTCAAACCTGTAGAGGTAAACATATATTAGTCAGTTTAGAACGCATGAACTCAGTCACAAAACAAATTTCAACTGGAACCAGTTGAAGGTCAATTTACTCAATAAAGCTTCCATTTATCTATGGCTGGAAAACAAAAATTGTCAATCACAACAGAATTAAAGTCAAATACCACATTCCAAAAAAAGACAGCAATTGCATAAAACTCAAATTCAAAACAAACACAATCCAGTCACATCCTGAAGCATTCTAAATCAAATTTGATAATGAGTGTGTGGCAAAAATGATACAAATAGAGAACACATGAGGTTCAGTCACAAAAGTGATAAGTTCAAATGCAAAACATCTCATTTATTGAAAATATTGATTATTTTTGGGACTCAAATTAGAAATAGTGGATTTCAGAATTAAATCTATCAAAATCTACTCAGGGAACCACAGCATTATTTTCAATGTATGTGCTTCTAAATTT